>CM038796.1:6082243-6150031 GCA_021764765.1 Vicia sativa | reverse complement strand
GCAAGAACTGCAAGAGTGCTGGTCACTATGCTAGAGAGTGCCCTAATGTTGCAGTTTGCCACAATTGTGGCCTTCCTGGGTATGAAATTTAGTCTCCTTTTATTTATTTTACTTAGCATGCTATTCTTTGATGTATTGCTTTCTTTGGGTTTTGTTTGGGAGTTTAGAAGGAGAAGAGGACTTTGAAACAAAGGAAGAAGGATGAAATGGAAATAATTGAATGTTTTGGGAAGTGAGGGTCTTGAGGAGTTTATTTTTCTTATAATACAAAATCCACCCTACTATAGGGTAACTCAAGTTTTATCGTAGGGTTCTGGAGGGTTTTGATAAACTATCCAAATTCAAACTATGTTTTTATGATTCTCTAAATATTAAAAATATACTGATCACGTCTATACATAAACACTCTTTTAGAGAAGCTAAAAATTATCTTTTTGTCTTCCTCCATTCTCTCTCTCCAAAACCCTCCCTTCCCCTCCAAACCTCCAAACAGAACCATACTAAATTATCATGGTTAGGGACGGAAGTCTTTGAGTTTTCTTTAATTTGGACCTTGCATAATTTAAATTGATAATTGAAGTTTTAACAGATTCATTGTGGACATTTCATTTTGAACTCTGCTTTTTCTTTTTAGATTTTGATACCTGTTAGCATTGACATGCTTTACTTACATTTTTCTGATGAAACTTTCCCTTGATGAACCTTGTTCTCATGTCCAAATGTCACTACTGCCCATTCATTTGTGTTTACATTATGGACTGTGGTTGACTTAGGCAATTCACATATTATATTCATCTTCTGCTCATTTTATTTTTTTCCTTTCAATCCTTGGTTATAGTTTCTTCTTTAGCTTTTATGTTGATGTTGAATAATTGCTTTATATGGTATGTTATTGTTTCCAGTCTTTTAAGAGGCATCAGTTGTGTTGTCTGAAAAGATTGAAAAGAACTCATGATTTTCCTCAATTCACTTAATATTTTACTCTGCTACGAACAGTGTTACAGTGCTGCTATTTCACAATATTTTGTACTAAATATTTTACTGCAATGGAACAATAGAGATTGTTTTAATTCTGTATATTATTATACATAATTGCACCTCAACAGTCTTCATATACGTCATCTACTTTCAGTTGTTACATCTATCTAAACTGATACTGAAATGATATCAGAGCCATTTTATTTTTATTTTATGGATGAAGGCCATTTTCCTTATTGGATCTGATGGAAAATATTAATTCCTTGTTTGACTAAATTGTAATGGAAATATTTATGTGACTGATGCAATCATGTCTAAGTCACACCATTTTCTCTTTCATGATCATTCTACAATTTCAGTCTTTGCTCTAGGATAAATTTAAATTTGAAATATAGGTTGTTTGACTTCCAATTTCCAAATTTGAAAAAAAGCTACTTGATTTCTTTTTAGAAGTCAGCTATAAATTGTTAACTATCTGATATTTACAGACAAATGTCATGATTTGATGATTAGTTTTTTTGATTTTTTCCCTTGCTTAATCAGGCACATTGCGTCTGAATGCTCCACAAAATCCGTGTGCTGGAATTGCAAAGAACCCGGTCACATGGCCAGCAGTTGTCCAAATGAGGGCATTTGCCACACCTGTGGTAAAACTGGCCACCGTGCTAGGGAGTGCTCAGCTCCAGCAATGCCTCCAGGGGACTTGAGGTTGTGCCATAACTGTTATAAGCAGGGCCACATTGCTGCTGAATGTACCAATGAGAAGGCTTGCAATAACTGTAGGAAAACAGGGCACTTGGCACGTGATTGTCCAAATGACCCAATTTGCAACGTGTAATGTTTCTGGACATGTGGCTAGACAATGTCCAAAATCCAACATTATTGGAGATCACAGTGGCAGAGGCAGCTTCCGTGGTGCTGGTGGAGCAGGTGGTGGTGGTTACCGCGATGTTGTGTGCCGGAACTGTCAACAGTTGGGTCATATGAGCCGTGACTGCATGGGCCCCTTGATGATTTGTCACAATTGTGGAGGACGTGGTCACTTGGCATATGAGTGTCCTTCAGGCCGCTTTATGGATCGCTACCCTAGTGATCGCTTTGGGATCGCTACCCTAGTGATCGCGATCGCTACCCTAGTAGGAGATACTAATGGATTTCAGGTTATGGATTATGGTTATAACTTATATCGTTATTTTTCTATGATTATTTGGTTGAGGACTGTTTACTGAATATTGGTACTGTATGTGTTTGCTCTTACCCTGAACTCGGCAGAGTCATCGGCTATAAGTGCTTATGATTGTGGATGAGCTAGGAATAAGATTTTAGATTTTGCTACTTGTAAGAGACATTTGTTAGGCATCATCCTGCTACCTTAATAAGGTACTATGTTGAAGTTTATTGTGTTATGTCGCATAAATTATTATGTTATATTATATTGCTCGTTTCAAGATACTAATATGATGTTAGAACTGCAATCATTCTAGTGGTTGAGCAAGTTTAAAGTGGGGGTAGTCTTTAAATTTAAACACTCTGAATTTTCCTCCTATAACTATAGTTGAGGAATTTTCAAGTGTATATAAATTAATTGGGGAATTTCTTAATTCACCTCATAACTTTTTTTTACCATGCGAAATTTTAAATGCTTCAAAAATCATAAAATATTTTGGTGTGCATCTTTGTTAAATTACATTTACATAAAATCGGAAATGCACGCCTAGTACAAATAAGAAATGTATTTTGGTTTCTAATAAAGCATAAAGTTGGGGGTGAATATATATTATTTTATTAAAATTGAAAGTGCATTTGGTTTGTATTAGAAGTGGATTTATGTTCTGTTTTTTTACTCTTTGAATGGTGTATCTCAAAATAAATGAATTATAAGTGATGATGGTGCGATTAAGATTATATTTTTATTTTTGGTTTTCGGTATTTTTTTCGAATTGCGTGGTTTTTCACCCTCATATTGGATCCACTACACATCATATAATTGATTTTATATTCTCAAAATATTAGGATTGGACAAAAATGGAGTATCTTGACATGTGGTATTATAGTAGGGATCTCATAAAATAGGGATTAAGAAAACAACACATACTATAGTGGAAGGAATACCTGAGAAGAGGAGAGTTCCTGAGTACTGTACACATACGAAAATGAAAGAACATGATAAGAGAAACTCAAGCTGAATGCTACCGAGAAGTGTGAGAAGGCAAGTAGGATGCTACGCCTGTGACTTTATGTAATGACATAAATAAGCGCTATAGTGTCGACATTCTGTCATCACCTCTCTTTCACATTCTTCATCATCTCTCTAAGAGGAAATATATTAAGCAATTCTTTAATCAGATGTTTATAATAAATTTGTCATCTAACTTTGTTTTTAAAGAAAAATTTAAATCAAAGTATTTCAATTAAAATTTTATATTTCTAAATTTCATAAAATTCTCAAATGAAATCTATAGTCCAAACAAAAAATAGCTCAAACTGTTTCAATCAACAATGAAGTGTCAACAAATTAATTTTAGGTCAACTCAATAGACTTTGTCATCCAAATTCATTGGAGCTCCCTCCTCTGCATTGATGCTGTCAACCACCTCTAATTTTGTAACATTTTAACTTTTAGTTTTTCACCAAACATGTTTTTCTTTCTCTCCATCACTCATTTTAAGACATGTTGTATAATTCTCCACATTGACTTTGTAACATGTTTATCAATAAATTGCCTTTTGCTTTCTCCAAATTAAATCTTATTAAAAATCTCGATTTTGTCAGCTTGCATTCAACCACCTTCTCAAGTTTAGGTAACTATTGCTCTTTACATTTATGATTATTCAACCATCTTTTTTTTTTCTTTGTTTTCAAATTCACTTTGTTGGTTCTATTGATTGACAACAATTTTTAAAGTATTTAGCTTCAACATACTTGTGTCATGATTCATCTTTTTCAAATGTCCGACATGTAAACGATGAAGTGCAAAATTTTAGGAAGTCAGTTGGTTTGTTATTTGTATGCTTTGATTGAAGCTTGATAAACGCCTTCACAATATACTTGGAGATTTAATGTTCATGGAGAAAGACAGGAGGCGCTAAAGACTTGTGAGTAAAGCAACTCTAGTTGATCATTTATTTAAAGGTTGCAAACCCTTTTGCGCTTAGTGCCCAGCTTTTAGAGAGTTTAGTTTTAATTATTGGTTGTTCATTGTTTTGGTTGTTAATTGTCTATTAGAGTCTCGAGTATTTCTACCGAGAAGGACTTTGAGTTGAGTAAGTTTTCAATCACCATAAACTTTGAAGCAAGTGTGATTGTGGTATTTTGAAGAGTATCTTATTGTTTTTAGTATCACAAGTGATGACTGGTTTTTTCATCGATTATTTAAAAACAATGAAGTCGCCACCTAATTTTATTTGTTCAAAAAGAACGGGAAAATATAGATAAAACCACGAACGACGGATAAGGCGGTCTACAAAGACCAAAAGACATGGATGGAGTCGGTTATGTAAGAGGAAGTTATTAGCACCCACATCAATCGTATCGATGAGACACGTTTAGTTCTAAGTGTGTGCATATTTCTAATTTCTAAACTATGATCGGTAGAAAGAAGAAAAGGGTTTTGTTTATTATTATTTTGAGTTTACCGCGGTTTCAAAACCTGTGCCACGTATTCCCTCGCGCAATGGAAAGTCAAAACCTATAGTTCTTCTTGAAAATGTTTAAATTGGGTTGTTGATTTTATAAGAATAATCATGCATTTTAGACATTTCAAATGTTCGAACTTTGATTTGTTTAGTTTGTTTGAAAAGCTAAGTCTTCATTCGTATTTGAAATGCTATCACACACCTTTGTAAGAAAAGAGTTGATGGTCGCGTATGAGCGGAAAAAGAGTTGAGTGAGTTAAGTTATTTTTATGTGAGACGAGCATTGCACCATAAGCGTTCAACGGCTAACGCCCCAGTATTCGGATGAGTGGACAGAACCATCCTAATCATCTTTTCTACCCAAAAGCTTTATTAAGAAAGGTGATGCGAAAAGATTCGCTTAATTATATTCATTTAAAGAAGTCAAACGTACAATCGAGGGTCAAAGAATCGATTATCATATGTTTGGAAGAGAGAGGTGAGTATTTATTTAAGAAAATACTTTTAAAAAGAAACTCGACGTTGGATCGAGGTTTGAAGATTTTATTATGAAAGTGATTTAGCTTGGTATACGGACCAAGAGGAATCAGTTATGATTAATCTTGAGATAGATGCTCCTACCTCCATCTTTGAAACCCTTATGGAAATTAGAAGCTTGGTATGTGGACCAAGGCGAGAGATAGAGGAGAAACGAAATAATTGCAAACAAATCAATAAATCGAGAAAAGCCCATACATGGTGGTCAATACAAACATAAAGCGATTAAATTATGTAGTAGCAAAGTGAGCTTCTACTAAGACGACCAATTGGAACAATCGATCGAAATAGGCTCACCAGGAAGGCTTAGATCAAGCGCATATGTGTGCATGTGATCATCGCGACGCTTCTAAGCTTTGTCGACTTACGAGTTTAAAATGATTCACAATTATTAGTTTAAATATGATTTTTTGTGGTTTGTGTAGTGACAATTAAATAAGATAAAATAAACACAAGCTAAATAATTATTACAAGTTTTGGGGAGAGGGATACATCAATTATAAATGGGGATTAAATGATAAAATAAAATAGAAAGCAATAAATTAGTTACAACGCAACAAGGGAGCGAGATACATTTTTTTTCCGAATGAGGATGAAAATAAATTAAAAAGGAAACGATAAATTAACTACATTACAATGGGATACTTAATGCGGAGAAGCAAGTATCGATTATTGACCATTACATTTTATTAGATTAATTAGAATAGATCGTAGAAATTAACTCTAAGAAATCAAATAACATTTTTGTGTTCATACTCATTCGAAAATCGAATTGAATTCTAATTTCAAAATCGCAACACACGGAGGAACATTATAATATAACTTATTTATTTACGAATGAATATATTAAATATATATATATATATATATATATATATATATATATATATATATATATATACAAACATAAGAAATAAAAATAATATATATAATTATATTTACAATACAAAATATAAGAATAAAAAAATATTAAATATTTGTATGTTTATAAATTAAAAAAAAAATTAGATATTAAATCGAAATAGTAATTCCATAAATAGTAATATTTAATGTTTTAGTTAGAAGTATCAAAATATGACAGTACTACTACTTCAGCAATAAAAGAGTATTGTGGCAACTTTGACTTGTGTATCACAAAATGGCTGAATCGGTTGCTCCCACTACGATAACCGGCGGTAAATCAGTGCAAGAGCTCGCACTGAGTTCTGAAAATCTTCCAAACAGCTATATCCACCATGAAGGTGGTGTTGGATTTGGTCATGCTCTTCTTCCTTCCGATTCAAACATTCATATTCCAGTCGTTGACATTCTCAACCTCACTTCTCCATCTACATCCCAACAAGAGCTTCATAAACTCCATTCCGCACTCTCTTCTTGGGGCTTCTTTCAGGTCTCCTTTTCAATATTTATTCATATTCCAATCTGCACTCTCTATTTATTGTTTTGATTCTTGTTTCAGGTGATAAACCATGGTATGACCAGTTTGTTTCTTGACAAAGTGAGGGAAGTTTCTAAGCTATTTTTTGAACTTCCAAAGGAAGAAAAGGATAAGTGTGCTAGGGAGCCAGATGGTATGGAAGGATATGGAAATGATGTGATATTTTCAGATAAGCAAAGGCTTGATTGGACTGATAGAGTTTATCTCAAAGTGCACCCTGAAGATCAGAGAAATTTCAATGTTTGGCCTCAAAAACCTAATGATTTTAGGTATAAATTTCAATAACACTCAATATTCTTTTACATGATATCAAGTAACTTGTACTCTTATAACCCCTCCATAAGATTTTGCTATTTATAATTTTGAAACACAACTTAATTAAGTGCTTATAACATAGACACTTATTATAGCAAAAAGATAAAATAATGTCAACAGTTGTGTTCTGTTATAGAACCAAAATAATAGAGTTTAGATGCAGCGAGTGTGTTTTCGACACGGGAGGGGCAGACTCAGAATTAGCACTCAAACGCCTAAGTCAACGAATGAGTGACAAGTTATTTGAGTGTGAAAGTGAAAAGAATATTTGAGTTGGTGCTTGTAGAGCTATATATGAACGGTTAAAACCGCTCCGCTTAATCTGATATCTCATGTGGATCACTTTCCAATTAGATCCAACAGTGAGTAGTTGGCAGAAGGTCAGAATTACGTGTTCCATACTTTAGCGATGTTTCGCCTGCTGTGGCGTCTTTCCGCTGCGGGATTGTAATTAGGCCCCACGCCGGGCCTCGCAGGCACAAAACAAGTTGGTTGTCAAAGTCCTTCCAAATAGTCTCATGTCACAAGTGTTTATGCTAGTAGATAAACTCAATAACTTAATTTAAAAGGATCTTAGTGTTATTATTTTGGAAAAGGAACAACCAATTTCTTTGGTCGATTATAAGGCCGAACTCAATATTTGAAAGAAAGGTTGTAAACCATAACAGTGGCACAAATATTTGCACCATTAATTTGTACAAGAACAATATATTTCATGTCAATGTATTTCAATGCAGGAGTATTGTGTTACAATATACCGAAAATTTAAGGCAGTTAACTGAAGTAATTTTAAGGGCAATGGCAAAGTCACTGAACTTGGAAGAAGACTGCTTCCTAAAAGAATGGAGATAGAGATTCAATGTTTATAAGATTCAACTACTACCCTCCATGTCCTATGCCTGATCATGTTCTGGGCCTGAAGCCACATGCGGATGGATCATCTATAACTTTTGTGCTACAAGATAAAGAAGTTGAAGGCCTTCAAGTTCTCAAAGATAATCAGTGGTTTAAAGTTCCAATCATCCCCTGATCTCGTCATTAACGTTGGTGATCAAATAGAGGTACATAATAACTACTACCTCCATTCTTTATGTCGAACGATTGGTTAGACTTATGTTTTGGTCGGAACTTATTGAATTCTAAGATACAGTTAAGTTTTCGCGAGATATGTAAAACTGATAGGATTAACACGGCTGGTTGAATTTGAATGTGGTATACAGATAATGAGCAATGGAATTTTCCAGAGTCCAGTACACAGAGTAGTGATAAATGCAGAGAAGGAAAGGTTAACAGTAGCAATGTTCTGCATTCCAGATTCAAAAAGATTAAACCAGTTGAGAAACTAGTGAATGAGTCAAGGCCAATGTTATACAGACCAGTGAAAAATTATGTTGGTATATATTTCCAGTATTATCAGCAGGGAAAAAGGCCAATTGAAGCTTCCAAAATTTAATCATTTATCAAGTATAGTACTTGTGAATGAAAATGAAATAAAATGTGTGTTGTACTAATTCTGAACTGTTACTGCTACTTTATATTAAAATAAATGTTGATTTGTATCATAGTTCAATAAATGTGGCTTATAATTGCTGTAGTATGTGGAGTTTAGTTGTCAATTTGGTGGACTAACACATACACATACAAGAAGAAAAGATTGGGAGGATACACCATCATTGCAAAGATGTGCGGAAGAATTGATAGTTTGCAGATAGTATGTTAATGCATCTCTAACCTACCACAAGAGTTCTTAAGTTCTTAAGTTGGTTTCACATATCTCATTTTTTGACTGTTTTCAACATATGCAATCTAATATGTAATTTTATTTTCATCTGAACTTTAGTATCTTAACTTTCTAATGAAAAGATGTGGAGCATAAGTCTTAATATAATTAGCGTTGGTTTCGTATGGTGAAATTTCTTTTGAATTGATTTTATAAAATTAGTTTCGAATCGAAAGCAAAGTGATTTATGTTTGAATAATTTTTTTTTTGTAAAATTGAGTTGAATAATACATTTTAATATAAATATATATTTAGATTAAAAGCTACAAATAATCATAATCAAATTTAAAACATATAATCAATTTTAATCGAAAATAATTATGAGATATGATTTAGAGGATCACCACTGATGGGCTGATATATTTTCATTTATAATAATAAACTTTGTTGTTCCCTAAAAAATCTATAACTTATAAAATAAAAATAATTATTTTAGACTTGTTTAACCTGCAGAAATTATATGTTTCAACATCGACGCTCTTCAACAACTCGATTTCACAACTTTGATTAATCGATACATACTATGCTTATTTCAACACACCTTGTATCGAGCAATATGCCGTCAACACAAGGAATTACATTCTCAACAAATACATACTTAAGGTTAATAATACTTTTGCAAAGTTTGATTTTCTTTAGCTATTTTTACAATTTTACATTTGTAATATAGTTTTACTTCCTTACCATGCGTTCTATTGCTATTGACATTTTTTTTAAAAAATATTTGCCTTTTAAGATTCAACATATAAGGACTTTATAAAAAAGATATAGAAACGAAAAAACAGAAACACATATTTACAATGATCAATTAACTATTTAAATTAAAATATTAATTATTTAAACTATTAATAGTTATTAAAAAATATAGTTTTTAATTTAGATTTTTAAAATCAAAACATGATTTCGGGATTGATTAGGTCGACCATGAAAATAGCATGAATAAAAAGTTAAACAATTATTATTTAAATGTTAGCACATGTTTGCTAAAAAAATGTTACCATATGTTAATTCTTTATTAAAATAATTGTATATTTGATCCTAGATTATCAAATACTCAATTCAAAAGATAATAACGTCTTTGTTAAATTTAAAAAGAATGAGGTCATTAAAAACTCGAGGAGTTGATTCAACTTTCGATCAAGAAATAAGAAAGATCTTCATCTTCTTCAAGAGAATCTTTTGAGAAGTAGAATCAACTCTAGTAACATTGAATCTAATGATATCGAGCAGATGAACGAAATATTCAAAGAGTCATCATTCGATGAAAACAATAGTATTTCATCTAAAAGAGTTTGTGAAGAGTTAACTTATGGAAGAATTTTCAAAGATACTTCATATCAAGTCTCTTAGAAGAATAGGTAGCAACGAACATTGAATAAATAGAGAAGACATCGAAGATTTACGCAGAGATTCAATGCAAAAGATGTTAATAAGAATATCCTGAAATATGTATGAAGACTCGTGAAGAAGAATATGATTGGCTAAATGTCACAGCTTGTTAAATAAATGAGAAATTAGGAGAAAATAATTATTATCTAAAATATATTGAATTCCTATAAAATATCAATAATATTTCTGAAGAAATTGTTAGTATCGTAAAATGAATCCTTAAAATAAGATAATAATTAATATTATATATATATATATATATATATATATATATATATATATATATATATATATATATATATATATATATATATATATATATATATATATATATATATATATATATATATATATATATATATATATATATATTGTCACAAAAATTTTCAAATTATATTAATTTGATTATTATTAAAAAATCTCTCTCAAACCAAAAATTATATTTCATCATTTTTAACTTTAACTTTAACTTTTATATTTTATAATTATATTCTATTTAATTTTTATTTTAATGATAAAAAAATTGTAACTAATACACTACAATGATCATAATATATTTAAATAAAAAATAAAAATTAAATTTCATTTTAATAACCATTAAAATTGTAACTAAAACACTACAATGATAATAATAAATCTATTTACTACTTTACTCATATTTTTAAAAATTTATTTTGAATTTTAATTAAGAATGATAAGTTATAAGATATTACAGTACAAATAACTTTTAATAAAAAGTAACATTAATATTTTCCTATAAAAAGTAAAATTATTATAGTATTTGTTTTTTAATTTATATTTGTCAATATTGAATTTTATACATAACATTTTAAAGATTCCCTAATAATATTTATATAATTATTATTAAAAAAAATCTTCCAAACCAAAAATATATATGATAAAGAATTGAAGTAGATAAAATATTTTAAAATAATAAATTAAAAATGGAACTAAATATTAATTGATATGATAGTTTAAAGTTTCAAAGCATTTTATTTTAATACTTTAATAACATAAATAAAATATTTTATTAAATTTTTTTTTGTGAATATTATTAAATTTATTATAAAGCAATTGTTTTTCATTTATATTAATATATTTATTATTTTTATAGTATTTTAAACTTAATATGTATTAAGGGAGATATGCTTTATATTGTTTTTTTTAGGTATCTTTAGTTTTTGTTTTCATATATAATAATATTATAATAATATTAATAATATATATATATATATATATATATATATATATATATATATATATATATATATATATATATATATATATATATATATATATATATATATATATATTTCAATTGAGGGGAAGGGAGGAATTGCAATAAAAAATGCGTTTGTCACAAGGGGAAAGGGAGATTTTATTAATAACTTACATTTTTATTCTTATGATCTTATATATGTCATATGATATTCAAAGTTGAAAAATTCTAATTATCTTTTGGTAATCAAATATTCATAAATCATTAATCATTGTTGATTGATTAAAAAAATTATAACGCAACGTTAAAAAAATTGATTATATGTGATTGAGATTATAATTCTTCGACATAAATTAAATCATGTTTTTATAACAACTTTAATATTGTGATGAGCCATTTAACAAAAAAATAACATAGAATAACATAAAATAACAATATAATAGATAAAAAAAAGAATAATTTAAAATTTGAAGTTAATTAAAATTCAACCGAATGCATAACAAAATTAGATAAAAGAACATAAATAAAACAATATAAAAATTAAAAAACAAAAAATAAAATTATGCAGTGATTATAATGTATATTAAGTATAAAAATATAAAAATAATTTAAAGACAGAAAATAATTATAATAAATTGACGAAAGATACTGATAATGTGTTATTGTCAAGGACGTAATTGGAGGAAAATTAGTGACTAAGCAAAATATGTTGATCTTCAGAATATGATGAATATTGTGGGCTTTTTGAGAAGAAGCATCGCGACTATTATACTTAGTTTTCCGACCATGCCTTGCTTTGCCTCATTGTAACTGACCAATCCCACGACCTTTCTCAAGCTTTTTAAGTTTCTTAATTTCATGGTCGAACTAGAAACTTATAACGAGGAAGTTTTTCTAATCGAAACTACCTATCTATGGAACCCCGATGAAAGTCCCGTGGATAAAACTCAACCGATTGCAGATGTTTTGAAAAGACTTGAAAACCTTTCCAGTATGTCCAACAATCCATTGTGCAGGCGAGACACGAATTACAACGAGCACATACGCAACTCAGCGGTGACCTGATGAATGTTGTTCGGATTGAGGAGGTGAAAAAATGCACTGACAGTCTTATTTATTGGAACGAGCTGGAGGAAAAAATCTTGAAACAGAAAACAAAACTTGATTGGTTTGAATGAGGGACGGAATAATTTTATTTTCATGCCACGAGAATGGTGAATATGCTAATCGAGTGAGTTACTAGCAGAAGGTCCTTCAATTTTATTCGGGGCTTATGGGGACAAATACTCATACTGTAAGTAGTGTCAACATTGAAGCGATGAGGGGTGGTCCACAAGTTAGTATGCAACAAAGGGAAATGCTCATTGAACCTGTCACTGAGTCTGAAATTCTCAAAGCCCTTAATGGATAGGAGATTTGAAAAGTCCGGATTGATGGATATGGCGCAAAAATTTTAAGTCAACTTGGCATATTGAAAAATGATGCATGTTGTGCAGCAAGGAATTTTTGATAATGAGTGTATATATAGGGAGTTCAATTGCACTTTGGTTACTTTAATACCGAAGCGTGAAGAAGCTAAGACTATGAAAGAATATAGACCAATTGCCGGATGCACTACGATTTACAAAATCATCTCAAAAGTTATCACAGATAGACTTGGAAAAATTTGGGCAGCATTATTAGTCCCAGCTGGCGCTTGTACCGGGCAATGTATTCATAATCACATTTACCGGCATGAATGAATTAATTAAAGGTTATTCAAGGAAAATGGGAACCCCGAGATGCATGATGCAAATTGACCTTCGAAAGCTTATATGATATGGTTAATTGGAAAGCAGTTATTTTGTTGGAAATTGGTTTGCCTAACCAATTTGTTCGGTGGATCATGGTTATTGTTACCATCGCGACTTATTGTTTTAACATTAATGGGCGGCTTACTCAATGGCGTGCTAACGAGGTGTTCGTCAAGGAGATCCTATGTCACCTCTCTTATTTGTTATTGTTATGGAGTATTTGAATCGTATTCTTTTAAGATGCAGAGGAATCCGACTATAACTATCATGCGAAATGCGAAGACTAAGCATCACAACCGACGTCATGGATGACTTATTACTATTTGCTAGAGGAGATGTTATCTCCGTTGATCTTATGATGAAGGCCTTCAGAATTTTCCTTATCTACGTGTTTGATTGCTAATCAAGTAAATGTAAAATTTATTTTGGGAGTGTGGATGAAGAGACAAAAAGATTATTCTAGATTTGAGATTCAATGAGGTTCATCTACCATCAGTCTTGATTGAGAGTATCACATGATGACTTGCAAAATGATCAAATTCATGTAGATCTGACCTGGATCGCTATGAAGCCATTAGATAAGATTGCTTGGAGTTATTGATCTCATGTGGAAAAACTCTAAAACCTGTAAATTGCATGAACATTAAGTGATTATGCAAATTTTGATCGTAACATTGAATGCAAGATCAATATTCAAATCGCGATTGTAGATCAAAACATGTGATGACATCGTGGAGATACTAGCTTTGTAGGATAAAGTATAACGTATGATGCAGAGATAATATGTGATCAAAATAATAAAGATTGGATATTATTGATCTCAGATTGTCAGGAAGAAAGTAACATATGCTAAAATTAAATATTATTACGATGGCAAATTAGAAAACCTATTAAGGGTTAAATGGATTCATTTAGCCGCCCGGGGCAAAAGTAAGCAAGCGATGCTTTTTAAGTTGGTTGTTACTGAGACAGTGTATGGGGTATGGAAGTACCGTAATGACATTTGTTACGGTAACAGTGTGGATAATACAAAGATAGTTGATACGATATTGAGAACATTATTTATAGATGGTATAATAAGAAATTGAAAGAACCCATTGTTAGCCTTGTAATGCCTTAAGCAACAGGTTTCTTTTGCTTTTGTAGTTACTATTGTCTTTTGAGGAGGCTGGATCCGAGCGATCGCCTTGTACTTCATATATCTTTTTGAATTTATATAATTACAATTATTCAAAAAAAAAAATCACATAACTGAGAAACACTTCACAAAAGAAAACGAATAATTTTAAAATACTAAACTAAAATAAGAATATTTTAGTAAATATAAATTAAAGTTAAATAATAAACATAAGATTATCTCCCCTCCCCTTCAAATCCCCCGATTTAGAGGATGCAAAAACTGTATTTTTGGAGGAAATTTGCTCCCCTCCCCTCCCATTCTCTCCTAAAATTTGAACCAAAGACATTCAATTAATAATATTTTTCTTCTCCTCCCCTATCAACCTCGAACCAAACACACTCTAAAGGAAAAAAAAACTTTTAAATTATATATGGATGAAGAAAAAGTACGAAGCAAAAAAAATGATGAAATGAAGTAGAGCTGAACAAAATAAAAAATATGTTATGTTACATTGTTTGTGTACTTTTATCATTTTTACTGAAGTGGATAAAATAAATTAATTCATGCAATTGCGTAAACTACAAATTTAATGAAGTACATTTTATCATTTTGTTACCAATTAAAATTGTTTGGATATATTATGATTGAATGTAACAAAAGTGTTATTCCACCCAAATTAAAAGAAACAAAAATAAGAGTAAATGATAAAATTGAATGAAGTAGATTTTATCATCTTCTTACCAATTCATATAATAAAATACTATTCCGGTCTGATTTATAAGCAACGATTCTTTTTTTAGGTTTATTGAATAATGAATATATTTGATCTACATAAAATATCAGATACATTCATTATTCGATAAACCTAAAAAGATAATCTTTGATTATAAATCAGGCTAGAAAAAAATATAAATTATTTAATTCTGATCTATTCTATCACGTTCCATCGATCCAAAGATTCAAAGATAGATTTAATGTATATCTAAAGTGATTAAAAGTAAAACATCATATACTAAAATTGATTAAAAATAAAATATATTTGAATCTATTATAAATATATAACATGAAAAGTACCGAAATTTCATCATCACATTACATGTTTTAATTAGTCTTAATCCAGGTTAATTTGACTAATTACACTATTTTAATTAAGTCATTGATATATTCTATTACATTAACTAAGAATTACATATATATCTTGATATAAATTTTACATAAAATCTATATATTGATAATATTTATACAAATATATTAATAATTTTATAACATAAGAAATATAAACAGAATAAATAATTAATATAATGAAATATCAACATTAGAAAAAGATAAATAAACGAAATAAATAAAAGTATGACATTATGAAAAAAGAAAAGAAAAAAGAAGAGCGTGTGTTAATGGGCTGAAAGACAGGGCCCATAAAGGAGGGGGGCGGGGTTCCGACCAGGCTGAGTGTGACTAGGGCACAAGGTAAGCAAACTTGATTCCAATTCGAAGCAGTAACAAACTTATCAATTTCTAGTTTCGTTTATGGGAGACACAATAATAATAATTCATTCATTCAATTTCCCCTAATTCTTAGGGATTTCAATTCAGCTATGAACGACGAACCAAATCCTAATCAATCTCCTCCGCATGCCGATGCTGACGGAGACCTTGATGCCGCCGCGGTTGAAGGTGACACGGACGATGCCGCCGCAAACGCAAACACGGAGGTTGCTCTTGATGACGTGGCATCGCTGGAGGGAAGTGAAATGCATGTGATGGACGATGCCTCAATCCAAGATGAAATTGTTGTGGAGGAGAAAGGGATTGATGGAACTGACGTTGATATGGAGTCTGAGAAAGTTGAAGAGGATGAAGCCAATTTGATAGTTCAAGAGGTTGAGGTTCAAGTTGGAGATGAAGCTCTTTGACAGGACAAGAAGAAGAAGAAGAAGTTGACGGCGAGAAGGAAGAAGAAGACGAGGAGAAGGAGGAGAGAAGGAAGAAGAAGACGAGGAGAAGGAGGAAGAGAAGGAAGAAGAAGGAGAGAAAGAGAAGAAGAGGGTGAAGAACAAGAGAATGAAGATGATGAAGAACAAGATGAGGAGCAAGAACAGGAGCAAGAACAAGAGGGTGAAGAGAAGGAAGAAGAAGGCGACGAGAAGGAGGAAGAGGGTGAAGAAGAAGCTGGTGTTGATGTTGATAAAGACGCTGCTGAGGAGATGGAGGTGGCGGAGGAGCAGACTGCCACTGTTGGAAAAAGGAAGCGTGGGAATGGGAAGAATTCAAAGGCTAGAGTTCCTTCAAAGAAAAGATGGAAGAAGATGTTTGTTTCATTTGCTTTGATGGAGGTGACCTTGTGCTATGTGACCGCAGGTATACTTGATACTCGCCCAATTCATAGTTCTTTTCATTATGTTTATGTTTGTTTATTTGGAAATTGAAGTTTTCTTTGGTTTTTTATTAGGCTTTGTCCCAAAGCTTACCACCCTTCCTGTGTTAATCGACGAGGCCTTCTTCCGAGCCAAGGAAAGTGGAATTGTGGTAAGTTTCCTTATTCTGAGTTTCTGTTATTATCAGTTTCATCATGGTTTCGTTGCTTTTCAATTTAGGGTTTACTTATGTGCTCACTTTTACTTATTAGTATATGTGCTGTCTTTTGAATCTTTAGGCTCCAAGTGTTGTGATAATTGATAAAATTAAATACACATTTGGAGTTTTATTGTTAATATACAATAACAATGACATGTGTATATAGTGTACATAAATACTTGTGGTTTTGAAAGTTGCAAGTTTGTTTCCACGTGTCTTCTTCTCGTAATTTTCTGAGAGTTGGGAGCTAGACTTGAATGTTAGGGGCCAACTATAAAAATTATCAGTCATCCCACCATGCGCCATCCTGCCGTAGTGTTTTTGTGGTCTGTTGCTACATGCTGCTATCTGGGATCAATACCCATTGAAGCTAGCTGTTATAACTTTAGAACTCTTGGTCTGAATATTTTAATTGTATGATTGTATTACATTGGTATTTGCCCACATATCTTTGTTGGTAAGTATATTGTTGGACACAACGTGATTGACATCTTGATGCAAAGGATCTTACTACTATCGTCATTGCCGAATGTTTTAAGGAGGGAGTGATGCTAACAGTTCAGAATATCTGAAATGAAATGTATGATAAATTTCACTAATTAGTTGAATAGGCTATTCATTAAGTGTAACCGCATTGTGAACCTCTATGCTCTTTAATTAAGGTGCAGACAAGTTTTAATTTTTTCAATTTTTGTTCTCATTTTTCTTATACATTGTCTGCAATCTTGTTTAGAGAAGCAGTTGTTGGCATTGAATTTATAATTGTGTTTTGAACTTTGAAGATATAATTGAATTTGCTCTGAATACCTAGGTATTCAGTCTGCAAAAATATAGTAATATTTACATTTCTTTGCCATGTCTAACTTTCTACATCTTTGATTTTAATGATCTTAGGTTGGCATCTTTGCAGCATATGTGAGAAGACTCCACACTACTTCTGTTATACATGTCCATTCTCTTTGTGCAAGGGTTGTATCAAAGGTGCTGTTATTTTATGTGTTAGGGGAAACAAGGGATTTTGCGAGACATGCATGAAAACTGTAATGTTGATTGAACAGAATGAGGAGGGAAACACCACGGTATATCTTCTGTTCCTGATTTCTGTCCCTTCTCTCATCAAATGTTTCTGTTTTTCTAAAAAGATGCAATTTGTGTGTTTTGAGCCGATAAAGTGTTAACCTTCTACTACTTCAGTTAATTGAAGTGGTAATTGGTTTCTTATATATGCTTGCCGCTAACTTATTTTTGTTTTTCTTGGGGTATAGGCTTGTATACATGGGCAAGTAAATCTGTTCTGTCATACTCCTCCGGTCACAATTATAAGCCAAAATAACTACTTTCACACCAATTAAGAAAGTTAGTTGAGTGTAATTAATTTTCTTGGTTTCATGTCCAATCAAAATAAAATTTACTATATTATCCTTAGTGATATTTGATGAATCATCTACTAACATTAAATGATTTTGACTTTATTTAAGGGTATAATAGTAATACAAGCATTAATTAGTCTAGAAGTTAATGTTTTTGCTTATAATAGTGACCAAAATTTAAGGTCATTTTTTGCTTATAATAGTGACCGGAGGAGTATATGATAGAGATTTTAGAAGTGTCAGATTTTTATGTAAGAGATTTAGTTATGATCAAGATTCTATACATGCTTATGGTACAAAATGGTTCACTTGAATCCACATTTGGGAATGGCCGAATCATGGCTGTGGGTGTTGCTATGAAACAAGCATGGGCTGACGGCTCAATCAATGCAAACAGCCCATGGCTGCCAGTTGCAAGATGACTGAAGGAGACAATACAGTCAGTTGCAAAGATGACAAAAATAATAAATGCTGTTGCTGGATTGCATGTAGAATATCAACCAGTGTTGTCAAATATCAGCCATGGCAGATATCGGTTTTTTGGTTCGCTGCCATAGCCAATTTGTGAAGAATGGTGGTGCCATATGTCGAATTTGGCTCTCTGCCATGGTTCGCCATCTATTATCTGCCACTGATAACACTGATATCTGCAAAACACAATGAAATAGAATGGTAGTATTAAATGAGATATTAATATTATGAAAATCTTAATTCCCAACACTAAAAGTGCCATGCTAAACAATGTATATTTATATGCTAATAAAAAATATTGCTTGTGGAGCAAAATGAACTTGGGAAGACATTTTTTGGTTGTGCTGCCCCAGCTTAGCAGCATTTTGAAGCATAAACTAAATTTATCTTTTACTTTTAACAAACACCACAGCAGAGTTACTCTTCAGTGTGCAAAGTTAAGTTTAGGGGAAGCAATTTTGCTCCCATGAGTCCGATGAAGTGATTCTCAAAGTTTTCTCTTTGATTTTTGTTTCCACGTTTGTCAACGCATAATATACTACTTTTATACTTATCGAACAATCCGCCTACAATAACTATAGACCCAACAACAATAATTCCTTAGACCACTTTAAAGATAAAATGCAAATATGTGACTTTGTAATGCCATTGATTAGGGCATCTACTTTTGACTAAACATTTAGTTATTTTTTGTGATTGGTGCGAGGGACGAGTTGATTTTGATGACAAAAGTAGCTTGGAATATCTTTTCAAGGATTACTATGAAGATCTTAAAGAAAAGCTGTCTCTAACATTTGATGAACTTGCTCAAGCTAAAAACCCTTGGAAGGATTTGGTAAGCTTCCTTCTAAAGAGGAATCAGCGGATGAACTGTTTGATGCCACTAATGATAAAGGGTCAGATTCAGATAGCTCTTATGAGAATGTAGATTTGGGCCGATCTAAGAAAAGAAAGTCCAAGAAACGTGCAAAGTCTCGATTCCAAGCGTGGCACTGATGGGCCATCTACAAAAGCTCTGAGTGGGCTTCAAAGGAGCTTTTGGAGTTTGTTATGCACATGAGAAATGGAGATAAATCTATGTTGTCACAATTTGATGTGCAAGCTCTTTTAGAATATATTAAAATAAATAATCTTGAGATCCTACGAATGAGTCATATTCTTTGTGAGAGGCTTCAAGATTTGTTTGGCAAGCCAAGAGTTGGACATTTTGAAATGTTAAAACTTCTTGAATCCCATTTCTTTCTAAAGAGGATTCACAGGCTGAAGATCACCAGGGAAGTGTTGTTGATACTGAAGTTAGTCATTTGGAGGGTGATGGCAATGGTGACACTTATACTAAAACTGGAAAAGATAAGAGCGTAAATTCGTAAAAGGGTGATGGGAGAGGACTTCAATCTAATGTTGATGATTATGCAGCCATTGATAATCATAATATTAATTTAATTTATTTAAGCGCATTTAGTTGAGGATTTACTTGAAGATATAGATAAGTTTCATGATAGCGCCGTTGGTTCTTTTGTGAGAATAAGAATTTCTGGCAGTGGTCAGAAGCAAGACATGTATAGGCTGGTTCAGGTTGTAGGTAAATATTTGTACACCATTAACTTTCATGTGATCATCATTTGCTGCATTATACAATAAACTTCATATTTTTTTATTGTTGTCTTCTGGGTCAGGTACATGCAAAACAGCAGAGCCATATAAAGTGGGTAAAAAGATGACAGATATCTTGCTAGAAATCTTAAATTTAAACAAGACAGAAATTGTATCAATGGATATCATCTCAAATCAGGAGTTCACAGAGGTGATTAAAGCTTGCCATGATATTCAATGACAATTGATTTTAACTCTTTTAAAGCTTTCCATGGTAAAGTTGTCGGTTGTGGATGGCGGAAAATGACGGAAAACCCGCCATGCTTCAGTTGCTCAAAAATGAATCTGAAGAAGCCAATCAACCACATATGTAACCATGAGTAAACCTTGAATTGTCCACCAAAGATTAGCATGTGTAGCCCTATTAATCTTTATGATCAAAATAGTCCCTTAAAGGTGCCTAATTCATCCCTTTGCCACTTCAGTCATCTATAAGGACAAAGGTGATTAGAATTTTGAGGGACTAATTCAGTGACAAAAAATCCTAGAAGGGCTGATATGGAGTAATCTTTGAATGACTAATTTTGTTGTTTACTACTCTCTCCCATATGATGCTGCCGATGAGTAATTTTTAGATTTCTTTTAATATACTCCCTTTTGTGTCAAATACAAGCAAAAACAACTAAATGCATAGTAATCAATAATATAATTTGACCCTGTTTAGTTTTTTTTGATGTAATAAGAAATAACTATATTCCCAAAACTACCATATCTCTTAATTTAATTTTCTACGGAAACGTGTGTCATAACATTAAATGAACGGTATTTTGGACATGAATGTTTAATATGCTTTCATTTTGATATTGATTTGTTTTACTGTTAGGATGAGTGCAAGCGCCTCCGCCAAAGCATAAAATGGCGGCTTCATTAATCGGCTGACTGTGGTAACTATATTATATGTTTCATAAAATTGTTTTAGGTATTTGATTTGATGTTATAGATTGTAACTTTGTATTGGGGACCTACATTTGTGCTTGCAGGGTGACATTCAGGACAAATCATTGACACTTCAGGCAGTTAGAGTAAAAGATGTGAGTAATTTTTCCTGAGGCGTTAGTCCTCCTGAGATGTCTGCTTGTGCATTTCTCTACAATTCAAATTTCTTGCTTTAATTTGCTGTCTTGGTTTAGACTGCTTTTATCCGTAAAATTTAAAATATATTTTCCAGTATCTGTCAATGGTCATCTAATTCAAATGTTCATTTTCTATTAGTGGCTGGAAGCAGAGATAATCGGCTAAGTCATCTTAATGATAGAGCTAGTGAGAAAGGACGCAGAAAAGAATATCCTTTTTCTTTATTATTTTTTAAATCCAAGTCCAGCCCTTTCTTGAACCACAAGCTTGATAGCATTTGGTTGCCTCCAATACATGTGACAGTACTTTGGTACTTACTGGTTTTATCATTTAAGTTTTCATTTTAATGTTTTTCAAAAAGTTATTCGATGCACTCCATAAAGATATTTTGAGATCATAGAACCATGTTTTGTTATATGATTAGAAATTTGCTTGGATAGTATTTGAGCCTTGCATTTTGATATTTTACGATTTCTCTGCATTTTAAAGGAAGAATTTTTCATTGTGCCTTAAATGTATTTGAGTACCAATCTGGTTGAGATAGATTATTGTCATTATATTTTATTTTTGTGATAATCTTTGCTTAGTTCAACTTGTATAATACTATTATGATTTATGGTTAATCATATTTCAACCTACGGATCTATAGGATTATTGAAATTGACCAAGAGCTCTTGATCATTGTTATATGTTGATCTTTAACTTCCTTTCACGCTTAGAAATGCGTAGAGAATTGCAACTTTGAAAACCCCTGAAGAACGGCAACGTAGATTGGAGGAAATTCCAGATATACACGTTGATCCAAAGATGGATCCAAGTTATGAGTCTGATGAAGGAGATGAAATGGAGGATAAACGACAAGGTAATATTAACACTGTAATTTTAAACTCATCTATATTTTGACATCTTTTCTCTGGTACTTGGTAATAATTTCATTTTCATGCCTGCAGAAAACTTCATGAGACCTAGAGGGTCGACTGCGTTTGGAAGGAAGGGGAGAGAAATTGCTTCGCCTAGAAGTGGTTCCATTTCAAGTGATTCTTGGAGTGGAACAAGAAATTATTCTCATGTGAATCAGGAACTCAGCAGAAATTTGTCTAATAAGGGATTTTCTGTCAAAGGTGATGACTTTTCCAATGCTAGTGAGGCTTTAAATGATGCTCAATTGCATCAGGGAAGAGATAGGGAATCACAACTATCTAATAGTCGAGAGAGGCAAAAGCCGCGGTCTTCAAGCTGGGAGAGTGGTGCTAAAAATATCCAGCCATTGGTAACAACAGAGTCTTTTTCTAATGCGGTGTCAGAAGCTGCCACAGCACCATCTTGACGAATAGCAGCCCCAGATGTGAAAATTAATGAAACTGAAAAGATGTGGCGCTATCAGGATCCATCTGGTAAAGTTCAGGGCCATTTTCCATGGTGCAACCGAAATGGAATAATACGGATACTTCCCTACTGATTTGAGGATTTGGAAAGCCACCGAGAAGCAAGAGGAGTCTATACTCTTAACTGATGTCTTAGCTGGGAAATTTTCCAAAGAACCGTTCATTGTGGAAAAACACTCCTCCTAAGGCTCAAAACCACTCATCCTCACTCTCTAGGATGTCTCCTATGGCTGCCCAAGGTTTAACAGGTAAAACTTCTTCATTGGCAATTGAGGTTCCTAAGAATCCTGGAAATGGTTGGGGTTCGGATACCGGTGTCAGAAATGAATCAACAAATCTTCCTTCACCTACTCCCCAAACTGCTTCAGGTGTGTCGAAGGAGCATACTTTTGAAAATTGGTCACCGACACCCGTCCAGGTGGCTGGGTCTGTCTTCGGAGATTCGTTCCCTAGCGGTATCAGAGGTTTGCAGGCCTCCGTGGCAGTAAACGCACAACCTGGTATGGCTACGATACTACTCAAGTACACCTCAAGCAACAGAAATGGCACAGGCTCTGGCTGCATCAAATATACAAAATCTGATTAGTCATAATTATCGTGCTGAAGCTCAAGGGTGGGGTCAAAATGTGGTTCCAAAGCAAGAATCACAGGTCTGGTAGGCACTCCATCCCAAAAGATAGAACCAAATTATTCTGCCACCATGCCTGCCCAACCAACTTCCCACGGTCTATCGGGTGATGCTTCATCTGTTCAGAACTCTGTCTTGTCTAACATAGGAAATCAAACTGGGAGCTTACCCACTTGGTTTCCAGGCATGAGTGCACCCGAGCCTTGGAGACCACAAGTTGCAGGAAATCAAGCAAATGTCATGCCTCCACCACCGCCCAATGTACCCTGGGGCATTAACATGCCAGCAAATCAGAATATTAACTTGGGTGGTGCTATACCTGCCAATATGAATGTCAACTGGATGTCTGCACAAGGGCCAGCACCAGGAAATTCACTTCCAGGATGGGTAGCTCTACCCAGGGCTACCTCCAGTAAATGCAAATGCAGGTAGCTGGGTAGCACCTGGTCAAGGTCATCCGCATGTTAATGCAAATGCTAATGCAGGTTGGGTTGTGCCTGGTCAAGGGCCTGCATCTAGAAGTTCCAATCCTGCTTGGGCTGCACCTGCTGGGAACCCAGGCATGCGGAAGCGAACAAAGTCATAACGGAGATAGGTTTCAAACAAGGAACGTGGCACCGTGGTGGAGATTCTGGTCGCGGTGGTAAACCTTGGAACAGACAGTCATCATTTAGAGGCGGAAGCGGAGGAAGAGGAGGGATTTTCTAGGCCTTCCGGCGGAGGACAAAGAAAAGTCTGCACGTATCATGAGAGTGGACGTTGCAGGAAAGGAGCTGCCTGTCAATACCAACACAATTAAGAGTTGTAGGGCTAATTATTTGCAGAGGAGCATCGCTTACTGTAGTATGTCCCCATTACATGGCTTAACATTGTGTAGTGACGCGGCATGTAATGTAGAACTTGTGTATTGTAGCATTTATGTATTTTCTAGTTTTTGGGCCTTGTATTCATCTGTCACTTCTCACTTGGATTTGACTTATGGGATGCTTGACTAGCTACAGTAGTTGAGGTGTCTTTAGATTAATAATGACGAAAGAGAGACGAGGTTATAGGTTTTGTTTTCAATGTTTCAGCTTAGTGTTGTGCAGGGAACGCATAAACTCATGTTTTCATTTAGATGCGTATGAATTCATGTATCATTTTTGTTAAATCAATGCAGAAATAGAATGAATAATTTGCTTAGAACAATAATATGCATCATGTTTAGATATTTCGTACAGCTCCTTAACTAAAATATTATTTTTAAAAAAGCTTGAATTTGTAATCCTTTAATCAAGTTTAAAGAGGAACTATCATGCCATCCTCCCCAATTTTTTTATTCTAAAATCATTCATGTTGAGTTACAAATAATTTTTAATATCAGAAATTTCAGTATATTTTAAATTTTCAATAATTTCAGTGTATTTGAAATTTTTGAAATTTTTGGTATAATTACACTGAAATTTTCGGTATTGAAATTTTTTTCTTTAAAAAAATACGACATTTTCTCAAAAATTTCAATATTTTTCTCGGAAGTTTTGAAAATATCTTTTTTTTCCTACAAAATTTATGTTTTTGTTTTTTAATTTTGAATAAATACTGAAATTTTCGATATTGCATTAAAAATTTAGAAATTTTTTTTCAAAATTTTAGATACACTCTAAATTTATGGTAAAACACATATTTTTTAAAATTTTATGATTATTCACAATGATATAATAACAAAAATATATCATTGAGAATGACATGTTAATGAGTTTAAAGTGTACCCAATGGATACAGAACAGCATTTTCAATATTTTTTAGGCAAAAGAAACACAGGTTAAAGTGATTTTGATTTAAAAGTTGATGGATTAATTTGCAGAATTTGAAGAAAAAAAAGTTAGGTGAAACTTGAAGTTGGTGTAAGTTTGAGAAATGATAAAAAAAAATAAAAATGAAGTGTATGATAATACCAAATGTTAAGTACTAAAACTAAGTTTTCATTTACATATGAACTAAGGTTATTGAATAATAACAGAGTATTCTAAAATCTGCAGATGAAGTGAAAGGGTTGGAAATGATTGATGTTTATGTGGAGCTAGCTTAGTAGTGTCTAATGACTATGTAGTTGAAGATGATAATTAAATAGATGATGCAATGGAAGGATAAGACTGTCAAAAAGAGGGTAAAGCTAAAACTGGTGTAGAAAGTATAGAAGAAGTGAGGAGGAGGTTGAAAATGGCGGGGAAGAAATAAGGCAAATTGATCTGTTGAGGTTTTTGTGTATGTGATTATATAATTTAATATGCTATTTATTTTCGTCGTATAATTGCAAGTTTGAATATGTGTTTTTACATTTAAAATCTTGTAAAGTGTAATTTTTGTTTATGTACAACATGCAAGCATGCTTGTTTGTGTTATATGCAACTTCTTCCCTATTGTATTTTGCTAATGAAAATATTCATTTCTTTACTGTGCATATTTGTTGCATTTAACATGTCAAATAATTTGTTTTATCTATGATATAATCTCCTGATTCTGGGCATGTATTTCTTTAGCTTTATTTTCCTTGGATTTTGTTCTATGTTAGTTGATTTTTTTAGTTTACACTCTTACCATCAATCTCTTTTTGATATAAGTCAATGGAGGAAGTTGTAATGAGTCTAGTATATTGAGTTATGCTGTTTTATGAAATTATAGGATGGTGCAATGTTTCAGGGGAAGGAGGAAGAAAAATCTTGATCACATTTTATACTTAATGTTTAAGTCGACTCAATTCTAATGCAAGTTTTACAAGTTGTCGATCATCAAAAGAGGAGACCCAAGTTGCTATACCCTAAGTTTATTGGGTTTTACTTCTTGCCTTATATATTATCATTTACTTTCTGTTTTAATCATTGAATCTTCTCACGATAGATCGCCAGCACTCCTTAAATTTGAGTAATTTTCATCAAATTGTATTTTGCATGCTTAAGTCAAAATCTGTCCCAAGTTGTTGCAAAATGGAACAAGTCAATTAGTTGAAAACTTGGATAAAGAAATTCATGAATGCATAATTTATATTATACTAACTTTCAATTTTTGAATAAGCTTCAAAATATATTAAAGAGAAAAGGATTACAAAAATCACAAGGGGACCAAACCTAAACCTCTTTAAGCGACGAATGCGAGGTGCCTTATCTAACAAGTAATCCTTGACCAAAATGGATGGACATAATTATAATAATTAGTTGCTTTGCTCTTTAAGCCTATATTAGCGAGAAGATCCGCACAAAAATGGCTTCTCTATATATATATATATATATATATATATATATATATATATATATATATATATATCATGAAATCTATATTAAGATATATAATGAATTTGATAGATTTGATCACGACATCAATGAATGATTTGAGAGCTTTGCGACACGAAAGTAGTCAATTTCAAGCCATAACTTTGTCCGGTTTATCTAAAGCATATTCTATTGCTAAACTGCAACCATGAATTCAACATACAGGAGCTTCTCCCAAAAGAGCTATAAGCGATAATATGAGCAACATGATTATCCACAAAATACCTCCACAAAGAGAAAGATGGAGAGTTAACAACACCCCATCAATGTTGCCTTTTATCCAACCATTAAGAGGAGGACTTCATAAAACTCGATTGCAAGAAGGAGTAGGTTTCGATTAATAGTGATGTCAAGGATTTCAAGACGATAAAACAAGTATAGAGTTATTAGCATACTTGTTGAGTGATTTCAACTAATTTGGCTGAGCAATTTTCGAACAACAAGTCTTCCAGGTGAGTGATTTTGTTATTGAACTTGTTGTAGTTCCTAGGAGATGAGATAAAACTTATACACTGATGCAGGGACTTAATGACAACATGGTTTGTTTGTTCCAATTTTGGTTCATGATTCTTCTATAATCATTGAAATCAAGAATAACGAGAGAGTTGAAATTTAGTGACTAGTCATGCCTAAATGCTTGAAGTAAAATGCTAAAATGCGAAATTATTTTTGGTGTGATTCAAATCAAAGTTATGCATGATTTGAATCATGACATATGTGTGAAATTTAAGATTTGTCTGTCAAAGTGATTCGAATCACATGTTTTCTCATTTGAATAAGATGTTGGTTTGACTCGAATCACATAAAGGTTGATTTAATTCAAAATAAAATCTAATTTTTGGATTTTTGTTCTCTTATAGTGATTTGAATCATAAATTTCTTGACTTGAGCCTTGACTCGAATCAATGACTCAAATCAAATAGGAAAAACTTGAGTTTTAAATTCTTGATTTAAATTTTCTCTCATTTGATTGAATTATAATTTCGCATTTGACTTGAATCAAAAGAGTGTTTACTCATTTTCAAGCATAATCTCCACCACATATATAAATCAAATTTTCTCTCTAGCTCACAACATCATAACTATGAAAGATTTTCAGAAAATTGAATCAAACTTTGTACACTTTTCACAATTTTGATTGCATTTAAATCCATCTTCAACACCTACCAAGATAACCATGTTTGAATTGGTTCAAAATTCTTAGAAAATGTGAGATCTATTGGAAAGGAGGTTCATTCGTTGTTGACATTTGTAAAGTTTTGAGTTACATATCAAGAATGAAATTGTGTGGTGTGACTAAGATTAACGAGGCCGACAAGATAAAAGAAATAGTTTCTTCTCGGTTAAATAATTTGATAGAGTTGAGTAAATGTTGTTAGAGGCGTGGTTAAGAGGGACCAATACGTTTGAGTGAAGACCGATAGAAATCGAGAGACTCGCGTTATTGGGATCGAGTGAACATACATTCTAGATTGAGGAAAATTTTGAGGACTTCAGCTTCATGGCCTGTGCATTATAAGAAGAAAAGATTCAAATTTGAGCTGTTTAATTATTTTCTAATTTCAGCATTATCAGGTTTCTTGATTTTATTAGACACACATTATATAAATTGTCAAAATAATAGAAGACTACTGCACTCTTCTCTATCTCTTTATTTTAATTTTATGGATTGTTTTGCATTATTAAGTTTTATCGCTCTCATATAATTGCATACAGTTAGATTTTAGCTACTTATAACAATTTTGTGTAAGCGTAGACTTGAAATTAATTAAGTCACCTAATTCGTCTTTTGGTAATTATAACCGCTATAACTTAAATATTAGATTAACTAAATAATTAATAAAATTCAATTTAGTCACCTCATATTGATATTTGGATTAATTAATTCATTGGTTGGGTAAATTCTCATCATTTCACATTCTTCGTATTTCAGAAGTATAGTACCATTCGTGATATTGATCAAACACGCACATTCTTGCTCCAGCAAAAACTCTGAAGAAAAATTCTATTCATTATACCTACCTTCCTTGATAATTTTAAGAGTTTATGTTTCCTTATTTAGCTACCTTTTTTTCGTAATTGTTAATTGGGCTACCCTGCTTTATTTATGTCCGTTTAAACTAAAAACATAAAATTTATCTGAATTTAATCCATTCAATGGTGGAATTAAACCATATGCATTTTCTAAAATGTTCCTCAAAATTGAAAGTACTTTCGATATCACTATTTTCTAAAATATTTAAGTTAAAATCGAAAGTATATCTACGGTCCCATAGGAAGTATATCTACGGTTCCATACCGAAAGTATATATCGGTTCGCATATGATAGTTAGCAGAAAATAGAACTAAAACAATAATTAGAAAAGCTATTAAAATTAGAAATTTAACAAACTATTCAAAGTTATAAATCGAATAAAAGACCTACAATTTATAAATCGATTAAAAGACCAAAATGTTATTTAAAATGCAGCAACAAATTCCTTTAGATTTTTGTGAAAAAAGTTTCAGTTCACATAAACTTCAGGATGTATGTAGAATCATTGATCTCACTTTCCCTTTGCAGAAAGGTTTTGTTTGGACAAACAACTAATTAAGGATGGCGTAGAGGATCCAAGTCCCTTAATTAGAGGTTATAGATATAGTGTTTATCATCACTTTATGTATATGTTATTTCTATAACAAAGTATAAACTAAAGGAAAACAATTATATGTACGTTATAAGTTGTTTTCATAAGCTATGAAAGTTTATAAAAATAAGCTGAAAAACTTATGGATATCTTAAACTGATTCTGTAAACTCTCTCAAACAGTGTCACAAGCACTTATATCAAGAGATCAACACAAATACATCAGTTCAAGCAGAGGCAGAGTCATACAGTGAGCCTTGCTAAAGCTTCTGAGGCATTTACTGGTAGAAATGTTGATTTAGGCAGTGCTTTGGTCTTACCTTAACATTGATGAGCACTGAACAGAGACTTGATCACAGGGCACAAAATTCTGTAATCTGTTCCTTTTCAAATCAAAATAGCTTGACATTAGCACCACCTCATAGCTCCTTCCCCTGCCAAATTCATGGCACTGAGATGGCATGCAACACTAGAGCTACCAATCAGAAGGTGCTGCTGTGTTTAATCACTGTACCTGATGCATACAAAGTACAAACACATGAATCAAAAAGCTGAAACAGAAAAAATAAAGGAAACTATGGATTCAAGGTTGGTTTGGTGTTGTGATGGGGAGTTAACTTTGAGTGATAAGGAGGTTGGGAGCTCAATTTCCACTCCTATAATGCTAACGATTAACAACAATATTCGATTGATTGTTTCAATAAATAAAGGACACAAAGTAAAAATGATAGCACACATGACATGACATTTGTTATATAGCCACAGCATGAACAATAAAATGATTTCTCTTACCACCTCCATTCCTTATGACATGAAATAGCAATAATCAACTCTACCATTTGTGTGCAAGGGGTGCAATAGGAAGACAAACTTCCAGTAGACTGCGAAACTAACTTGAGGATCATGGACATCCTTGCCAATGTGGCTTTGGCATGTTCTGTAAATAGTAGTTACCGAAAAGATGAGTAGTTCAGTTTGCAAAAGCAAACAATTAGAATCACAGAAAGAAAGAAGGGGTAAAACAAGTTTTCGTATGACCATCGATCAACCTTTTGGAGAACATTTGAGGCCAATATCAGTCTAAATTTGAATTTCAGATTGTGAGCTCAGGCTATCAATTTTGACATTTGTTAACCTTTGATGACAATCAAATAACAGAACCTCTTCCTACCAGTAGTTGCCACAAACATTCTCCATTTCTAAAATGATGAAACCTCTTCCTATCTCTCACAACTATCTCACGCGCCATTACTTTGGAAATATATTTGAACAGCGTTGTGGCAGTCTCCACATATTCTCAAATTTTGAAAACACGAATCGTAGCTCTTAAAGGAGCATATAATCCGTATACAACAGCCAGCTTTTTCACTGTGGGTAGACAAAGGCATTCTTTATGCTCAGATTCCATATCATAATACAAACTTTGTATCAGGAACATACCCCAATTTCCTCATTTCATCTACCAGTTGCTCCAGATATGTGTACACTGCTTGTACCTCAGGGTGCCTAGCATCATCAACCAAAAAGACATGGACCATGTTTTCAACCTCAACCTAACTACAACCAGGTTCCTTCTTCACTCCCCGTTCCTCATCAGTAACCTCACCCTGGCCACTTCGTCCCACTGGCCTAAAAGCAGCATACATATTGGAAAGGATTATGTAGGTTCCATCTTGCTGTGGAATAAGCTCAAGGAGTCGGTCCGCAGCTTGAATACCCAATTCCATGTTCCTGAATCCGACAACCAGCAAGAAAAGCTTCCCAAATTGGCGCACGGGCTCGAAAGGCATTGATTTGATTACACCTTTGCTTCCAAGAACATACCCCGACACAACAAATCAATCAAAGCGGGCATAATGATCCTCTCGGGGTTATACCGTAACGAGTACATAACATCGTATCAAAATAATGGTGTGCCTCTTTGACCAAGCCCGCATGGTTGCAAGCAGTAAATTGTGAGGAAGTTATCCTATCAGGCAATATATCTTCCTTCAACATCTGTTCAAAAGCTCAATGGCTTGGACACCATGCCCGTGTTGTAAGAGCTGCAATCATGGCATTCAAGATACTGAATCCACATAAGGCATTGTGAGAAACACGGATTCAGCAGATTCAACAACACCACATCTCGTACATTGTAATCAACGCATTGCCGGTGGAGAGCCTGAATCATGGCCCAAACGAATAACCTGAGAATGAATTTGTTGTCCATTGTCCAACGACCCAAGAACAGCACAAGATGTAATCGCTCCAGCATAAAGCATAATCACAGGGTTCTAGTCCCTCTGACTTCATCTGGTTGAACAGCTTCAAACCTTCTTCTCCAAAACCATTTCGCCAAACCAGATATCATCACTGTCCAAGTCAGCACGTTCCTCTCTGGCATCTCCTGAAAATAGAATTAGCTTCCTCGATCGTCGTGCATTGACATACCCAGACAAAACAGCATTCGGAAACAATATCTCAGGGCATTCTATCAAAGACTAGCATCGCCTCCACCATTCTACGTACTTAGTATGAAAGTAATCAAAGCATTACTAACAGACAAAACAAAATGCTGTGATGGCTCCACCACTGTCCTGAGAATATAACCATGCACCTGTCTTCCATAATTGAACATTCCTCCTCACATTACCAGAAGCACGCACTAATCAAACTGGTGTAAGTATACTCATCCTCCTGCATTCCCATCGAATGCATTCTCCTGAACATGTCAAATGCCTCTTCATATAAACCACGTCGAACATAACCAGAAATCATGGCATTCCAAGCAACATCAATAGGGTAAATCGTTCCATTAAAAGCTCACGCTGGGCTGCAGATCATCATTCCTCACATAACCAGCAATCATGGTAGTCCACGGGGTTCATACACCTGATTCTTAGGAGCCTCATCAAAACCTTCTAGCAGAATCCATCAACTGAGATGATTTCACCAAAGCGAAGAACCGCAACAAACATAGCAACTCAAAAGCGCATCAGCACAGAAGGTACCATATTGTTCCCCATTTGATAACCTCACAATGCAGCAATTGACAATGCCACTCCTCGTCCGCTATAATGGAGAGGCAGAAAGCACGCTGGAAGCGTAAAGGATCAGGCAAAAGCCTTGTCTTCTCATTTGAATAAAGAGATTGATTGCAGCGTGGCCATCATTGCCGCGAGGTAGGCAGATCATGGCATTGTAACTGATTGTATCGCGAATAGTTAGCGGGATGGCGTTGAAGAGTTGTCGGGCGAGTTTGATATCGGCGGAGGAATATGCAGAGAAAGAGTGGTTCTTGCGACTATATCTGGTTTGGAATTTGATCGAACAGTTTGCGAGCGTAAGGGATGTTGGAGGATTTGCAGGTAGTTGATGAGACGGTTGAGGATGAAAGTGTTTGGTTTGAAACCGGAGGTGAGGATGTGTGCATGGACAGCTCGTGCGATGGTTTGAGTGGCGGAAGTGGTTTAGTTGGGTTAAACAACGGTATGCCATGTCGCGAACGTCCATGTTTTGTTGGAAATGAAACAAACGCGATACGATGCTGTCTCATGGAACGAATCTGGAATTGGAATCTTACAAAGAAGAAGAAAGAGAATCAGGGAAAATTAAGCTCAATAAACAACTACCCTACCTCGTTGGTAATATTGAGGTAGGTTACTTTTGAGTGCGTTTATCTGTTTTGGGGCTTAGTTAACATTATGAATCTATTTTTTAATTATTGTTGTTACTTTTCATATGAATTTTTAGATGCCTTGGTTAATATTACTGAATCCATTAGTTAGGTATTGAAGGGAAGGTCTTTGTATAACTGGTTACAATGCAATAACCATAAATTCAATAATGTTTTCTTTTGACTTTAATGCAGACAATCTTTCTTCCAGTTGTTGGACTTGTCGACCCTGACAAGCTGAAACCTGGTGAAACCTGGTGATCTTGTTGGTGTAAACAAAGATAGTTATTTAATCTTGGATACTCTGCCTTCTGAGTATGATTCTAGAGTTAAGGCCATGGAGGTTGATGAAAAGCCAACTGGGACTACAATGACATTGGGATTAGAAAGCAGGTGAAGTTTAATTTTGTCACATTTATTGAAGCCCTTTGTTTTAATAAATTTAGAGTCAGTGAGGTAACTGAGTCTTCTGATCGATTATTGGTGTAAACAGATCCAAGAATTAGTTGAAGCCATTGTTTTGCCTATGACCCACAAGGCGCTTCCAGAGTTAGAATTCGTCCTCCAAGGGTGCTCTTATATGGTCCACCTGGGACTGGGAAAACTTTTAATGGCCCGTGCCTGTGCAGCACAGACAAACGCCACTTTTCTGAGTTAGCAGGTCCTCAACTGGTCCAGGTATGCATCTATATCTATCTTTCTTTGTCTGTTACTTATATTTCTAAGCATGGATTATGATTCAGTTATTACTTGTTTGTGCCGTTATTGCTCCATCATTTCTAATGCAATTAAAATATTGAATAATGGTACAATAAGGCCTGGAGTTTGTTTTTCTTGAGTTGAGTTTTCTTGGCTATCATTTTCTACGATGCATGTCAATGTCCTGCCCCTGCTGATTGTACAAGGAGTTATTTATTTCTTATATTATTTATAGTTGTACACTGAGGCATGTTTTTCGTTATCTTAAGTTGTGTCTCTTACAGAGTCGTTTATTTCTTATACTATTTATTTTGAAAACAGACCAGCTTAGTTATTTAGTTCAGATGTTTTACTATCTGTCCAACACATCAAGTTGTCAGGCTCAGTCCTCTATTTCATTGCCTCCTTTCTTTGTTTTTTTGTATCAATTGTATACACATCCTTTGTATTTGGATTAATATTTGATGATGTCAACTGAAATTTTGTACAGATGTTCATAGGAGATGGAGCAAAACTTGTTCGTGTAATATCTCCATCCATCCACTCCTATATAATATCTCCATTTCTGGGCAGAGAGGAGGACACAAAAAAAACATTATCCAACCTTCAAGTTCCTCTCATAACAGTATACAAAACACAAACAGCAAACTCACAAAATCTCTCGGAGCGACCATACTCCCAAACCTTCATAACCCAGCGACCATACTCCTTAAAGTTTACTTGTCTTTTTTAGCACAACTTTTTATCCTTATCAAAATTTTCTTGCTATGAAATTCCTCATGTCTCAACTACTACTAGGATGTCACAACTCTATTCAACTTTTTATAATATTAAAGTTTATTTATCTAAAATAAGTGTTTCTACATTATATCACACATATTCACTGTTCATATGAAAATGCTAGTGAAATCTAAACAATAAAGTTAGGCATGACAACGGATTTAATCGATGACAATTTTATCTTTCAAATTCAAACTCAAATCTCTAAACATTTCATGTTTACCATCCAACCCAACGAAAAATAGAAAATTAAAATTCAAACTAAATCTCAAACGGGTTCAGATATCTCTGTCTCACCACCACCACCTATTTAATAAAATAAATTTTTAAAATAAATTTTATATTTTTCTAAAATCAAATTACATTATAAATAATAGAATAAAACAATCTCAAAAATTTCATACATACGTTTTAAATATTTTAATAATAAATATTAATCAAATTATCAAAACATTAACCACATATTTAATATTCTAAATTATCAAAATATAATAATAATAATAATAATATATACACAATAGAAATAAATGTGGGAGGTCTTAAATATTTTTCAGACAAATTGAAGAGAATGATAAACAGCTAGCATTTCCTAATCTCTATCCACCTAAATTGAAGCCAATATATAATGCATCTAAACACTAGCAAACAATTGGACAAATATGTTTTCTCTCATTCATTTGACAGAAATTTCAACAAGACAAGAGTTAAGGCAACTATACTAATAGATTGGTGTAATAATGTAATCTATAACCAAAAGAAAAATATAAAACAAGCTATCTAGCTAGATGAAAGATTTCTCTCTAGTGTTCTTATTAGGTGGCAAAGCTTCTGCATCTTTGGTTCCTCTAGCTTTTGTATCCTCTGTGCCTTTTCTGCAAAACCCAGCATCTATAACTTAGGCAAATATGTTGCACATGCCAATAAAAGAAAATATGAAGCAAGATTCAATATCAACGTGTTTACCTAAATCAACATATGATATCGGCCTCTCCGCTGAAGGTGCGTTTTGAAGCAAAAAGTTTACTATTTTATCATATATTTCCGGAGGGTCGTACTTGTGCGGTTTTACTTTGAATGACTTCAAGTTATACAAGGAAGAGAACTCGAGTTTCAATAAATCAGGTACTTGGGAAAGAACCTAAACATATAAAAAAAAATCAAGCATAATAATAAAAAGTGAAAACTAATAAAACAGCTAAAATTTATATAAACCAAACATGGCCTAAAGTACCTCAAGAGTAGATAAAGTGAGTGACAATGACTCAATGTTAGAAAGTTCAACCAGCCAGTTGAGTAGAATCAAAGGAGCATTGATCAAAATAGCCACCGGTCAACATGAATATCTACATGTTTGATAGAAGAGATTGCTATTGCTCCCACTAAGATTGTGAGCAGGATTACCCACAAAACAAAGTTACTAATACTTGGAGTATAAGAAAGCTCGATTTTGTAACAGATATTAACTGGCATTTTTATTGTTAAATTGGCAAGTGTGGCACTTGATATGCAGAGGTTTTGTGCATTCAAAAGTTTACATTTGTTAATACTCAAACTATTTAACCTTTTAAATTTGGAAAAGGGTTCGAAACAGCCCTTGTCAGCGCTGCTGCTGCTTCCATTAAAGGTAAAATGGTGCAGACACAAATTGGTTAATGCAGGAAAGTTCAGATAGTTTGGATACAAGGTTGCCCGCTGATCAGCTGAATGGCCAACAGAAAGGTTTAGAGAGGTTAAAGTTTGACAGGAACCGAAACAAGGAGGAAAACGTTGAACATGGGATTTGGTTTTGATTCGTAGTTGTTGAATATGGTGTGAAAACGCGTATTTTAAAATCTTGTTGAGTACGCGAGGCTCGAGGTTACCGGTACGTTGAAAATCGAGCAAGTGAATATAGGTCGAGTGATCGCGGAGTGACAAAACTTGAGAGACGAATATGGTGAAGGTGTAGAGATAGTTAAAGTGGGAAGAATTGAATGTGAGGCGTGTGAGATGCTTCCAGAGATTTTTCCATCGGGTTGATAGTATGCAAGATTGAACTGCGGTTGTGATTTTGGAGAAGGAGAGTATGTGAAGGAGAAGGCAGTCGGGCAATTCACTGAGCCTGTCTCTATCTCTAGTAGGTGGTGTTTGGCTTCTTGCCTCCATTGTTGTCAATTATGCGGCAGTGAAATTTTTGTGCTGGAATAAATAAGTTATTGTTAGGGTTTAATGGGCTAGTGCTTTTAAAACCGGACCCAACAGGTTGAATTGAAAATTAGTCAGGTCTGATTTAGTTGTTGGATTGTTTATGACATTAAATCGATGTGAATTGATAAAAATCGATGTAAATTAAAAAAAATTGGTGATTTTCTTAAACCAATAATTTAATTAGATTTTTATTTTATTTTTTAAAAATTCAAAACGACATCGTTTTAATTATTTTAATTAAAAAATTAAAATTAAAAAAAGTAAAAAAATATAAAAAACAAAATAATATTGTCATTGACAGAAAAACGGTTGTGAATGCAGTTGATTTTACTGCATATGATTTTAATATTGATGAAAAAGATTCTAATATTAAAACAATTTTCTCTCACTTGAACTAAATTTTATACACATTGAAGTTATTTTGTTATAAATGATTTAATTAGATTATATTGCAATTATAGTTCATTTGCAATTAAAAACCGTCGCTAGATTGCAGGAGGGACCAAAAGTTGAAATTTAAATTTTTAGAATGACCATTCTTTAAAGGAAAATTTTAGAGGGACTAAAAACGAAATTTGAGATATTTATAAGGGTCAAAAACTTATTTAACCCTAGATTCTATATCCTACTTGGATGTTGCAATTTTAACCTTGCAGGTTTATCTTGTTCCCCGTATCAGAGATCAACATCACCATTCTTATGATTCTACATCAACAATCAACACCAATTGTGGTTCTAATACATAACAGTGACGCCCACTGTGAGAATTGACTCTTAATTCCTAAAAATGTCCACGAACAAGATAATCTTCAATCCAAAGTTGGATCTCTTATAGAACCACAAGAAAGTAAATTTTGACGGCGATCTATCATGGGAGATCCTCGTCAAGCAACCATTACACCAAATCACCAAGTAAGACCGATCGATGCTAGGTTTTGAGATCAAAGGTAAATGGAGTCCCAAATGAAGTTATTGTTAGTTATAAGTATAACAATTCATCATAGCGGATCACTTTGTATTAGGGATTCTCATAGACGGTGGAAGTTTGTGTAATATGCTATACATTAACACGTTCGAGCAACTAGGATTTTATTAGCTAGATATGAGTCCATGAATGGGCGAGGTCTCTTGCCCTTCAACAATTTTGTAACTCACCCCTACAGAATGACATATCTACCATTATTGGTTGGAGAAGAGGAAAGCAAAGAAAGGTAACCATGTGTTTCGGTATTTTCAAGAAAGCTTTTAATGTATCTTTGGCGATCTTTTTGAAAAACTAGATGTTGTATTTTGAAAAGATATTTTGGATAATAGGTTTAATGTAATTTATTGTACAATGAAAAATATTATTGTGTGAAAAATGATTTTACATGTAATGTTTATAATTATATATCATTTTATTATACACCTAAAAATATCATATTATGGAATATGTTTATAGTACTTTATCACAGAAGATATTATATGTAATGTTAGTTGTAATTTATTATTCTGTGAAAAATATTATATTATGAAATATATTTATAGTAATTTTTATGACAATTAGTTAAGTTTTATTATACAGTGTAAAAATATCATATAATGAAATATTTTTATAGTAACTTTTTATCAGAAAAGATTTTATATCTAATGTTAGTTCAAATTTATATTCTTACATTTATAATAATTCATGAAGATTAGTATAATATATAAATTCTTTTTTTTAGTTCTCAATACTGACTTATTCATGCACCATCTTCAAACAACTAAATAAAGAAGAATATTTTTTAAATAGTTTACAATATTTTTCCAATTATATTTTTTTCTTTTAAAAATAATTATTTTTATTAAATTTTAAAATATATTTATTATTTTTATTTTTGTAGGAATAATTATTAAAATTTGAGTTTATATTAAACTTTAATTAATTTTATTTAGTATTTATCTGTTTCGTATTATTTATTGCATTAAGTAGTTATTACTAAGTGAAATATATAATTTGCTTCAATGGTTCTTGCCTAAAATAAAAAATAAAAAAAAAGCTTTTATAATATTTACTATCAAAAATAGTTATTATTAAAACAACAATTTAATTGGATTCAATTTTCATATCCATTATAAAATGATATAAATAAGAAAGATATTCAAATTATGTTTTTTTTTTAAATATTCAAATTATGCTGATTATTAATTATAATTCATATACTTAAAATCATAATTGCATAATTTAATAAAATTAAAAGGAATTATTAAGTATGCACCAAAAATTTATTTCATGTCTAAGTAATTAAATATATGACCTAATTTAGGTAAGAATTTTATTTAAACATATTTATCATAGAATTTATAAATTTTTGTAATTAAATTTAACAAAGTGTCATTTAAATTAAATATTAAAAGTATCATCTAAATTAAATTTAACTTTTAAATTATAATTAAAATATTTCTTATATTTTTTATAAAAATTATTCATAATTTTAAATAAATAATTAAAAATAATTATATTTCACTATTATAATTAAAAATTAATTATTACATTCATTATTTAATTTTATACCATAAATTTATTTTAGTCATTTTAATTATAAATTTAAGTTATTTTATTAATAATAATTCAATTTAATTATATAATTAATGCATATCAAGTAAATCAAGAAAAAAAATCAATTGTATCTTCTACCTATTCATAGAAATTGATATATATATATATATATATATATATATATATATATATATATATATATATATATATATATATATATATATATATATATATATATATATGGAAACCAAACTTGAAAATTATTATGTTCTTTACAATGTTATACCCAAAATTGTAAGTACACCTATGAATTCACCTTATTTAGTTTATTTCGCACTTACTTAATTCATCTTATTTGTTTATTTAAGTAAGTGTTACTTACGAATTCACTTATTTGTTTACGAATGGGTTTATTTCATAAGTTAATTTGTGAATTCACTTTTTTAAATCGCGAATTATTTAGTAATTAATATGTGAACTTACAATTCACCTTATTTAGAAATTGTAAATTAAGTTACAAAATTACAGTATTTTAATTTTCATCAAGGAAAAAATCTACTAACTGAATGAAAAAATTTCAATATAATAGTAATAATAGATAGTAACTAAAAATCCAATAACTAATTAAAATTCACCTCAGTAATATTTTAAGATCCTAAATACATTCTAAAAAGCATTACATAATCGTTACTCTATCTGTTTAGTGGAAAACTAGAGCTTAAAAAAAGTGTTGAAACAATGATTAAAGTTCCACATCGTTTTATTTATCAAAAACTTTAATTGTTTATAAAGTTTTTTATGCAAATCATTAAATACATCGAAATATTCAATAAGGATATGGGCTATAAAGGCCAAAGTGTTTTTTTGAAATTTTTTCATTAATTAATTTCTTAAAAAGTTAAATAAAATTATTAATTAATTTATTCTATTAAAAATATTAAATTCAAATTTATTATGTAAACAAACTTGATAAATTAATTTCTAAATCAATATTTGTAAAAAAAATTAATTTAATTTTGATTTTTCTATAAATAAAGTCATTTATAATATTATTATTAATATTAATTAATATTTTTTATTTTTTATCTTAATCATCATTAATACATCATTAAAAAATAAATTTTATACTCAATCATCAGTTAAATAAAGTTAACAAATAAAAAAGTTATATTTTTTAAAATAAGAGGATTAAAGGTTAAAAAAACATCAAGGATCAAAAATGCATTTGATCTTATAAAAAAATAAACAATATAAATTGGAATATATCTATAACTAAAAAGTCCTTGGAATTTATCTAAATTTAGGGATTTTTAGAAGGAGTTAAAGCAAAATAGAATTCTTTGAGTGCTCGCTGCACCAAATGGGAAGAACAAATTCCAATATTGGTGAAGGCTAATGCTTTTTATTCTCACACCCTCTTTTTTTTATAGAAACCAATTTGGCTTGATACGGATTAAAGAGAAGAACAAATAAAATTTGAAATACTCTTTTGTTATCTTCACGAGAGAGGTTAGTATATTTTGTCCTTTTCATCAACCATTAATCTTTTGGAATCCACTACTACACCTTCTCAACTTCCAATCAACTACAAATTCTCACTTTCCCATGAACTCAAGTCACACAACTACATATACTAGTTAGCATCAATTTTTAGGTAAACCACTTCTACAAGTTAAAACTATGGGTCATCTTAACTAATGCTATTTAAGGATTTCAATTAAAAATAATTATTTTAATTTTTAAGACATCAAATACATGTATATTTATAAAAAAGCACTTCGTAAATTTTAAAGAATACCCTTTGAACAATCGTTAGCATTTTTCTAAACTATATTTTTAACAAAATAAATTAACCATAAAGATAGAAAGACTCAAGCAAAATTAACAAAATTATAAAATAATACAATGATTTTTTAATGCATTATTATTTTTGTTCTATCTAAATGAAACTTTCTTTTGAAAAATAAATAGTACCATAAAACTCATATTAGATATTGAAACATAATTTAATCTCAAGATTAAATTAATTTTAACACGTTTTAATTTAATAATTTTTTGTACAATTGACCATTTAGTTTATAGCGAATGACTTTCTAGTTGATTTATAAATTAATTGATGGTTGAAATGAATAAAAGTTATTTTTTTAAAATAAAATTGATGGTTGAACTGTTAAATGTGTAATTCTTTGTATCAAGTATAATTGTAAATTCAACATAGTCGAATTTGAATATAGTTGATATAGTCGAATTTAGTTCTTAGTAGATAATTGTGCATGTATTCGACATAGAGTCGAAAACATAAAGTAGTATTCGACAGAGTCGAAAACATAAAGTAGTAGTCGAAGTTGTGTGCATTCGATAGGTAGTCAAAATGCATGTTGTACTCAGTTAAATAGAGTTAGTTAGAGAGATTGTTTGATATACAAGCAATTCCAAGTATAAATAGAGAGACACTCTTATTGGTAAAACACAGCAATACAACAATTCACTTAGAATTCAATTAAAAATTATCTTATAATCTCTCTCTCTCTCTCTCTCTCTCTCTCTCTCTCTCTCTCACACACACACACACACACACACACACACACGCATCGCGGCACTCTTCTATTGTGTGGCATACTCATCTTGGAACAATGATTGATTTCCAATGCTCGTATCTAGAGTGCGTGATGTGATTCTTAAGACATAGAATGAATTCTCATCTAATCATTCATTTTCCATCAACCTCCCATCTTGAATGACAATAATCATGAGGAATTGGTTTAAGTAGATGAAGGTTGTCTTCCTATCAAGATATTTGGGACCTTGTGAAGAATGGAGTGATACCAATTAGACAAGAAGCCACAAATGAGCAAAAGGAAGCACATATAAATTTGGGAAGAAATATTATAAATCTCTTTTATAGTCCATCAATGTGTCGATCAAAACAACTTTGAGAAAGTTTGTGTTATATACTCGTCGGGGGATTCTCGGGACATCCTGGAGAAATCATTTGAGGTGTTGATAAGGTGAAAGAAATGAGGTTACAAGCTCACATAAAAATATATGAGTTACTTCAAATGGAAGAAAATGAAAGTGGCGTTGATTTCTTAACTAGGATAACAAGACTGGTGAATCAAATCAAGATGTGTGGAGAAGTATTGACATCAAAATTGATTGTTGCAAATCTTTTGAGATCATTACTACCAAAGTTCGATCGTGTGGTATTAACCATATAAGAATTAATGGATTTATCATATGACAAAAGAAGAGCTTTAATGACGTTGAATCTCATGAACAGTAATGGATGAAAGATCGCAATAAAACGAAAGTTATGTTGTTCAGAGGGACAATCAAAAGGAAAAAGGCAAAGGAAAATGGAACAGTAACAAAATTAGAGGAAGTTACAACAATTTAAATAGTTGAGGTAACCAACAAGAAGGAAAAAAGGCAAAGGAAAATGGAATAGCAACAAAATTAGAGGGAATTACAAAATATAAATAGTAGAGGTAACCAACAAGAAGGAAATTTGTCAAACCATAGAAGACCCTTAACCCAAAACAATCACATAGGTGGTGCTCATGTAGAGGAAGAGATGGTGGAAGAAAACCTAATAAGAGTCATATTTAATGTTACAATTGTCAAGCATGGTCATTATGCCAATGATTGTCCCGAAGTAAAAGAAATAATAAAGAACGATGCAAGATTTGCAATACAAAAAGAAGAAGAGATGATGTTGATGGTCACGGTGAAATATGAAGAAAGATCAAAGACCAATGGTACTTAGACTCGTGATGATCATCACACATGATTGGAAAAATATTAGTTTGTCAAAATAAGTCCCGAAAAAGGTCAAGATTTCCAATGTAATCATACCAAGCATGAAAATAAATTTTCCCGCACGGGATAACTGTAGAGAAGAATTACAAAGTGTTGATAAAAGATAAGATGATGAGGGTTCTCGACTGTGTGGCAAGTTAATATTGAAGGCACCTATGTCTCAAAACATAACCTTCAAGATTGAACTTAATATGATAGAACACAAGTGTCTAGAAATTGCAACTAGTAGAGATAAATGGTTATGGCAATGCACACTTGGCCATCTCAACTTCAAAGACATTAGAAATTTGAGGAGAAGAAACATGATTTCGGATTATAAGAAATCGAAATTCAAATGAAGTGTGTGAATAATGTTTAGCTAAATTAATACAAGAACAACTTCAAAGAAAGATGTCGAAAGTAATTCAAGGCAATTGAAGTGATATTCTCTTATGTGTGGGACCTATTCGTGTAGATTCAATCGAGGTAACATATACTTTGTCACATTCATATATGATTTTAGTCGAAAATTATAGACATAATTAATCAAGAAGAAAATTGATGTGCTTGAGGTGTTCACAAAGTTTAAACATATGTTGGAGAGACAAAGTGGTCAAAAGCTCGAGACCCCTAGAAACGATGGTGGTGGAGAGCATGTTTCAATTATTTTGTTGTTTTATGTGAGAAATATAAGATTATGAATGAGGTGGTGCCACCCTAGAATCCACTTCATAATGGAACCATAAGAGAAAGAATAAGACCACCATAAACATGGTGAGGATTATGCTAAGAGGCAAGAAATTACCTAATGAATTATAGAGTGAGGTTGTGTGACTATAACATATATCTTGAACAAATGTTCGACTAATAAGCTATAAGAGATTACACCACAAGAATGTTGGTCTCGTTTCAAGCCTATCTTAAGACATCTGAAGGCGTTTAGATCCATAACACATAGACATGTGTCTGATTAGTTGAGAGGATTAAACTTGATGAAAAGTTGAGCCAGATGATTCTAATAGTATATCACTCATTGAGTGGATACAAACTGTTCGATTCCTTTAACAAGAAAGTTGTGATAAGTAGAGATGTGATCATAGACAAGATGAAGGAGTGAGATTTCATAGAAAATGCCAAGAAGATTCAATGAGAACCCTACGTGATGAATCGGCTGGTGAAGCTGATAAAAGAATTCAACCAGAAGAAGGAAAATTCAAGCAAGCACGAGCACCTCAGAGCAAGAAATATGCATGCAAGGTTGCAGGAATGTATGATTACATTAGATGATATTGTCGATGATGAAGGTAAACTTGTAAATTATGCTTTCTATGCGGATATTGAGCCGAAAATGTAACTAAGGCATTTAAAGACTGAAATGATGCAAGCGATAATGGAGGAAATTAAGCCCATTAAAGTTAACAAAACCTAGTCACTAGTCGAATTACCACAAAGAAATAAGTCAATTAATGGTGGGTATACAAATGTAAGGGTATACAAAATGAAGTGAATCCAAGTAGAGTAGCCATACACAAAGTAGAACTTGAGCCAAACAAATTATTCATATAGAAGGAATCGTCTTTGGTGAAGTTTTGCACCATTTACTAAAATCGAAACAATCAAGTTGATGTTGACGTAGAAAACATAAACAATGGTATATGTCTTAGATGGATGTGAAAGGTGTTTCTGAATGGTCCCTTAGTACCAAGAACAAAGACCATACAACCAACGACCTACGGGCCCTTTCGCTTCACCTTAGCCTTGATACGTGCAACATGAGGAATATGATCCAAGCAACCCAACATACCTACAAACATCACACCACTATAGCCACAAGAAACATTTCCTTTTTACACTACAGATTCAACTGACTAATACTACGACCTCATCCATCCCAGTCCTCCACCAACTCAACCAAACTTTGAGGATGGGCAACCGACTTTTTCCAACGGTATTCAAGACTATTTTGTGACTTAATAGATTTCATGACCCGATCGCATTGACCTCCCAGACCCTCGACCCAAACACATGAAGAACTTCAAAGGCAAACTCAAAGGCTTTGGGAAAACAAAATAGGATACCACGCAAAAAACTAATGAATGTTATTAACGAATCGAGCAAATAAATAATATGTAGTTTTATTCCCGAATCTAATGATTTTATTAAATAAGTAATAGTGGTTTTTTTATTTACTTTTTTTATTATTTAAAAAATAACACATATACACTATATGAGATGACTATCCAAAATTGCCATAAACATGAGCGTTTACCATTTAAATTAACATGTTTGCGTCATTTCACATGACTAGTACACTAACCTGAAAACCCAATCCTAATTATTTGAGTAATTTTTAGAAAAAATTGATTATTAAATAATTTTAATAAAAAATATTAATTATTATAGAAATTTTTTACCTTATTTAATAACTAAAAAAAATATTTATTACAATTAAGACCATATAAATTGCTTTTATACCTTATATTTATTATATTTCGCTTATTATTAGTATTGTTTTTAATTTATATAAAATTGTCAAATACTATCAATAAAGTTTGTCTTGAAAAATACAATGAAAATTATAAATTTATAATAGATTTTACATTTAGCTTTTAAATGTCATTCGAATATACTAGTTGATAGTTATTAGTAATGATAATTGATAATTAATAATTAATAATTTATAATAGATAATTAATATAAGTGTTTGATAAATTAATTATTTCATTAACGGATAGATATATAGTGAATAAAAGATCATTTTAATTAATAAGAATAATAATATATTTTGTTAAAATAATAAAAAATAAATTAAAGAAAAAATCACAAACTCAAAAATTACTTCAAAAACTAACTTTAAAAACTCAAAAAAAATTAAAAAATTGGTATTAAACGGGACCCAGTGGAAGTAAAAGTTATCAAGGCCCGCACACCTCACCTCAGCCTTATTTGTGCTATATACTCTCTCGCTTCTTCTTCTGTTGCCATGTGATCTCGCTGACACACTCCTCGTTTATTTTTCACTCTGTTACTGTATTACCGTCTTTCTCTATTCAATTAAGCAACTTCCCTTTCAAGTCTCAACCTCGTGACACACTGCATTATCATCATCCTTTATCATTTATAAATAATAACTTAACCCACACCACATTACATTCATCACAACCATTTTTCTACTTCTTCACAAATGGCAACTTTTCTTACCATCTCCATTCTTCTTCTTCTTCTTCCCATTGCTACAACAACAACCACCGCCACACATGATTACACTGACGCATTATCAAAATCAATCCTCTTCTTCGAAGGCCAACGTTCCGGATTCTTACCTTCCGACCAGCGACAAAAATGGCGCGCAAACTCCGGTCTCAGTGACGGATGGACCTACAACGTCGATCTCACCGGCGGTTACTACGACGCCGGCGATAACATCAAATTCAACTTTCCCATGGCCTTTACAACTACAATGTTATCCTGAGTGTCATTGAATTCGGAGATAACATGCCTCCTAATGAACTCAGAAACGCTCTAGTCGCAATTCGTTGGAGTACTGATTATTTGCTCAAGACGGTTTCTCAGCCTAACCGCATTTTCGTTCAGGTACGGTTACATTCACTCACGGACGGTTACACTTTTATATTCTACTAGTATAAATTCATTATTTTAATTAATTAAATTAATCTTGAATGGACCACTTTCTATCTTGAAGTCCGTGATTTTCATCGGCTTTGCAACTGTTGTTCTAAATTAATGCAATTTTTCATTTCTTTACCCTTTCAGATCACCCACGCGCCGAACATGTTAGTGTTACTCACCTACCATTTTATTAAACTAATAATATGATAATTTTATGTTTTTTATTAAAAAAAATTATTTGTAAACCAAATTGTAATAACCAAAGTTTTAAATTTTTTTTAATTTTTTTTGCAATTTTGATGGGTATAGGTGTTGTGACAGTGATGACTGATTTTGCAATTTTTTGATCTTGATAGATGTTGTGACACTGATTGATTGATGTTTTTGCAATTTTAATCTATACATGTGTTGTGACACTGATTACTGTTTTTGCAAATTTGAATTAACAATTTTGATTTTACTATTAGGTGGGTGATCCAAATTCAGACCATCTATGTTGGGAGAGGCCAGAGGATATGGACACAAGCAGGAATGTGTATGCGGTTGATGCACCTAATCCAGCTTCTGATGTCGCCGGAGAAACCGCTGCTGCACTTGCTGCTGCTTCCATGGCGTTCCGTTCGTCGGATCCTGGTTATTCGGAGACATTACTAAGAAATGCTGTTAATGCATTTCAATTTGCAGATAGTTATAGAGGTGCTTATAGTGACAATGCTAATGTTAAGGATGCTGCTTGTCCTTTTTATTGTGATTTTGATGGATACCAGGTTAGGTTCTTTGCGTTTGATATATTACTATGTTTTGGCTTTTTCCTTTTTGATAAGTATATCCTATGATATTGCAATGTATTCACGTGATCAAAGATTCCATTACCTAAAGATAATTAAAAACTGAAAACCAACCTTAGTTGAAAAATGAATTATACTATTATTACTACTATACCATGTTGGTTTGCTGGTCTTTATACCTCTTTCAGGTAGATGGGGTGTTATTCTTCCATATCATCTTTTACACTCAATTTCTATTTTATATTTGCATTTATTACAACAGGGATGGGAAATAAAGTAGAAATAAATGAGAAATAAAACAAGGGATGTGAGGAGGTGAGGAAATAAGTTTTAAAAACTACAAAAAAATTGAAGCGGTGGGTTTGGAATTTTGCTCTTGTAGCTGATTTTGTGTTTTGTCATATTGGAGTATAGAATATAAAATGATGATGACATGTAATGAAAGTCTTGGACTATTGCATCTTGAGAATTTTTTGCACTGTTTGAAAATTGACATGTGATTATGCTTCAATCACCATCGAATTAAATATGAAATTACAATAATAACTTAGATTTTGACATGTCAATTGTTTCTCTATTAATAATTGGTTTTGATATATTGTACAGGATGAATTGTTATGGGAGCTGCATGGTTAAGAAGAGCTACACAAGATGAAAGTTTCTAAACTACATTCAAAGCAATGGTAAAACACTTGGTGCAGAAGACAACATAAATGAGTTCGGTTGGGAAAATAAGCATGCTGGCCTCAATGTTCTTGTCTCCAAGGTCATACCTATTCCATTTCAGAGAATTAAATACAGTATGTCATATTTTTTAATATATGTTGATTATTGATTGTTAATGGTAAATAAATTGTTATAGGAAGTTCTAGATGGAAATGTAGAATCTCTTGAATCTTACAAGACTTCAGCAGAGAGTTTCCTATGCACACTGATACCCGAAACTTCAAGTTCGCACATTGAGTACACCCTGGTGGACTCATATACAACCTGGTGGAAGCAACTTACAACATGCAACTTCAATTGCTTTTCTTGAATTGGTCTATGCGAATTACTTGTCCCGCACTTCACAGACCATAAATTGTGGAAACGTTCAAGTTAGTGCGCAATCACTTCGGGAGCGGGCTAAGAGACAAGTTGATTACATTTTAGGTGATAATCCGTTGGGTTTATCCTACATGGTTGGTTATGGTAACAACTATCCACAACGTATTCATCATCGCGGATCGTCTTTACCTTCTGTTAATGATCATCCTCAAAAGATTGAATGCCATGAAGGGTCAATTTACTTCAACTCAACAAATCCTAATCCAAATGTTCATGTAGGAGCCATTGTGGGAGGACCCGGAGAAGATGATGTTTATGGGGATGACAGGGCTGATTTTAGAAAGTCTGAGCCAACCACATACATCAATGCACCATTTGTTGGAGTTTTAGCATATTTTGCTGCTAATCCTTAATTGGTGACTACTAGTATATAATATGAATATATCATTTATATACAGATCTAAGTATCTTATTTTGTAGATACATATATACAGGAGAAGCTAATGTGTCTCTCATCTTGAGAAAAGCAAGAAAGAAGAGGCTTGCTTGTTGGCTGGATACATATAGGAATATTACAGAATTTGAAGTGTCACAAAATATGTGACTTTTTTTCATTGAAGGATGAAACACAAGAACTTTTTTGTAATGTTTTTTTTCTTTCTTCAATTTGACAAGAATTGTGTAAGATTGTCATATTGTGGTTGTTTGTTAATTATCTCAAGTTAGCAATGAAGCTTTTTGTTTTGATTGTGCTTATAATAATATGCACACTTCTTTTTGGTAACCATGTATGTTGTTTGTGGGAAGTATTTACCTACAATTTCCGGTGCAGTTGGAGGGTGATTGATGAGTATTTGAGCTACCACAACAACACCAATCTGTATTAATTGGTCTCATGACCTCAAGCACCTTATTGATCCGTATTTCTAGTTGTACCAACAAGATTTGCCTGAGCAACCCATGCGAATATCATTAATTTTGAGGCTTTAAGAAAAGATAACTGATGTTTCACAGGAATGGAACACTAATGGGGCCTTGTTAGGTAGTTGCTAAATCAAACTTTAAGGCTGTAGCCCTCTAGGCTAGCATTTATGAATTTTGCAATAGAATAGGGATTCCTATGGAACTTTGCACTTAAAAACTTTTAATTTCTTGTCATAAACATGAGCGAGTGCAATTGATGAGCTGAGTGCAATTGATGAGCCAACGAATTACAAGAGGTAGTAATGAATTAAGTTTTTATAACTTGGCATCTCAGCGTGTAATTGGGAAGACTAATTAGAGTATTATGGGTTAGCGTTTGGAGAATATATACAAATTATATCACCTTAATTGAGACAATACAAATTATCCTTAAAAGTGACATCGAGAATCAAGAATGTATATAAAGTGGATATTACAACTCGTCTAAATGAGACAATACAAATTATCCTTACAAGCGACATCGAGAAACGAGAATGTATACAAATTATCCTTACAAATTGCAAAGATTTCAACTCGTCTAAATGAGACAAAATAACAAATATAGGAAATTAAATGAGGTTCAACAACTTACCACTTTTCTCATAACCTTTGTGTTGGTTCTAGTCCAATGAGTCAAACCCTCATCCATGAAATTTTCCTTTAGTGGCTTTGCCTCCACCTTCACGCCAATGAGTTCACGCACCTCATGTTGCTTCACACTCTATATAGTATTTCCGCATGATCTCCTGATCTTAAGCATGGCAATATAATTCATACCTGTAGGTATCCACTCGAACTCGTCTCGAATTTGGTAGAGAAAATCCGCTTTAATTGGGTTTAGATTTTCTCAAATTACAAAATATAGAGACGGACGGGTAATAGGGACACTAGTACCTGTCCCGTCTATTTATTTATTGTATTATTTAGTTTTGATAATTTAGAATATTAGATATGTGGACTATATTTTGATATTTTGATTTGTATTTATTATTTAAAATATTTGAAATGTTTGTATGAAATTTTCTGAAAGTGTTTTTATTTTATTATTTGTAATGCAATTTCATTTTGGAAAAAATAAACACTTTTATTTAAAAAATCGATTTCACTAAATGGATGGTGGCGGGGTAGGGTACTTGAACTCGCTATGACGGTACGGGTTTGAGTTTTAATTCTTCTTCCATGTTGGGAATCGGAGTAGGAAATGAGGATTCTTTGCGGATTTGAGTTTGAGTTTAGGGAAGGTAAAAACTGTTTCTGATACGTCCCGTTGTCGTGCCTACATGATCTCCCTGGATAATCTTGACTCGCTGATAAATCGGAAACATATCATGCTTTTTACATGATATTTCATGCATTTTAGTAGTGTTATGTATTTTGTAGTGTGCTATTTGTGCCTATTTGACAAGAGAAACCTTCTGCGATAAAACAATGAAAAATAATTAAAAATAGGAGAAAATTGCAAGTATTTTGCTATCATGGTGGACTCCTACTATCTTGATACCATCACCCTCAAAGGAAGTCAACATGTCACAAAAGTCAATGAATGGAAAGATGCATTTGAGTTGAATGACGACATGGTCGTCACCAAGGTGACCGTCGGCAACAAGATGACAAACGATTTGTAATGGTCACTATAAATATGACCCCTATGCATAGTTTTCAAGATCCAAGCTTATTTTGAGCAGAAAATTACCTTTGTAAGAGTGACAATTGCTTGCATTAAGGGATTGTTGCACCCTTAGAATTAAGTTTGGAGCACACATGTCTCTTTTATTATTAAAGTTGCTTTAATCTTGTTGTAAAGTATTATGAAAGAGGTGAGAAAATCAAGGTTGTCAAGTTGCAGACCTTACGTCGACAGTAAAATTTGTTGTTGATGCGAGAAGACAGAAAAGTGGCAGAATATGTGTAGAAGGTGCAGAAACTCGTCCACTCATGAAGGTTTGTGGTGAAACCATAACTGATAAGATAATAGTTGAGAAGATAGCATGAACATTAACCTCTCAATTTGATCACATTATCGTAGCTATTCAAGAATCCAATCCACTTGAAACCCTAAAACTGAAAGATTGGGTGGTTCGTTAGAAGCCGAAGATTATGAGTTTTGAAAGAAAAGGAATTCAATACTGATACAAGCTTTGCAAGTTCAATCATGGAAAAGGAATGGTGATTCCAAAAATTCAAAGACAAATTTGACAAGACTCGAGGAAAGAAGTCTTGGTCAAACTCACAAACATCAAGTCAAAGATAGAGCTTATGAATCCTCAAGAGATGAGGAAACTATTGAAAGGAGAAATAATATAAAAAAGGTGTATGGTTCTATAACTGTGAAAAGTGGGGTCACTTCGCCAAAAATTGTTGGTACAGGAAAGACAAAGGATCGACATGCAAGGACGAAGGAGCAAATCTTGCATGCTAATACTCAAAGATTCTGAAGGAATGATAGTTATAGTTGCAGTAACAAATAACCATGTCGAATCCAAGAGCTAGTTCCTCGACTCAAGTTGCTCGAATCACATGAATGGTCAAAATGTGTGGTTTGTAGATATCGATGAGTCAAGAAGAGCAAAGTAAAACTTGTTGATAATAGTTTATTGCAAGTAGTAAAACGCAACATAGTTTTTCAAATGAGTAATGGAGGGAAAAATGTGATCAAATATGTGTTGTATGTACATGGAATGAAGTGTAACCTGCTAAGTGTTGGACAACTAGTCGAAAAGGCTTCTCAAATGTCATGAAAGATGGAGATTTAAAATTGTTCGTCACTCAGAATAAATTGGTCTTAAAATCTCCTTTGTCTAAGATTATGACGTTTAAGACCATGATCAGTTCGACTGAAGTACAACGTCTAAAAAATGTTTCGACCACAAGGATAGTTGGTTGTGGCATTTGAGGTTTGAAAATTTGAATTTTCGATCACTCAATCAACTGATTACTCAAGATATGGATAATGGTATTCCAAGTCTTGAGATGCCTGACAAACTCTATGAAGGTTATTTAATCAAAAAACAATCTAGAAACTCTTTTGTTTTGACTATGCCAATGAGATCATCCTGCATTCTCGAAGTGGTGCATTCAGATGTATGTGGCCCGTTCGAAGAATATACAATTGGTGGAAATATATATTTGTTTCGTTTGTCGATGAGTACAATCGAACATTGTGGTTCTATGTGATCAAGAGAAAGGACAGAGTATTCAAAATCTTTAAGAGATTCAAGATACGTGTCGAAAACCAAAGTAAGAAGAGGATTAGAGTTCTGCGAACAAATAGAGGTGGCGAATACATATCAAATATGTTTCAAGATTTATGTCCAGAACATGATGTCAATCATGATGTAACGACTTCTTATATGCCTTAACATAATGCCATTGCAGAAAGAAGAAACAAAATTATATTGGAGATGGCAAGACGCATGCTGAAGTAGAAGAATTTGCCAAAATCCTTATGGGGAGAAGTTTTTTCGACTGCAGTTTATATCCTAAACAAATACCCTACCAAGATATTGAAGAATAAGTTTCTTGAAGAAGTGCGGAGTGGCAAACGACCATTAGTGAGTCATCTGAAGGTGTTTGGATCTATGTGTTACAAGCATGTTTCTGATGTGAGAAGAAGAAAGCCTGACGACAAGAGTGAACCAATGATTCTGGTAGGATATCACAAACCTGGTGCATACAAACTATTCAATCCAATTAATGAGAATATTATGTTGAGTCTGTATATTGTGATTGATGAAAATTTTGTCGGGGATTAGAATTCTAATGATGCAATTAACAAGTCACTGGTGTGCTATGAATTTGACGAAGAAACTGATGAAGTAGAAGTCGAAGAAATTGCTAATATTCTAGTCGAAGTCGAAGCATTTACTGATATTCCAAACAATATCGAAATCGAATAGGGTATGGCTAGCACAAGCAAAAGACCTTAAACAACTTGAGTTCTTCTAGCAATACTTCAAGATTATGAAGTGACTGGTAATGATGGAGTAACACCAGATGGAGAATTAGTTTATTTTGATTTACTTGCAGGTGTTGAACCAATCAACTATAGTGAGGCTTTGAAGATTAAACGATGGAATTCTGCTATGGTCGAAGTGTTATAGGAAATCGAAAGAAACAACACATAGGAGTTATTCGAATTACCAGCATATACAAAAGTTATCAAAGTAAAAGTTTTATGTTGAAACACACTGCATGTGGGTCCATATCTAGATATAAAGCAATATTGGTAGCTCGAGGTTTTCTTCAAATAGCATGAGTTGACTACTCTGAAGTATTTGCTCTAGTAGTAAGATTAAAGATTGTTCGATTAGTAGTAGCATTGGCATCCAACCAAGACTCGCCGACATTTCATTTAGATGCGAAATCAACATTTTTGAATGGTCCTTTAGACGACGAGGTCTATGTCACCCAACTTTCAAGGTTTGTGATTCATAAAGAAGCGAGTAAAGTATATAAGTTGCACAAAGCGCTCTATATCCTCAAGTAGGAACCTAGGGCAAAACAATAAGATTGACTCGCATTTAATTGAATTGAGATTTGTAAAATGAAAATCTGAGTATGGTGTTTATGTTCAGGTTGTGGCACAAAATATAACAATCATCTACTTATATGTCGATGACTTGCTGGAAATTGGAAAGAGCTTGGAGAACTTGTCGAAGTTCAAAGAGTTGATGAAGAGGGAGTTTGAAATGTCGGATCTGGGGAAATTGTCTTATTTCCTAGGCATGAAATTTTAAATGTTAGAGCAAGGTATGGTGCTGCATCAAAGAAAGTATGTTAAAGAGATACTCAAGAGATTCACAATGGATGATTCAAATATTGCATCCTCACCTATTGAACCAGATGTGAAATTATCTCTCTCATTCTCCTCCATTAATATTTACAATATAAAAGTACTATTTTATCCCTAGTATAAGTTATTTAAAAGACAAAAGTAATATTTTATTTTTTCCCGATACAAATTATTTAAAATACTAAAATACCATTTTATTTTCCACTAAAATACTCTCTCTCTCTCAATATTTACAATGTGAAAATACTCTTTTATCCTTAATACAAGTTATTTTAAATACGAAAATACCCTTTTTTCATACTTGGTACAAGTTATTTAAAATACAAAAATACCCTTTTATTTTTTACTAAAAATATCTATTCTCTCTCATTTTTCTCTATTAATATTTACAATATGAAAATACTATTTTGTCCCTAGTACAATTTATTTAAAAACGAAAAATACCCTTTTATTTTCTATTAAAATCTCTTTCTCTCTATATCTATATTTAAAGGGTATTGTAATAAATGTTATTTTATTTTATTTATTTTGTCCATTGTCCATGAGCATTTTACATGACAAAAAATTGTCCATTGTCCATTGTCCATTTTATTCTATTTATTCTATCAAGTATTTATCATTTTGCAAATGAAACACACCCTTAAAACACAAAGTTAACACTTTGATTATTTTTTGTTGATAAATATGATATATGATATAAAGGAATCGATTCCACCATCCACTAAAAGAGTCTCATTTAAAGTCAGAATAAAAGTATGTATGAACTGATCCAACACAAGAATTATTAGTATCTAACAGAACTCGAATTTAAGACCTTGAAAGGAGCACATTTTCAAGACCCAAGAAAAGAGTTGTGGGAATTTCAAAAATATTCTTCAAAACCGAAAATATATTTTCGGTGCGCACCCTATACACGTTAAGTTCACTAATTTTTTAGATACACCTTATGTCACACAAATATTTTTTTTTCAAAAATATACTTCTAATATAGACTAAAAATATATTTCTGGTAACAGTCATTCATAATTAATCGAGTATAGTGTTGTATTCATAACTAATGTTGTATTTTAATATTTTAAAGTTTTTCATTTTTTAAATTTAATTGGTTAAATATATCATAGTTGAAAAATGTAATAAAACTATAAATGCTATTTAATTATGTATGCTACTGGAAATATTTTTTCAATTTATATCGAAAGTATATTTTTGAGGTTTCGTAAAACTAATTTTTTTTTAAAAGGTGCGTCTCAAAAATATATTTTAGGAGGAAATTTTTGGTTCTTCATTGAATGTTTTTGTCCTATATAGAATGCCATAAGAAATTCTCAAATTGTTTAAAATGGAGCAAGCAAGAAAAAGAGCCCAAAAGCCCAATAATAATACGACGTCGTGTAGTACAGTACCTGGTTCTCCAATCTCTCTCTGGTTATTGTTATGAAGTGAAAGCGAAAAAGAAAAAAAAGGGAAGAAAGAGAAATGAGTTTAACATCGGCAGCGTACGTTGCTCGGCGCGCGGCGCAAAAGGAGAAGGTTCGGATTCTGTACCGCCGCGCCCTTAAAGACACTCTCAACTGGGCCGTTCATCGCCACCTATTCTACGACGACGTATTCATCTTCACTTTCTTCACTCATTCCCCAATTTCAAATTAATCTATTTTCTCTGATTCGTTTCTTTTTCTTTCCCTTTTCAGGCTGCAAACCTCCGCGATCGTTTCGAGCAAAACAAACATGTGGTGAGTTTCCTGAATCTCTTTCAATTTGCCTCTTTCAGATCATATTGAATCTTGCAATTGTACTTGCCCTAATTTTTGGAACTGTGTTGTGATTTGGAATGTTACGTTAGCTATAGCGAATCTGATTTTAACTGTTGTGATGTATTTGGTTGTGATTTACAGGAAGATCCTGATACCATTGATAGGTTAATAGTGGATGCTGAAGCTAGCTACAACAAATGGCGCCATCCTGATCCTTATATTGGTAAAAAAAATCTCACAAACTCACTGAAGATGAATCTCTCGATCAACACTGTTTTTTATTTTTTGTTTCAGAATAATTTGGTTTAATTTTTTTATTATTCCTAGTAGCGGGTGAATGATAGGTAATGAGACATGGTTTAAAATTAGCACGGTATTATGGTTTTATATTTAATTGTAGTAAATTCTTATCAAATTTTATACCATCTACTTTTTCTTGGCAAGAGAGGCTATGTTAGATGAGTGATTGGAGTTGGAGTTTAGGGGACTATCCTAATTAATAAGATTATGTGAAATACCTGTATTTAATCACTGTAATCAACTATTTAACTTACGCACGAACCATTTCATTTTATCATTTACTTCAGCTGCTATCCGCCTTCAGGCGTAGACACAACGGCAATGATACTGTATTGCCAATATTTAGTTTTTCTAGTCTTAGAGGTTGATTTTTCTCATTTAATGCATTTCTAACTATACCTTTTTATTCTTATTTCTTCTGTTTAATAGTTCCATGGGCACCTGGTGGTTCCAAGTTTACTCGCAACCCTCCTCCACCTGAAGGGGTAAGTCATTACAGTCATACACTTGGTTTATCTTTTCCTTTTTTATTTTCCCCACTCATTACATATACATGAAAATGTGTGTGTTTGTGAGGGGATAAGTTCAGTCAATGAGATAGATATACTCAGAGCCCTATGCAAGATGCTAACATGTTCATGTAGCACTGTGAGTTTTTCTTGTCAAGAGCATTCTGTTGATATCTCATCTGATTACGCCGTCATTAAGAATATCACATAACATGTGTGCTTTTAAATCGCTTTGTTTATTGTATTGAACTTTTCTGTGGCTGTTAAGTTAAGTGACTAACCTAATTTTCAATATAGTGGGGAGTGAATAAGTTTGCTCCAATTCCCCTATGAAGTTATTCACTAAACATGTATTTGATGATATTAGAAGTTAGCACAATTATTCTCTTCATAATTTTTCTCTCTGATCCCAGTAAGTTTATAGGTAAATAATCAATTTTAATTTTTGAACTAGCCATGGAATGTTTGAAATAGTCCAACTAAGGTGTCAGGTTATCATAATAATTGTATAATGAAGATGATGAAGGCTATGAAATTGATAGGGTTCTTAGTTGGAGGAAAAAGAGAAAAAATATGTTATATAGGGCTGTTTAGATGGGAGAGAAGTTGTTGTGTTTTTGCACTTCAGTTTCAACCTATAGCTAGGGGCTATGGATTTTACTTATTTGCTCTTACTTCCAATATTTCCTTCTTTCTTACCAATTTTACATAGGGTATTCACATGACACACCCAGACAGACCGGTCCAAAGCGAAACTGCTAATCGATTGTCTTATAAAGGCAGCACACTCACACACACACCCCTATTAAGTATACTCAATTTTTATAAAAAAATAATTGTTTGTGGTGACAGTTTCTCCCATCACTCTGAATGCGTGAAATAGCTTCCGCTTTTGTTGAAATGTTGGGAGAAGGAGACCTAAGTGTATGCAAACCCAACTGGCTTCACAACCTGTTGATGCTCTAGTGCATTAGGTCAGTTGTTTTAATGTTCATTCGGCCAAACTTAGCTCCTGGATAGGAATTGTTGCTGGCATCACCAAGTCCTCCCCAGACCTGCATGCCAAGGTGCGAGAGACATTAAAACAGCAACACAAACATGTGGAGTTGCTGACCCATCTCACTACTACTTGGATAGGAATAACAGAGGCAAGTTGATTTAGGCCCCAGTGAACAAAAGCAAACTTCTAGTGCTCTGTGCAGAAGAGTCCCAGTGGAAAAGACCCAACATTTATGTGGGAAGTCTATCATCAGGCAGGGCATCAACAAATGTATTACAATCTAGGTTTCAGAATAAAGCAACCCTGAATGACCCACCAAGCATTGTACTTTATTTTTATTTTATATAAGGTTTTAAAATTCAAAACGGGACAAAGTGAGTCAACCTGTATGAACCCTACTTGAACTTGCTTTGGCCAACTGTTAAATGAGTTGATTCAAAATAACTTTGGAAATGTGAGGCATTAATGCAATCCGCTAGTGAATCAGGTTTACTCAAGCTCACATTTAAGCTTGGATTGCCGCCTACTATTACTCCAAGGATGCCTCGAATCGAGAAAATAAAAAGCGAGGAATCATCTGTATAGGATTGATGGAAGCCAATTTCAAGGTACATGTCTTCGTGGATTTTGCATGTTGAATTTGGGTCCTCGATCATCTGAGGGGCCTTTTGGGGAAAACCAAGATAGGTTGTACTGTCATCTCAAGGGAATTTGTGCAGTTAATAAGCACCACACTACTGCCATGCAGCAGGTTTTACAAATACCTGGACATGACAAGGGAGGTAAACTTCGGCTATTAAAATACCTGACCCTGTAACATCAACAGGGAATTTAGATGACCAGCAGTCAATAAACAAACATATTGCTAACAGTGTTATCAAATATTGGCCATGGTAGATTTTTTTACGACCGTCATGGCCATGTTGTGAAGGATGGCAGTGCCAGAGTATTTTATGGCGGCTTAAAATGTAGAATTTTTTTGCTTTGTGCCATACGCCGTCATTAAAACCCACTGCTGATTGGTTACTACTGTCTAGGAAACAACTAGAAAAGAGGAAGATAAACTTCTTGATAAGTTGTTTTTCTTCTTTCTAGAGGATCACACAGCTTTTCATGGGGGTGGTATTTGATGGGTTCATTAACATGGTTTAGGGACCTGGTAAGAGCGAGAAAATTGGTTATACGTGGTGTGTGTTCCATTTTAGTTTAGGCTTATAGCCTGTGCTAACGGTTGTTGACACTTGACATGGAGAATTTGCTCTGTATTTTCTTCTACTTATGAATGATACATAGCCATTAATAGGATGGGCAAGTATCTCATGTGGTCTATGGTGGACTTATGCTTGGGAATTGCACAAACTTCGATGATGTCTAATGTCACCCACCTTTAAGTAAAGTTCGCAGTCCCCCATGTCCTTACTGCTGAGATAGTGATTGATCCGTATTGATTCGACAAAAACGGAAGAAAGCAAACATAAATTAAGTTTTGAGCACTAATGTTTGTATTTATTATTTGTTTTTTGTCTAACTGATCTCATTTGGGTCAGTGTTTCATTCATGAGGAAAAGTAATATCATGGACCTTCTACTGGAGAGGGGAGGCATCAATCATATTTAGATTATTAAATGATTTTCAAGTATTGATCCACCAAACACTTTATCACCCTTAAAATCAGCATATCAAAGTCTCACCCTTTCTTAGATAAGAGTTGTTTCTTTTCGAAATTTACTTCACTTGTGTGCCAATTCTTATGCTATTTGCTAGGCTTTTATCACACATTCCTGGCCCCTCTTATAAATTCATTTATCACCCTCCTTGTACACCAAATAACAAGGTCTTGTACTAAAGATCAATAGTAAGGTCATGCTGTTTTCCACTATTCATCACATAGGATATATTCATAAAATATGATAACAGCTGATGTATGTAGAAAAGAATAGGAGTTCCATTCTCCGTTTTTAGTACAGCCGTTATCCTTGTTGTATGCGGTTTTATCATGTTTGCCCTTGTATGCCGCTTTTATCATGCTCCTAGTTGGTTTGCTTCTGTTTGTTATAACATTATATTTATTCCGATATATGTTGCCCTGGAATGTGCTCTTTCTGACTGGATTTGTTATTATGTTCTTTGTGCAGATTGAGATTATTTATGATTATGGCCGTGAAGACAACAACTGAAGCTTTTTTAAATTTCTTTCACCCTTGCAATAAATAAAGATTTGCAATCAAATTGTTCTGTATTACTAGATTGAAATTGTTATGTGATATAATTTGAATAGTTGATACAGACTGAGTCCGCTGATGATGTCAAGATATTTAATTGCTTCTTAACCAGTTGGCTCCTGGAACATTGAATGTGTTAAGCATCTATCGATGGTAGTACTTTTGTGGGCTCTGTATTGTTACTTGTCAGTGCATGTTGGGAATTTTAATATAACAAAACTTCTTGCATAAGTTGTATGCAAAATTCTTAATTTTGAGTTGAGATTTCTTCCGAACTTGATCCTGATCCGAGGATCGTAGCAATATAATCCCTGAGATATAAGATTTGTTAGGAATATTGGTAAATAATAAAGTTCCGGTTAATGAGTATAACGGTGAAGACACATAAAAGACTAGCTGACGTGCATATGCTCATCAAATGATCTGACAAACTCTAACAAAAAGGTTTGGTTTGGATTTCGTTAGCATGGGACAAACCTGCAACATTAAGTGGTTATTTTCTGTAATTGATGATTTCAAATTTGTCTTGTTAACCTCTTGTAACCCAACCTGAGTCAACTAGTTCATCAGCAGATGAGTTTTTCCTTTGTTTTTGGTTGAAATTACGTGTGGGTTGCTTAGTAATGGTTTTCACCAAAATAACTTTTAATTGTTCGGAATTGATGGAACATTGGTGGTAATGAATTTCATAAAAAAAAATTAGGATAGAAAAATGAGATATATGGAATGTTAAATGGGGATGTGGAATTGGATAGTAAACCACAAGGTAATATTGCAATTTGATCATAATGATAGGATATACAATAAAAGATACGATTCTCCTAAATTGAGAAAATTAATCTTAAATTTTCTAACCATATACATGATTTGTTACACATGAAATAAAATATTAACAATGGATATATTTCATTTGAGGATTTTCACTTTATTCAGTAAAAACAAATTATTTTCTTGTTTGAACACTCTTATTGCATCCTCTTTATCTAACACCTCCGAAAAAATAGTTAAAATTGTTGTTATGTTTTTCATTTTTTCCTTCTCTTGTTTAGCTTAATTAAACATGTTTTAAAAATGTCAACAAAACGGTTTGTTCTATTGTTAAGTAGTTGGCCCATACCCAAACGAGTATGGAATTTGAGTTGGCTCATACCTAAAAGACCAAGAGTTTAACTCCTAATATAAGAGATTTCTTTAGTGACATTTATCCAAATCACTTAAACTTTATATAACCAAAAAAAGGTTTTGAAATTGTCATCTAAATGCAATTTGAATTTGTCCATGATGATGAGATTTCCGATTCTATAGTTTGGTCAAGCACGCAAAATACGTTGCAAACCGGACTTCTTCCATTTTCGATTAAACTTGTACTAGTATCTTTATTGTTTAATAAATTATACTATCCCTCTTTGTTATTTTTAATATAGATTAATTCATACAAAATATATGCGATTCCTTAGAAGAAAAATATATGTATATTTATAAACACTAGTTTGAGTGGGGTCGGTCTTACTCCAAACACAAATATAGCCAAAATCTTAGTATAAGCTGTTAATGAGTTGAAGATGTATCCTATGAAGCAAAAGTGTCGTTTGCTTAGTTAATACCTAGAAAAAACCGTCCTTGCTATATTCAAGTTATTTTTGGTGGTGAAAAATAAACAGGTTTCTACTATCATTAGAGTTCAACTTTACCATCATATTCCACTGTTATTATATGGTTTTGGTTCGGTTTTGATGATGATGGTGTCAAACACGACCATTCCCAGTTTCCGTTCGACATCGTAATAATAATCGGAGCTTTGATTGCGATGACATTGCTGTTGTGGACCATCAGAAGTGGATATCAAACTGCAACTGAACCTAGGAGTCAATTATATGGGCAATGGGTTTCACATGTTGGAGTCTTGATTATGATTTTTGGTTTCTTGCTTCTGGCTACTGGGTTGCCTATAATTGCAGACTTGTTACTTGGGTTGTCGGAGGAGCTACAATATCCGGACGAAATTGATCTTCATCAGTGTATCATCGACCAAAGGAAAGGTTGTTGCTTGTGTCTAGTTTTTCCGGAAGTTATTACAATTCCTCAAACAGGGCATATCCCTCCTTTAACATTCACTGCTTTAATTATGTGGTGAAGAAGTAGATTAGATTTCAGCGTTTGCATAAACATGTGTACACTTTTACTTTTCCACCTTCTAAACATTGATGTTTCTGTTTTTTTTCCTTATACCAAATCTTGAGTGAAAATATTCCTTCAAAAGTATCCAAAGTTATGCTTAACGCAGAGTAGTATAACAATTTTATGTTATTTTGGCTTTTACAGAAAAGAAGGAAGTTGTTTTTACGAGAACAGACTTATCTCACTTTATTAACAGAATAACATTAAACTAGCGCTCAACAAACAAATGAGATTCTTTATATTATCAATAATGGACCCAAAATGAGTCAGGTATATTAGGTGAACCCATCACATACTGTGAGCGAGAAGGTTTAAAGCTTCACCTTCTCTAGTTGGGACGAGATGTGGAGTCCAACCGTGGGCAGCGCCACCTTCTCTAGTTGACTTGGCAGAAAAGAATGATGCAAACAAATCTGATGTGAGTATTGGCGAAAAGAATGATGCAACAGTGTAGCAGGACGACCGGTTTGGTAGAGGTTTCGACTAAGTGATTATTAACTAATAGTCTTCATCATTAGTTAATCTAGTTGTTCAAGATACAGTCCAGAGACCATACTATTTCTATTACTCAAAATCCCCATCAGCATGAAGAATGTAGTTGCTTTTAAATTTTAACGCAAGGAAGCAGTTAATGACTTCAAGAATAACTCTGAAGTCTTACTAATGAGTAATGACTAATCTAAGAACATTGTATACATTTTCAAACTAAGTAATTAGTTTTTTTTATAAGTTCAACAAAGTAATTACATTTTATATAAGTTAAACATATATCTTCTCCATTTGGCTTGACTCTTTCACTAGAAAACCTATAATACAGTGTTGATTGTAGCATATTTCCCAGTTAGAGTTCTGTAACTACAATCTTTCAAATGAATGATGAATGCTGAGAGATATACCAATCAATTAAAAATTGATGTAATGCGTGTGTGTTGAATATGAACACAATGTCCATGCTCTTGCTGAGCATTTACACCAAAATTATCAAGCCTGCCATAGCAAAGCAAACACTGTTGGATCTCGCCTATAATGAAATCCTATATCTAATGGTAAAGATTTACTGCTCTTAATTACACATAAGAAACTGTGTGTGTGAGATAGAGTGGTCAAGTAGGTTAATCTGTTAATGCTCTGTCGTTAGACGCATTTACTTGGTATAAGATAAATTGAAGACTCAAATGGCTCGGCTAAACAAACGTATGAATAACATTTTACCACAAAAGATACATGAGCAAATGGCTTAGTTAACAAATATGTTATGTGTGTGACGACGACATTTGACAGTAAGGGAATTAATAAAAACACAGAGGAGATTAATTTATTCTAAACTATGATTATTATAAATGAAATGCGCAAATTTGTAAGAAAGAAATCCACATGAAAATTTATTTGTGAGATAAAACCCAGACACACAAACACACATCACCATGGAAATACATTGGCAATCAACAACAATGTGAATCCGAAATTAAAAATTCTACTGATATAGAAAACTGTATTGACAGGTACATTGTTCACGAATAACGACCTCAAAACCCTAAAAAATTGGAAAAGTGCATTTGGAGCGCAAAACAGAGTAGTAAGAATCGATGAAATCAAATGAGCTTGAAGGGAAGAGGCCAAGGAGTAGACCTGGGAACTTCAACCTTATCTTTCATACGCTCAATCATTTGTTCTCTCTTCGGACGAGATTTCCGTACGATCCCTTGAATCTCTTCCTCTCTTCGTCTTTTTATCACCGCGGCCGCACAGTATCGGAGCTGCTACGCCGGACCAAGCAGATGGCGTCTCCGTTGACGCTCCTCTTATCAACCACCTCGCAGCGACGCTGCACCGTTGCATCGCACTAACGCCACTCGCCATAGACACTTTTCTCTTCGTTGCAAGCAATTACACACAATATACTGGATTATGGGCTGGGTCCATTATTTTAAAATCTAAATATTTTTGTTATTTTGTTTTTGCTAAATTTACCCCTACATCATGTAACTATACCCTATGTTTTACTATTTTATAATTGAAGGTTGTGGTGACAAATCGTAAATTTGTGTTGATGAATGTCATATAAGTTTGTTTGTTCTATATTACAAAAAATGTTATGTAAAAAATGTGTTAAATCAGAAAGACAAGAACATGTCATTGATCTATGAAACAAAATCATGTATTCAAATAGAGAAACTGCGTTTGTCAAACACTTGAAGCATCAATATAACACTTCGTTATATATCAATTTGCACAGTTTTGTTTCAAAGAAATATATACAACTCATTGGAAAGGAATTAGTAAGGGTAAAATTTGTTGGTGCAAGCCAAGATGCATGTGGTTGTTGTTACACCCAAAACCTCGAGGCTTATTGTTGGCTGGGATTTTCAACAAGGTTAAAATCCAACCAAAAGAAGAAAGGAATTCAAAAGGTTCTTTGAATTGGTGTAATACTTGAGTCGACCAAGGTACAATCGAACGTAGCTGAATTCGACCAGGAGGTTAGTTGACCCTGGAAATATCAAAAGCCCAAAGATTATGTAAGTGGCCCAGATCACGCGAACGAAAGTTTCTTGGAGGAAGAGAGTACAGTGGAGAACGTGGATTGTGGAGAGAAGTTACAAAGCACACAAAAGGAGCCAAGGCCGGCCATGAAGTAGTTATCATATGTGTATTATAAATAAAGCACTTAGCATAGTGTTAAGGTTTAAACTTTACGCTCCTAATGCTAATCACCGAGTACCCAAACAAACGAGAAATGAGTCAAGATAGTGAAATGTATGTTTGAATCAACCTATTTCTAACTCTTTAATGTTATGTAATTTATGTTATCAATTTAAACGATTTCGCGTTTTACTTTTTGAATCATACAAACGCGCTTTGACATAGATCGAACGAACACTTTGTAAAACACTTTGTAGAAAATAAAAATTGAAGCATCAGTACTGCGTTCCCTCGGTCGATCTCAAATAAACTTTTATTAAGATACCAACGTTGTTTACCAAAACCAGGGATAAACACTTATATATTAAGTATTACACAAAATCTAAGGTGTCACCAACGATAATCCTATAATAAATCACATATTTAATAAACATGCAACAAAAAAAAATAATAACACTTATACGACATCACCACTATTCATGGTATCGATTTTTCAAACACAAACAACACAACTTAGGGTAGTCATTCAAATTATAATTAATTTTTTCAAAATAAAGAAATCAATTCAACCAACAAAACAAGTATTCCTAATTATACATAATCAAGACTTCTTAAATTATAAAATAAAGGAAATAATCCAAGAGCTATCTTCCACATACAACGAAAATATAGTAGTGCATAGTCCACTGGACAAAAGCAAAGCGTAATACATTCAAATAATAAATGGTGCATAACAAGACATATCATATACTCACAATACAGTATATCAACATAACCACACAACAAAGAATATAACACCACAACCATATACATTTATTTACAATGAGACAATGGTATAACTCATAAGTGGTACAATCTTAATGATTTTATCGAATCGTCATCACGAGTGAGACAACATCAAGCAACAAGATGAAAATACTTCAAATAATAAATGGTGCAACAACAACAAGGATAAATTCATACATGAATGAATGGATGCATCATCACAACAACTCCACAACATGAAACAATATCACATTAAACCATATAATTCATGTATAACTACAACAATGTAGATTCTACACTGAAACTACATAGCTTAACTCAAACATATTACCAATACATGAATATCATACAACATTTATTCATATTAATTATAATTTCTCTAACTCATCATTATAGAACCACAATAGTTATTCAAGTATTGCAGTTAAATGTAGCATACAAATTTCAGAATAAATCACTTTGCAATCAGTTTTACATATTCCTAAATTCGCTCGAAATTCTATATCTGTTCATAAATTGTCTAAGGACACTAATTGTTTTGTTCTTTTTTCCTTCTCCTCGGCTCGGACCAAAAATCGTGGAAGACGATTGGAAGTGCTAGAGAGATGAATTGATCAGACTACCTTGATGGAATTCAATTTGACAATACAATATTTTCGCCAAACCATACATGCTCATCTCCATTTCAAATTAAGTTATGTTATGGCATAAAAGATTAGCCAACCCTAATTTTTCAGATCTTAAGCATTTGTTTCCTCATTTTCAAAAAATAAATTTCTCATAATTATTGAAACTTGTGTGTCTTTTGAATCAATACATGAATTAAGTTTGTTATTTTTAAAAGAGAAAAAAACCAACCAATCATATAAAATATTCTTATATGGTCAATCAAGAGAGAGACATATATCATAATAAGAAATTAAGAAGTGACAAGACAAATGTAAGAATTTTGTTTAATTGTATACGTAAAATTGTTTTACACTTACATGAACTCAAAATTTTAAACTCTTTAAATTTCCTTTAATAAGATAAAGTAAAATGTTTCGTTAAAAAGAAGATTAAACCCTACCGGCATTGCCAAGTATTTGTCCATTTCGTTCACGGGAGGCCAACGCCTACGGTTACAAACTTACTGATAACACTAAAGTCCGACAACCACACCGGTGAACATGGACGCGGACGGCGGCGAGGAAGATTCTCGCCACGGTGGTTCAACAGCGACTCATCAAACCACCGATGAACTCATCGCCAGGTGCATAGCTCCCGTCAAACGCAAATTCCTCCGTCCTCCTCCCGATCGAACTTCCTCCCAAAACGACGACGTCTCCATCCCAAACGACAAAGCCCTGTTCTCGCCAAGGAGAAGAAATCCAAACGCCAACTCAAACGCGAGCGTCGTCAGGTACTCCTTCCACCACTCGCATTTCCATTATATACCATGCAAATAATCAACATCACGTTTCACTTTGCATACTCTGTAGGATCAAAAATCAACGAAAAATCTGTGTCCAGAGATTTCAAAATCTGGTGATGTTAATTCCTGTCGTTATCAAGATAAGTGTCGTTTCAGCCATGATATAGAAGCCTTTAAGGAACAGGTAGATAATGTTATCAGTTATCACAGTACTCAATTGTTTTTTACAACCCTAATTTTAATTTATGTGATTAACAAGAGTTTTGGATTTGAATGAGTGCAGAAACCCGCTGATTTGGAAGGTGAATGTCCTTTTTTGAAATCTCAAGGCTCTTGTCCTTATGGCCTATCGTGTAGATTTTTAGGTACTCATGAAGAGGGTAAGCTTTTATCTTCTAATGGGTTGGAGAGAAGGTCTGAAGTTAATGGTTTTAGCAAAGATGTACAAAAGCTTTTGTGGAAAAATAAGATGACTTTCCCCAAGGCGGATGCAGTACTCAAAACTCTCGGCCTCTCGGTGTGTTTTTTATTTGTTTGTTGTTGATGGGGTTATGTCTATTATTTTCCTTAGAAAATGTTGTAAATGATTGTCATTCTAGTAATTTTGATACTTAGTTGCTAGTTCATATAGAGATGCCGGTATGCGTTTAGTTATAGTTGCAGTACACTTTTGATGACATGTCTGGTGTCCATCGAGTGTCTGACAACAATACTACTTCATTTTCTTAAATTATTATCTACCTGCATGTCAGTGCTTCATAACTTGTAAATCTTCATCAACATGCTTACAGTTCTTCCTAATCAATTATTACTTCTAAAATAAAATAGGTTAAAAATTCCTTTATGATTA
>CM038796.1:5747514-6082143 GCA_021764765.1 Vicia sativa | reverse complement strand
TTTATTCTTCAAATTTCATCAGTTATCTTAAGATTTATATTCACTTCAATTTTCACCAAATTTTCTGAAGACTTATATTCACTTCAATTTTCATCTGATTTTAATGACTTATATTCACTTCAAATTTCATCAGATTTTCTGAAGACTTATATTCACTTCAATTTCATAAGATTTTCTAAAGACATATTCACTTCAAATTTCATCAGATTTTTGAAGACTTATATTCACTTCAATTCATCAGATTATCTTAAGATTTTTATTCACTAATTTCTCCAATTTTTTAGAGACTTATATTCACTTCAAATTTCATCCTGATTTTGAGCTTATATTCACTTCAAATTTCATAAGATTTTTGAAGACTTATATTCACTTCAAATTTCATAAATTATCTTAAGATTTATATTCCTTCAATTTTCATCAGATTTCTAAGACTTATATTCACTTCAATTTTCACATATTTTTGAAGACTTATATTCACTTCAAATTTCATCAATTTTTAGATATATATTACTAAATTTATTATATTTTTTTAGATTATATTCACTTCAATTTCATCAGATTATCTTAAGTTATATTCACTTAATTTTCATCAGATTTTCTAAGACTTATATTCACTTCAATTTTCATCGATTTTACGAAGACTTATATTCACTTCAAATTTCATCAGTTATCTTAAGATTTATATTCACTTCAAATTTCACTAGATTTTTAGGACTTATATTCACTTCAATTTCATCAAATTTTCTTAAGACTTATATTCACTTCAAATTTCACCAGTTTCTAAAAGACTTATATTAGCAATTTTCATCAGATTTTCTGAAGACTTATATTCACTTCAAATTTCATCAGATTTTCTGAAGACTTATATTCACTTCAAATTTCATCAAATTATCTTAAGATTTATGTTCACTTCAAATTTCATTAGATTTTCTGAAGACTTATATTCACTTCAAATTTCATCAGATTTTCTGAAGACTTATATTCACTTCAAATTTCATCAGATTATCTTAAGATTTATTTTCAATTCAATTTTCACCAGATTTTCTAAAGACATATTCCTTCAATTTCATTGATTTTACGAAGACTTATATTCACTTTAAATTTCATTAGATTTTCTGAAAACATATATTCACTTTATATTTTATCAGATTATCTTAAGATTTCTGTTCACTTCAAATTTCGTCATATTATCTTATGATTTTTGTTCACTTCAATTTTCACCATATTTTCTAAAGACTTATATTCACTTCAACTTTCACGTGTTTTTCGGAGGACTTATATTCAATTCAAATTTCATCAGATTTTCTAGAAACTTATATTTACTTCAAATTTTATCAAATTATCAGAAGATTTATGTTCACTTCAATTTTCACAAGATTTTCGGAAGACTTATATTTTCTTAAATTTTCACACGATTTTCAGAAGACATAAATTCATTCAAATTTCATCAGATTTTCTGAAGACTTATATTCATTTAAAATTCATCAGATTTTTGAAGACTTATATTCACTTCAAATTTCATCAGATTTTCTGAAGATTTATATTCACTTTAAATTTTATAAGATTTTCTTAAGATTTATGTTCACTTCAATTTTCACCATATTTTCTAAAGACTTATATTCACTTCAATTTTCAACTGATTTTCAGAAGACTTATATTCTCTTCAAATTTCATTAATTTTTTTAAGATATATATTTACTTCAAATTTCATTATATTTTCTTAAGATTTATATTCACTTTAAATTTCATCGGTGTATCTTAAGATTTCTGTTCACTTCAATTTTTACCAGATTTTCTAAAGACTTATATTCAGTTCAATTTTCAACAGATTTTTTGAAGACTTATATTCACTTCAAATTTCATCATATTTTCTGAAGACTTATATTCACTTCAAATTTCATCATATTTTCTAAAGACTTATATTCACTTCAAATTTCATCAGATTATCTTAAGATTTATGTTCACTTCAATTTTCACCAGATTTTCTGAAGACTTATATTCACTTCAAATTTCATTAGGTTTTTTGAAGACTTATATTCACTTCAAATTTTATAAGATTTTCTGAAGACTTCAATTCACTTCAAATTTCAATAGATTATCTTAAGATTTATGTTCACTTCAATTTTCCCCAGATTTTCTGAAGACTCATATTCACTTTATTTTTCCACAGATTTTCTAAACACTTAAATTCTCTTAAAATTTCATCAATTATTTTAAGATACATATTCTTCAAATTTCATTATATTTTCTTAGATTTATATTCACTTCAATTTCATCAGTTATCTTAAGACTTATATTCACTTCAATTTTACTAGATTTTCAAGACTTATATTCACTTCAATTTCATCAGATTTTCTGAAGACCTATAATAACTTCAAATTTCCCCAGATTTTCTGAAGACTTAGATTCACTTCAAATTTCATCAGATTATCTTTAGATTTATGTTCACTTCAACTTTCACCAATTTTTTAAAGACTTATATTCACTTCAATTTTCATTTGATTTTATGAAGACTTATATTCACTTTAAATTTCATCATATTTTTTGAAAAGTTATATTCACTTCAGATTTCATAAGATTTTCTAAAGACTTATATTCACTTTAAATTTCATCAGATATTATGAAGACTTATATTCACTTCAAATTTCATCAGATTATCTTAAGATATATGTTCACTTCAATTTTCACCAGAATTTCTGAACAATTATTATCACTTCAAAATTCATCATATTTTTTGAAGACTTATATTCACTTCAAATTTCATCAGATTTTCTGAAGACTTATATTCACTTTAAATTTTATAAGGTTATCTTAAGATTTAAGTTCACTTCAAATTTCATCAGATTTTCTAAAGACTTATATTCACTTCAATTTTCAACAGATTTTCTGAAGACTTATATTCTCTTCAAATTTCTTCAATTTTTTTAAGTTATATATTTACTTCAAATTTCATTATATATTCTTAAGATTTATATTCACTTCAAATTTCATCAGATTATCTTAAGATTTTTTTTCACTTCAATTTTCAAAAGATTTTCTAAAGACTTATATTCACTTCAATTTTCAACAGATTTTCTGAAGACTTGTATTCACTTCAATTTTCAACAGATTTTCTGAAGACTTATATTCTCTTCAAATTTCATCAATTTAATTAGGATACATATTTACTTCAAATTTCATTATATTTTCTTAAGATTTATATTCAATTCAAATTTCATAGGATTATCTTGAGAGTTATGTTCACTTTAATTTTCACTAGATTTTCTAAAGACTTATATTCACTTCAATTTTCACCAGATTTTCTGAAGACTTATAATCCCTTCAAATTTCCCACGATTTTCTAAAGACATATATTCACTTTAATTTTCATTTTATTTTCTGTAGACTTACATTCACTTTAAATTTTATCAGATTTTCTGAATACTTATATTTACATCAGATTTCATAAGATTTTCTAAACACTTATATTCACTTTAAATTTCATCAGATATTCTATAGACTTATATTCACTTCAAATTTCATCAGATTATCTGAAGATTTATGTTCACTTCAATTTTCACCAGATTATCTTAAGATTTATGTTCACTTCAATTTTCACCAGATTTTCTGAAGACTTATATTCACTTCAAAATTCATCATATTTTTTGAAGACTTATATTCACTTCAAATTTCGTAAGATTTTCTGAAGACTTATATTCACTTCAATTTTCAACAGATTTTCTGAAGACTTATATTCTCTTAAAATTGCATCAATTTTTTTAAGATACATATTTACTTCAAATTACATTAAATTTTCTTAAGATTTATATTCACTTCAAATTTCATCAGATTACATTAAGAGTTTTGTTTACTTCAATTTCCCCAGATTTTCTTAAGACTTACATTCACTTCAAATTTCATCAGATTATCTTAAGATTTATGTTCACTTCAACTTTCACCAAATTTTCTAAAGACTTATATTCACTACAATTTTCATTTGATTTTCTGAAGACTTATATTCAATTTAAATTTCATCACATTTTCTGAAAACTTATATTCACTTCAGATTTCAAAAGATTTTCTAAACACTTATATTCACTTTAAGTTTCGTCAAATTTTTTTTAGATTTATATTTACTTCAATCATTCTAAAATTTATTAAAGATTTATATTCACTTCAAATTTCATCTGATTATCTTAAGATTTATGTTGACTTAAATTTTCACCAGATTTTCTGAAAACTTATATTCACTTCAAATTTCATCAAATTTTCTGAAGACTTATATTCGCTTCAAATTTCATCAAATTTCCTAAAGACGTATATTCACTTCAAATTTCATCATATTATCTTAAGATTTATATTCACTTCAATTTTCAGCATATTTCTTTAAGACTTATATTCACTTCAAATTTCATCATATTTTCTGAAGACTTATATTCACTTCTAATGTCATCATATTTTCTAAAGACTTATATTCACTTCAAATTTAATAAAATTATCTTAAGATTTAGGTTCACTTCAATTTTCACCAGATTTTCTGAAGACTTATATTCACTTCAATTTTCACCAGATTTTCTGAAGACTTTTATTCACATTAAATTTTAACATATTTTTTGAAGACTTATTTTCACTTCAAATTTCATCAAATGTTTTTTAAGATTTATATTTACTTCAAATTTTATTATATTTTCTTAAGATTTATATGCACTTCAAATTTTAATAGATTATCTTAAGATTTATGTTCACTTCAATTTTCAACTGATTTTTTGAAGACTTATATTCACTTCAATTTTCACCAGATTTTCTGAAGACTTATATTCTTCAACTGTCATCAGATTTTCTAAATACTTATATTCACTTCAATTTTCATCAAATTTTTTAAGATTTATATTTACTTCAATTTTCTCAAATTTATTAAAGATTTATATTCACTTCAAATTTCATCAGATTATCTTAAGATTTATGTTCACTTCAATTTTCACCAGATTTTCTGAAAACTTATATTCACTTCAAATTTCATCAAATTTTCTGAAGACTTATATTCGCTTCAAATTTAATCAAATTTCCTAAAGACGTATATTCACTTCAAATTTCATCATATTTTCTTAAGATTTATATTCACTTCAATTTTCAGCATATTTCTTTAAGACTTATATTCACTTCAAATTTCATCATATTTTCTGAAGACTTATATTCACTTCTAATGTCATCATATTTTCTATAGACTTATATTCACTTCAAATTTAATAAAATTATCTTAAGATTTAGGTTCACTTCAATTTTCACCAGATTTTCTGAAGACTTATATTCACTTCAATTTTCACCAGATTTTCTGAAGACTTTTATTCACATTAAATTTTAACATATTTTTTGAAGACTTATTTTCACTTCAAATTTCATCAAATGTTTTTTAAGATTTATATTTACTTCAAATTTTACTATATTTTCTTAAGATTTATATGCACTTCAAATTTTAATAGATTATCTTAAGATTTATGTTCACTTCAATTATCAACTGATTTTTTGAAGACTTATATTCACTTCAATTTTCACCAGATTTTCTGGAGACTTATATTCTTCAAATTTCATCAGATTTCTAAAGATATATTCACTTCAATTTTCATCAAATTTTTTATCATTTATATTTACTTCAAATATTCTCAAATTTATTAAAGATTTATATTCACTTCAAATTTCATCAGATTATCTTAAGATTTATGTTCACTTCAATTTTCACCAGATTTTCTGAAGACTTATATTCACTTCAAATTTCATCAAATTTTCTGAAGACTTATATTCACTTCAAATTTCATCAAATTTCCTAAAGACTTATATTCACTTCAAATTTCATCATATTATCTTAAGATTTATGTTCACTTCAATTATTCAACATATTTTCTTAAGACTTATATTCACTTCAAATTTCATCATATTTTTTGAAGACTTATATTCACTTCTAACGTCATCATATTTTCTATAGACTTATATTCACTTCAAATTTAATAAAATTATTTTATGATTTATGTTCACTTCAATTTTCACCATATATTTTGAAGACTTATATTCACTTCAATTTTCACCAGATTTTCTGAAGACTTATATTCTTCAAATTTCATCAGATTTTCTAAATTCTTGTATTCACTTCAATTTTCATCAAAATTTTTTAAGATTTATATTTACTTCAAATGTTCTCAAATTTATTTAATATTTGTATTCAATTCAAATTTCATCAGATTATCTTAAGATTTATGTTCACTTCAATTTTCACCAGATTTTCTGAAAACTTATATTCACTTCAAATTTCATTAAATTTTCTGAAGATTTATATTCGCTTCAAATTTCATCAAATTTCCTAAAGACTTATATTCACTTCAAATTTCATCATATTATCTTATGATTTATGTTCACTTCAATTTTCAACATATTTTCTGAAGACTTATATTCACGTCATATTTCATCAAATTTTCTAAAGACTTATATTAACTTCAAATTTCATCATATTATCTTAAGATTTATGTTCACTTCAATTTTTCAGCATATTTTCTTAAGATTATATTCACTTCAAATTTCATCATATTTTCTGAAGACTTATATTCACTTCTAACGTCATCATAATTTCTATAGACTTATATTCACTTCAAATTTAATAAAATTATTTTAAGATTTATGTTCACTTCAAATTTCATCAGATTTTCAAAAGACTTATATTCACTTCAATTTTCAACAGATTTTCTGAAGACTTTTATCCACTTCAAATTTTAACTGATTTTTTGAAGACTTATATTTACTTCAAATTTCATCAAATTTTTTTAAGATTTATATTTACTTCAAATTTAATTTTATTTTCTTAAGATTTAAATTCACTTCAAATTTTAATAGATTATCTTAAGGTGTATGTTCGCTTCAATTTTCACCATATTTTATGGAGACTTGTATTCACTTAAATTTTCACCATATTTTCTGAAGACATATATTCACTTCAAATTTCATCAGATTTTCTAACTACTTATATTCACTTCAATTTTCATCAAATTTTTTAAGATATATATTTACTTCAAATGTTATAAAATTTATCAAATATTTATATTCACTTCAAATTTCATCAAATTATTTTAAGATTTATGTTCACTTCAATTTTCACCATATTTTCTGAAGACTTATATTCATTTCAAATTTCAACAAATTTTTTAAGATTTATATTCACTTCAAATTTCATTAAATTTATAAAGACTTATATTCACTTCAAATTTCATCAGTTTATCTTAAGAATTATGTTCACTTCTATTTTCACCAAAATTTTTAAAGACTTATATTAGCTTCAAATTGCGTCATATTTTCTGAAGACTTATATTCACTTCTAATGTCATCATATTTTCTATAGACTTATATTCAATTCAAATATCATCAGATTATCTTAAGATTTATGTTCACTTCTATTTTCACCAGATTTTCTGAAAACTTATATTCAACTCAAATTTCAATAGAATTTTTGAAGACTTATATTCACTTCAAATTTCATCAAATTTTTTTAAAATTTATATTTACTTCAAACTTCATTATATTTTCTTAAGATTTATATTCAATTCAAATTTTAATAGATTATCTTAAGATTTATGTTCGCTTCAATTTTCACCAGATTTTTGAAGACATCACTTCAATTTTCACCAGATTTTTGAAGACTTATTCACTTCAAATTTCATCAGATTTCTAAAGACTTATATTCACTTCAATTTTCATCAATTTTTAAGACTTATATTCACTTCAAATTTCATAAAATTTTGAAGATTTATATTCACTTCAATTTCATGATTATCTTAAGATTATATTCACTTCAATTTTCACAGATTTTCGAAGACTTATATTCACTTCATTTTCACAGATTTTCTGAGACTTATATTCACTTCAATTTTCACAGATTTTGAAGACTATATTCTTAAATTTCATCAAATTTTCTAAAGACTTATTCATAAATTTCATCAAATTTTTCGAGTTTATATTTTCAATTTCTCAAATTAAAATTTATATTCACTTCAAATTTCATCAGATTATCTTAAGATTTATATCACTTCAATTTTCACCAGATTTTCTGAAAACTTATAATCACTTCAAAGTTCATCAAATTTTCTAAAGACATATATTCACTTCATATTTCCTAAAGACTTATATTCAATTCAAATTTCATCATATTATCTTAATATTTATGTTCACTGCAATTTTCCGCATATTTTCTAAAGACTTATATTCACTTCAAATTTCATCATATTTTCTGAATACTTATTTTCACTTCTAATGTCATCATATTTTCTATAGACTTATATTCATTTGAAATTTAATAAAATTATCTTAAGATTTATGTTCACTTCGATTTTCACCAGATTTTCTGAAGACTTATATTCACTTCAATTTTCACCATATTTTCTGAACACTTTTATTCAATTCAAATTTCAAAACATTTTTTGAAGAGTTATATTCACTTCAAATTTCATCAAATTATTTTAAGATGTATATTTACTTAAAATTTCATTATATTTTATTAAGATTTATATTCACTTCAAATTTTAATAGATTATCTTAAGGTTTATGTTCGCTTCAATTTTCACCAATTTTTTGAAGACTTATATTCAGTTAAATTATCACTAGATTTTCTGAAGACTTATATTCACTACAAATTTCATCTGATTTTTTCTAAATAATTATATGCACTTCAATTTTCATCAAATTTTTTAAGATATATATTCACTTCAAATTTCTCAAATTTATTAAGATTTATATTCACTTCATTTCATCGATTATTCTTAGATTCTTGTTCACTTCAATTTCACAGATTTTCAGACTTATATTCACTTCAATTTTCATCAAATTTTCTGAAGACTTATATTCACTTCAAATTTCATCAAATATTCTAAAGACTTATATTCACTTCAAATTTCATCAGATTATCTTTAGAATTATGTTCACTTCAATTTTCAGATTTTCAAGACTTATATTCACTTCAATTTTCATATTTTTACGAAGACTTATATTCACTTCAATTTCAAAATTTTCTGAAGACTTATATTCTTAAATTTCTCAATTTCAGTTTATATTCACTTCAAATTTCATTATTTTCGGATTTATATTCACTTCAAATTTTAAATATATTATCTTAAGATTTATATTCACTTCAATTTCACCAGATTTTCTAAACACTTATATTCATTTCGATTTCACCAGATTTTCTGAAGACTTCTATTCACATCAAATTTCATCAGATTTTCTAAATACTTATATTCACTTAAATTTTCAAATTTTATAAGATTTATATTCACTTCAAATTTACAAATTTTTAGGAATTTATATTCACTTCAAATTTCATCAGATTATCTTAAGAATTATCTTCATTTCAATTTTCATCATATTTCCTGAAGACCTAAATTCACTTCAAATTTCATAAAAATTTCTAAAGACTTATATTCACTTTAAATTTCATCAAATCTTGTAAAGACTTATATTCACTTCAAATTTCATCAAATTATCTTAAGATTTATGTTCACTTCAATTTTCACCAGATTTTCTGAAGACTTATATTCACTTCAATTTTAACTAGATTTTCTGAAGACTTATATTCACTTCAAATTTCAACATATTTTCTGAAGACTTATATTCCCTTATAATTTCCTCAAAAAATTTTAAGATTTATATTTTCTTCAGATTTATATTCACTTCAAATTTTAATAGATTATCTTAAGATTTATGTTCGCTTCAATTTTCACCAGATTCTCCGAAGATTTATATTCACTTTAATTTTCACTAGATTTTCTGAAGACTTATATTCAATTCAAATTTCATCGATTTATGACTTATATTCACTTATTTCTTAAAAATTTAAGATTTATATTTACTTTAAATTTCATTATATTTTCTTCAGATTTATATTCACTTCAAATTTTATCTTAGTTTATATTTGTTCAATTTTTCACCAGATTTTTTAATACTTATATTCACTTAAATTTTCATCAAATTTTTTAAGATTTATATTTGCTTCAAACATTATCAAATTAATTAAACATTTAGATTCATTTCAAATTTCACCGGATTATCTTAAGATTAATGTTCACTTCAATTTTCAACATGTTTTCTGAAGACTTATATTCACTTTAAACTTTATCAAATTTTCTGATGACATATATTCACTTAAAATTTCCTCAGATTATCTTAAGATTTATGTTCACTTCAATTTTCACCATATTTTCTGAAGACTTATATTCACTTCAAATTTCATCAAATTTTCTGAAGACTTATATTCACTTTAAATTTCATCAAATTTTCTAGACTTATATTCACTTAAAATTTCATCAGATTATCTTAAGATTTATGTTCACTTCAATTTTCACCATATTTTCTGAAGACTTATATTCACTTCAAATTTCATCAGATTATCTTAAGATTTATGTTCACTTCAATTTTCACCATATTTTCTGAAGACTTATATTCACTTCAAATTTCATTAAATTTTCTGAAGACTTATATTCACTTTAAATTTCATCAAATTTTCTAGACATATATTCACTTAAAATTTCATCAGATTATCTTAAGATTTATGTTCACTTCAATTTTCACCAGATTTTTGAAGACTTATATTCACTTTAAATTTCATCAGATTATCTTAAGAATTATGTTCACTTCAATTTTCCCTAGATTTTCTGAAGACATTTATATACTTCAATTTTCACCATATTTTCTGAAGACTTATATTCACTTCAAATTTCAACAGATTTTCTGAAGACTTATATTTACTTATAATTTCCTCTAATTTTTGTAAGATTTATATTTACTTAAATTTCATTTTATATTCTTCACATTTATATTCACTTCAAATTTTAATAAATTATCTTAAGATTTTTGTTCGCATTAATTTTCACCAGATTTTTTGAAGACTTATATTCACTTTAATTTTCACCAGAGTTTCTGAAGACTTATATTCACTTCAAATCTCAACCGATTTTCTGAAGACTTATACTCCCTTATAATTTCATCAAATTTTTTTAAGATTTATATTTACTTCAAATTTCATTATATTTTCTTCCAATTTATATTCATTTCAAATTTTAATAATTATCTTTTGATTTATGTTCGATTCAATTTTCTGAAGACATATATTCACTTCAATTTTCATCAAATTTTTTAAGATATATATTTACTTCAAACGTTATCAAATTAATTAAACATTTATATTCACTTAAAATTTCATCAGATTATCTTAAGATTAATGTTCACTTCAATTTTCACCATATTTACTGAAGAATTATATTCACTTCAAATTTCAACAAATTTTGTGAAGATTTATATTCACTTCAAATTTCATCAGATTATCTTAAAAATTATGTTCACTTCTATTTTCGCCAAATTTTTTGAAGACTTATATTCACTTCAAATTTCGTCATATTTTCTGAAGACTTATATTTACTTCTAATGTCATCATATTTTCTATAGACTTATATTCACTTCAAATTTCATCAAATTTTTTAAGATTTATATTTACTTCAAATTTCATTATATTTTCTTAAGATTTATATTCACTTCAAATTATTATAAATTATCTTAAGAATTATGTTCGCTTCAATTTTAACCATATTTTCTGAAGACTTATATTCACTTCTATTTTCACCAGATTTTCTGAAGACTTATATTCACTTCAAATTTCATCATATTTTCTCAAGACTTATATTCACTTCTAATGTCATCAAATTTTCTATAGAATTATATTCACTTCAAATTTTATTAGATTATCTTAAAAATTATGTTCACTTCAATTTTCACCAGTTTTTCAGAAGACTTATATTCACTTCGATTTTCACCAGATTTTCTGAAGACTTATATTCACTTCAAATTTCAACAGATTTTCTGAAGACCTATATTCACTTATAATTTCCTCAAATTTTTTTAAGATTTAAATTTACTTTAAATTTCTTTATATTTTCTTCAAATTTATATCAACTTCAAATTTTAATAAATTATCTTAAGATTTATGTTCACTCCAATTTTCACCAGAGTCTCTGAAGACTTATATTCACTTTAATATTCACCAGATTTTCTGAAGACTTATATTCACTTAAAATTTCAACAGATTTTATGAAGACTTATATTCACTTATAAATTCCTTAAAAAATTTTAAGATTTATATTTACTTCAAATTTCATTATATTTTCTTCAGATTTATATTCACATCAAATTTTAATAACTTATCTTAAGATTTTTGTTTGCCTCTATTTTCACCAGATTTTTTAATACGTATATTCACTTAATTTTTCATCAAATTTTTTAAGATTTATATTTACTTAAAATGTTTTTATTCACTTCAAATTTCATCAGATTATCTTAAGAATTATGTTCACTTCAATTTTAACCAGACTTTCTGAAGACTTATATTCACTTCAACTTTCAACATATTTTTTGAAGACTTATATTCACTTCAAATTTCAACAGATTTTCTGAAGACTTATATTTACTTATAATTTCCTCTAATTTTTCTAAGATTTATATTTACTTAAATTTCATTATATTTTCTTCAAATTTATATTCACTTCAAATTTTAATAAATTATCTTCAGATTTATGTTCGCTTCAATTTTCACCAGATTTTTTGAAGACCTATTATATTCACTTTAATTTTCACCAGATTTTCTGAAAACTTATATTCACTTCAAATCACTACAGATTTTATGAAGACTTGTATTCACTTATAATTTCATCAAATTTTTTTAAGATTTATATTTACTTCAAATTTCAATATATTTTCTTCAGATTTATATTCACTTCAAATTTTAATAAACTATCTTTAGATTTATGTTTGCTTCAATTTTCACCAGATTTTCTAAATACTTATATTCACTTCAATTTTCATCAAAGTTTTTAAGATATATATTTACTTCAAAGGTTATCAAATTAATTAAACATTTATATTCGCTTCAAATTTCATCAGATTATCTTAAGATTAATGTTCACTTCAATTCTCACCATGTTTTCTGAAGACTTATATTCACTTCAAATTTCATCATATTTTCTGAACACATATATTCACTTCAAATTTCATCAAATTTTCTAAAGACTTATATTCACTTCAAATTTCATCAGATTATCTTAAGATTTATGTTCACTTCAATTTTCACCAGATTTTCTGAAGACTTATATTCACTTCAAATTTCAACAGATTTTCTGAAGACTTACATTCACTTCAAATTTCCTCATATTTTCTGAAGATTTATATTCACTTCAAATTTTATTAAATTATCTTAAGATTTATGTTCGCTTCAATTTTCACCAGATTTTCTGAAGACGTATATTCACTTCAATTTTCACCAGATTTTCTGAAGACTTATATTCACTTCAAAATCGATCAGATTTTCTAAATACTTATATTCACTCTAATTTTCATCAAATTTTTTAAGATTTATATTTACTTCAAATGTTATCAAAATTTTTAAAGATTTCTATGCACATCAATTTCATCAGATTATCTTCAAATTTCATCAGATTATTCTGATTCCTTATATTCACTTCAAATTTCATCAAATTTTTAGAAGACTTATATTCACTTCAATTTTCATCAAATTTTCTAAAGACTTATATTTTCTTCAAATTTCATCATTTTATTCTAAGATTTAACTTCACTTTAATTTTCACCAGATTTTCTGAAGACTTATATTCACTTCAATTTACACCAGATTTTCTAAAGACTTATATTCACTTCAAATTTCAATAGATTTTCTAAAGACTTATATTCATTTCAAATTTCATCAAATTTTTTAAGATTTATATTTACTTCAAATTTCATTATATTTTATGAAGATTTATATTCACTTCAAATTTTAATAAATTATCTTAAGGTTTATGTACGCTTCAATTTTCACAAGATTTTCTGAAGACTTATATTCACTTCAATTTTCACCAGATGTTCTGAAGACTTATATTCACTTCAAATTTCATCAGATTTCCTAAATACATATATTCACTTCAAATTTTCTCGAATTTTTTAAGATTTTTATTCACTTCAAATTTTATTAAACTATCTTAACATTTATCTTCGCTTCAATTTTCACAATATTTACTAAAGACTTATATTCACTTCAATTTTCACTAGATTTTCTGAAGACTTATATTCACTTCAAAGTTCATCAGATTTTCTAAATACTTATATTCACTTCAATTTTCATCAAATTTTTTAAGATTTATATGTACTTCAAATGTTATCAAATTTTTTAAAGACTTATATTCACTTTAATTTTCACCAGATGTTCTGAAGACTTATATTCACTTCAAATTTCATTAAATTTTCTAATGACTTATATTCACTTCAAATTTCATCAGATAATCTTTGGTTTTGACTTCACTTCAATTTTCACCAGATTTTATGAAGACTTATATTCACTTCAATTTTCACCAGTTTTTTGAAGACTTATATTCACTTCAAATTTCAACTGATTTTTTGTAGACTTATATTCACTTCAAATTTCATCAAAGTTTTAAAGATTTATATTTACTTCAATTTCTCCAGAATTTCTTAAGACTTATATTCACTTCAATTTTCACCAGATTTTCTGAAGACTTATATTCACTTCAAATTTCATCAGATTTTCTAAATACATATATTCACTTCAAATTTCCTTAAATTTTTAAGATTTATATTTACTTCAAATTTCATTATATTTTCTTAAGATTTATATTCACTTCAAATTTTAATAGATTATCTTAAGATTTATGTTCACTTCAATTTTCACCAGATTTTCTGAAGACTTATATTCACTTCATTCTTCACCAGATTTTCTAAAGACTTATATTCAATTCAAATTTTAACAAATTTTCTAAAGAGTTATATTCACTTCAAATTTCATCAAATTTTTTAAGATATATATTTACTTCAAATTTCATTAATTTCCTTAAGATTTATATTCACTTAAAATTTTAATAAATTATCTTAAGATTTATCTTCGCTTCAATTTTCACCAGATTTACTGAAGACTTATATTCACTTCAATTTTCACTAGATTTTCTAAAGACTTATATTCACTTCAAATTTCATCAGATTTTCTAAATACTTATGTTCACTTCAATTTTCACCAGATTTTAGGAAGACTTATATTCACTTCAATTTTCACCAGATTTTTTGAAGACTTATATTCACTTCAAATTTCATCAGATTTTCTAAAGACTTATATTCACCTATATTTCATCAGATTATCTTAAGATTTATGTTCACTTCAATTTTTACCAGATTTTCGGAAGACTTATATTCACTTCAATTTTCACCAGATTTTCTAAATACTTATATTTACTTCAGTTTTCATCTAATTTTTTAAGATTTATATGTACTTCAAATGTTATCAAATTTTTTAAAGATTTATATTCACTTCAAATTTCAACAGATTATCTTAAGATTTAAGTTCACCTCAAATTTCATCATATTTTCTGAAGACTTATATTCACTTCAAATTTCATTAAATTTTCTAATGACTTATATTCACTTCAAATTTTATCAGATAATCTTAAGTTTTGACTTCACTTCAAATTTCATCATATTTTCTGAATACTTATATTCACTTCAAATTTCATTAAATTCTCTAATGACTTATATTCACTTCAAATTTCATCAGATAATCTTATGTTTTGACTTCACTTCAATTTTCACCAGTTTTTTGAAGACTTATATTCACTTCAAATTTCAACTGATTTTTTGTAGAATTATATTCACTTCAAATTTCACCAAAGTTTTAAAGATTTATATTTACTTCAAATTTCATTATATTTTATTATAATTTAAATTCACTTCAAATTTTAATAGATTATCTTAAGATTTATGTTCGCTTCAAATTTCTCCAGATTTTCTTAAGACTTATATTCACTTCAATTTTCACCAGATTTTCTTAAGACTTATATTCACTTCAAATTTCATCAGATATTCTAAATACATATATTCACTTCAAATTTCCTAAAAAAATTTAAGATTTATATTTACTTCAAATTTCATTATATTTTCTTAAGTTTTATTTTCCCTTCAAATTTTAATAGATTATCTTAAGATTTATGTTCACTTCAATTTTCACCCGATTTTCGAGACTTATATTCACTTCATTTTTCACCAGATTTTCTAAAGACTTATATTCACTTCAAATTTCAACAAATTTTCTGAAGACTTATATTCACTTCAAATTTCATCAAAAATTTTAAGATTTATATTTACTTCAAATTTCCTTATATTTTCTTAGGATTTATATTCACTTAAAACTTTAATAAATTAGCTTAAGATTTATCTTACTTCAATTTTCACAGTTTTGAAGACTTATATTCACTTCAATTTTCACTAGATCTTCTAAAGACTTATATTCACTTCAAATTTCATTGATTTTCTAAAGACTTTTATTCACTTCAATTTTCATCAAATTTTTAAAATTATATTTCTTTCAAATTTATCAAATTTTTAAGATTTATATTCACTTCAAATTTCCAATTATCTTTAGATATATGTTCCTTCAAATTCATCAAATTTTAGATTTATATTCACTTCAAATTTCATCAAATTTTCTAAACACTTATATTCACTTCAAATTTCATAAGATAATCTTAAGATTTACTTCACTTCAATTTTCACCAGATTTTTTGAAGACTTATATTCACTTAATTTTCACAATATTTTTGAAGACTTATATTCACTTCAAATTTCATCAGATTTTCTAAGACTTATATTCACTTCAAATTTCATCAAATTTTTAAGATTTATATTCACTTCAAATTTTATTATATTTTATTAAGATTTATATTCACTTCAAATTTTAATAGATTATCTTAAGATTTATTTTTCAATTTTCACCAGTTTTACGAAGACTTATATTCACTTCAATTTTCAAGATTTTTAAACTTATATTCACTTCAAATTTCATTGATTTTCTAAACACATATTCACTTCAAATTTCTCAAATTATTTAAGATTTATATTTTCTTCAAATTTCATTATATTTTATTAGGATTTATATTCACTTCAAATTTTATATATTATATTAAGATTTATATTCACTTCATTTCACTAGATTTTAGAGACTTATATTCACTTAAATTTTCACCAGTTTTTCCGAAGACTTATATTCAACTCAATTTCAACAAATTTTCAAAAGACTTATATTCACTTCAAATTTAATCAAATTTTTTAAATTTATCTTTACTTCAAATTTCATCAAAGTTTTAAAGATTTATATTTACTTCAAATTTTATTATATTTTATTATAATTTATATTCACTTCAAATTTTAATAGATTATCTTAAGATTTATGTTCGCTTCAATCTTCTCCAGATTTCCTGGAGACTTATATTCACTTCAATTTTCACAAGATTTTTTAAAGACTTATATTCACTTCAAATTTCAACAGATTTTCTGTAGACTTATATTCACTTCAAATTTCATCATATTTTTTTTTATTTATATTTACTTCAAATTTCATTATATTTTATTAATATTTATATTCACTTCAAATTTTAATAGATTATCTAAAGATTTACGTTCGCTTCAATTTTCACCAGATTTGCTGAAGGCTTATATTCACTTTAATTTTTAACAGATTTTTTTAAGACTTATATTCATTTCAAATTTCATCAGATTTTCTAAATACATATATTCACTTCAAATTTCCTCAAATTATTTAAGATTTATATTTACTTCAAATTTCATTATATTTTCTTAAGATTTATATTCACTTCAAATTTTAATATATTATTTTAATATTTATGTTCACTTCAATTTACACTAGATTTTTGGAAGACTTATATTCACTTAAATTTTCACCAGATTTTTTGAAGACTTATATTCACTTCAAATTTCATCAAATTTTTTAAATTTATATTTACATCAAATTTTATTTTATTTTCTTAAGATTTATATTTACTTAAAATTATAATAAATTGTCTTAAGATTTATCTTTGCTTCAATTTTCACCAGATTTACTGAAAACTTATATTCACTTCAATTTTCACTAGATTTTCTGAAGACTTATATTCACTTCAAATTTCATCAGATTTTCTAGTTCACTTCAATTTTCACCAGATTTTCGGAAGACTTATATTCACTTCAATTTTCACTTGATTTTTTGAAGACTTATATTCACTACAAATTTCATCAGATTTTCTAAAGACTTATATTCACTTATTATTTCATCAGATTATCTTAAGATTTATGTTCACTTCAATTTTCACCATATTTTATGAAGACTTATAGTCTTTTCAATTTTCACCAAATTCTTTTAAGACTTATATTCACTTCAAATTGCAACAGATTTAATGAAGACTTATATTCACTTAAAAGTTCTTCAAAAAATTTTAAGATTTATATTTACCTCAAATTTCATTATATTTTCTTTAGATCTATTTCACATCAAATTTTAATAGATTATCTTAAGATTTATGTTCACTTCAATTTTCACCTGATTTTCAGAAGACTTATATTCACTTAAATTTTCACCAGATTTTCTAAAGGCTTATATCCACTTCAAATTTCATCAGATTTTCTAAATACTTATATTCACTTCAAATTTCATCGGATTTTCTAAATACAAATATTCACTTCAAATTTCCTCAAATTTTATAAGATTTATATTTACTTCAAATTTCATTATATTTTCTTAAGATTTATATTCACTTCAAATTTTAATATATTATCTTAAGATTTATGTTCACTTCCATTTACACTAGATTTTCTGAAGACTTATATTCACTTAAATTTTCACCAGATTTTCTGAAGACTTATATTTAACTCAAATTTCAACAAATTTTAAAAGACTTATATTCACTTCAAATTTCATCAAATTTTTTAAATTTATATTTACTTCAAATTTCAGTTTATTTTCTTAAGATTTATATTCTCTTAAAATTTTAATAAATTATCTTAAGATTTATCTTTGCTTCAATTTTCACCAGATTTACTGAAAACTTATATTCACTTCAATTTTCACCAGATTTTCAGAAGACTTATATTCACTTCAAATTCCATCAGATTTTCTAAATACTTATGTTCACTTCAATTTTCACCAGATTTTCGGAAGACTTCTATTCACTTCAATTTTCACCAGATTTTTTGAAGACTTATATTCACTTCAAATTTCATCAGATTTTCTAAAGACTTATATTCACCTATATTTCATCAGATTATCTTAAGATTTATGTTCACTTCAATTTTTACCTGATTTTCGGAAGACTTATATTCACTTCAATTTTCACCAGATGTTCTGAAGACTTATATTCACTTCAAACTTCATCAGATTTCCTAAATATATATATTCATTTCAAATTTCCTCGAATTTTTTAAAATTTTTATTTACTTCAAATTTCATTATATTTTTTTACGATTTATATTCACTTCAAATTTTAATAAACTATATTAAGATTTATCTTCGCTTCAATTTTCACAAGATTTACTAAAGACTTATGTTCACTTCAATTTTCACTAGATTTTCTGAAGACTTCTATTCACTTCAAAGTTCATCAGATTTTCTAAATACTTATATTTACTTCAGTTTTCATCTAATTTTTTAAGATTTATATGTACTTCAAATGTTATCAAATTTTTTAAAGATTTATATTCACTTCAAATTTCAACAGATTATCTTAAGATTTAAGTTCACCTCAAATTTCATCATATTTTCTGAAGACTTATATTCACTTAAAATTTCATTAAATTTTCTAATGACTTATATTAACTTCAAATTTCATCAGATAATCTTTAGTTTTGACTTCACTTCAAATTTCATCATATTTTCTGAATACTTATATTCACTTCAAATTTCATTAAATTCTCTAATGACTTATATTCACTTCAAATTTCATCAGATAATCTTAAGTTTTGACTTCACTTCAAATTTCACCATATTTTCTGAAGACTTATATTCACTTCAAATTTCATTAAATTTTCTAATGACTTATATTCACTTCAAATTTCATCAGATAATCTTAAGTTTTGACTTCACTTCAATTTTCACCAGTTTTTTGAAGACTTATATTCACTTCAAATTTCAACTGATTTTTTGTAGACTTATATTCACTTCAAATTTCACCAAAGTTTTAAAGCTTTATATTTACTTCAAATTTCATTATATTTTATTATAATTTAAATCCACTTCAAATTTTAATAGATTATCTTAAGATTTATGTTCGCTTCAAATTTCTCTAGATTTTCTTAAGACTTATATTCACTTTAATTTTCACCAGATTTTCTTAAAACTTATATTCACTTCAAATTTCATCAGATATTCTAAATACATATATTCACTTCAAATTTCCTAAAATTTTTTAAGATTTATATTTACTTCAAATTTCATTATATTTTCTTAAGTTTTATATTCCCTTCAAATTTTAATAGATTATCTTAAGATTTATGTTCACTTCAATTTTCACCCGGTTTTCTGAAGACTTATATTCACTTCATTTTTCACCAGATTTTCTAAAGACTTATATTCACTTCATATTTCAACAAATTTTCTAAAGACTTATATTTACTTCAAATTTCATCAAAAATTTTAAGATTTATATTTACTTCAAATTTCCTTATATTTTCTTAGGATTTATATTCACTTAAAACTTTAATAAATTAGCTTAAGATTTATCTTCGCTTCAATTTTCACCAGATTTACTGAAGACTTATATTCACTTAAATTTTCACTAGATTTTCTGAAGACTTATATTCACTTCAAATTTCATCAGATTTTCTAAATACTTTTATTCACTTCAATTTTCATCAAATTTTTTAATTTATATTTCCTTCAAATGTTATCAAATTTTTAAAGATTTATATTCACTTCAAATTTCCACAGATTATCTTTAGATATATGTTCCCCTCAAATTTCATCAAATTTTCTGAAGATTTATGTTCACCTCAAATTTCATCAAATTTTCTGAACACTTATATTCACTTCAAATTTCATAAGATAATCTTAAGATTTGACTTCACTTCAATTTTCACCAGATTTTTTGAAGACTTATATTCACTTATATTTTCACAATATTTTTTGAAGACTTATATTCACTTCAAATTTCAACAGATTTTCTGTAGACTTATATACACTTCAAATTTCATCAAATTTTTTAAGATTTATATTTACTTCAAATTTTATTATATTTTATTAATATTTATATTCACTTCAAATTTTAATAGATTATCTTAAGATTTATGTTCGTTTCAATTTTCACCAGACTTTCTGAAGACTTATATTCACTTCAATTTTCAACAGATTTTTTTAATACTTATATTCACTTCAAATTTCATCAGATTTTCTAAATACATATATTCACTTCAAATTTCCTCAAATTATTTAAGATTTATATTTTCTTTAAATTTCATTATATTTTATTAGGATTTATATTCACTTCAAATTTTAATATATTATATTAAGACTTATGTTCACTTCCATTTACACTAGATTTTCTGAAGACTTATATCCACTTAAATTTTCACCAGATTTTCTGAAGACTTATATTCAACTCAAATTTCAACAAATTTTCAAAAGACTTATATTCACTTCAAATTTAATCAAATTTTTTAAATTTATATTTACTTCAAATTTCATCAAAGTTTTAAAGATTTATATTTACTTCAAATTTTATTATATTTTATTATAATTTATATTCACTTCAAATTTTAATAGATTATCTTAAGATTTATGTTCGCTTCAATCTTCTCCAGATTTTCTGAAGACTTATATTCACTTCAATTTTCACAAGATTTTTTAAAGACTTATATTCACTTCAAATTTCAACAGATTTTCTGTAGACTTATATTCACTTCAAATTTCATCAAATTTTTTATGATTTATATTTACTTCAAATTTCATTATATTTTATTAATATTTATATTCACTTCAAATTTTAATAGATTATCTTAAGATTTACGTTCGCTTCAATTTTCACCAGATTTGCTGAAGGCTTATATTCACTTTAATTTTTAACAGATTTTTTTAAGACTTATATTCATTTCAAATTTCATCAGATTTTCTAAATACATATATTCACTTCAAATTTCCTCAAATTATTTAAGATTTATATTTACTTCAAATTTCATTATATTTTCTTAAGATTTATATTCACTTCAAATTTTAATATATTATCTTAATATTTATGTTCACTTCAATTTACACTAGATTTTTTGAAGACTTATATTCACTTTAATTTTCACCAGATTTTTTGAAGACTTATATTCACTTCAAATTTCATCAAATTTTTTAAATTTATATTTACATCAAATTTCATTTTATTTTCTTAAGATTTATATTTACTTAAAATTATAATAAATTGTCTTAAGATTTATCTTTGCTTCAATTTTCACCAGATTTACTGAAAACTTATATTCACTTCAATTTTCACTAGATTTTCTAAAGACTTATATTCACTTCAAATTTCATCAGATTTTCTAGTTCACTTCAATTTTCACCAGATTTTCGGAAGACTTATATTCACTTCAATTTTCACTTGATTTTTTGAAGACTTATATTCACTACAAATTTCATCAGATTTTCTAAAGACTTATATTCACTTATTATTTCATCAGATTATCTTAAGATTTATATTCACTTCAATTTTCACCATATTTTATGAAGACTTATAGTCTTTTCAATTTTCACCAAATTCTTTTAAGACTTATATTCACTTCAAATTGCAACAGATTTAATGAAGACTTATATTCACTTAAAATTTCTTCAAATTTTTTTAAGATTTATATTTACTTCAAATTTCATTATATTTTCTTTAGATCTATTTCACATCAAATTTTAATAGATTATATTAAGATTTATGTTCACTTCAATTTTCACCTGATTTTCAGAAGACTTATATTCACTTAAATTTTCACCAGATTTTCTAAAGGCTTATATCCACTTCAAATTTCATCAGATTTTCTAAATACTTATATTCACTTCAACTTTTCACCAAATTTTTTAAGATAAATATTTACCTCTAATGTTATCAAATTTTTTTAAGATATATATTGACTTCAAATTTCATGAGACTATCTTAAGATTTATGTTCACATCAATTTTCCCCATATTTTTTGAACACTCATATTCATTTCAAATTTCATCATTTTTTATAAAGACTTATATTCACTTCTAATTTCATCAAATTTTCTATACACTTATATTCATTTAAAATTTCATCAGATTATCTTAAGATTTATGTTCATTTCAATTTTCACCAGATTTTCTGAAGACTTATATTCACTTCAATTTTCACCAAATTTTCTAAAGACTTGTATTCACTTCAAATTACAACAGATTTTCTGAAGACTTATATTCACTTCAAATTTCATCAAATTTTATTAAAGATTTATATTCACTTCAATTTTCATCAAATTTTCAAAAGACTTATATTCACCTAAAATTTCATTAGATTATCATAAGATTGTGGTTCACTTCAATTTTCACCAGATGTTTTGAATACTTATATTCACTTCAATTTTCACTTGATTTTCTGAAGACTTATATTCACATCAAATTTCATCAGATTTTCTAATTACTTATATTCACTTCAATTTTCACCAAATTTTTTAAGATTTATATTTACTTCAAATTTTATCAAATTTTTTAAAGATTTATATTCACTTCATATTTCAATAGATTATCTTAAGATTTATGTTCACTTCAATTTTCACTAGCTTTTCTGAAGACTTATATTCACTTCAAATTTTATCAAATTTTCTAAAGACTTATATTCACTTCTAATTTCATCAAATTTTCTATACACTTATATTCATTTAAAATTTCATCAGATTATCTTAAGATTTATGTTCATTTCAATTTTCACCAGATTTTCTGAAGACTTATATTCACTTCAATTTTCACCAAATTTTCTAAAGACTTGTATTCACTTCAAATTACAACAGATTTTCTGAAGACTTATATTCACTTCAAATTTCATCAAATTTTATTAAAGATTTATATTCACTTCAAATTTCATCAAATTTTCTAAAGACTTATATTCACCTAAAATTTCATTAGATATCATAAGATTGTTGTTCACTTCAATTTTCACCAGATTTTTTGAATACTTATATTCACTTCAATTTTCACCAAATTTTCTAAAGACTTATATTCACTTCAAATTTCAACAGATTTTCTAAATACTTATATTCACTTCAATTTTCATCAAATTTTTTAAGATTTATATTTGCTTCAAATTTTATCAAATTTTTTAAAGATTTATATTAACTTCATATTTTAATAGATTATCTTAAGATTTATGTTCACTTCAATTTTCACTAGATTTTCTGAAGACTAATATTCACTTCAAATTTTATCAAATTTTCTAAAGACTTATATTCACTTTTAATTTCATCAAATTTTCTATACACTTATATTCACTTAAAATTTCATCAGATTATCTTAAGATTTATGTTCACTTCAATTTTCACCAGATTTTCTGAAGTCTTATATTCACTTCAATCTTCACCAAATTTTCTAAAGACTTATATTCACTTCAAATTTCAACAGATTTTCTGAAGACTTATATTCACTTCAAATTTCATCAAATTTTATTAAAGATTTATATTCACTTCAAATTTCATCAAATTTTCAAAAGACTTATATTCACCTAAAATTTCATTAGATTATCATAAGATTGTTGTTCACTTCAATTTTCACCAGATTTTTTGAATACTTATATTCACTTCAATTTTCACCTGATTTTCTGAAGACTTATATTCACATCAAATTTCATCAGATTTTCTAATTACTTATATTCACTTCAATTTTCACCAAATTTTTTAAGATTTATATTTACTTCAAATTTTATCAAATTTTTTAAAGATTTATATTCACTTCATATTTCAATAGATTATCTTAAGATTTATGTTCACTTCAATTTTCACTAGATTTTCTGAAGACTTATATTCACTTCAAATTTTATCAAATTTTCTGAAGACTTATATTCACTTCTAATTTCATTAGATTTTCTATAGACCTATATTCACTTCAAATTTCATCAGATTATCTTAAAATATATATTCACTTAAAATTTTAATAGATTATCTTAAGATATATGTTCGCTTTAATTTTCACCAGATTTTCTGAAGACTTATATCCACTTTAATTTTCACCTGATTTTCTTAACATTTATATATTCACTTCAAATTTCATCAGATTTTCTAAATACTTATATTCACTTCAATTTTCATCAAATTTTTTAAGATTTATATTTACTTCAAATGTTATCAAATTTTTTAAAAATTTTTATTCACTGCATATTTCATCAGATTATCTTAAGATTTATGTTCACTTCAATTTTCCCATATTTTCGAAGACTTATATTCATTGCAAATTTCATAATATTTTCAAGACTTATATTCACTTCTAATTTCATAAATTTTCTATAGACTTATATTCACTTCAAGTTTCATGATTTTCTCAAGACTTATCTTCACTTCAAATTTCATCAAATTATCGTAAAGATTTATGTTCACTTCAAATTGCAATAGTTTGTCTTCAAATTATGTTCACTTCAATTTTCACCGATTTTTGAAGACTTATCTTCACATTAAATTTCATCCGATTTTCATAAGACATTCACTACAATTTTCAAGAGATTTTCTTAAGATTTATATTTACTTCAAATTTTGTCAGATTTTTTTAAGATTTATGTTCACTTCAATTTTCACTAGATTTTCTGAAGACTTATATTCACTTCAATTTTTACCAGATTTTCTAAAGACTTATATTCACTTCTAATTTCATCAAATTTTCTATACACTTATATTCACTTAAAATTTCATCAGATTATCTTAAGATTTATGTTCACTTCAATTTTCACCAGATTTTCTGAAGTCTTATATTCACTTCAATCTTCACCAAATTTTCTAAAGACTTATATTCACTTCAAATTTCAACAGATTTTCTGAAGACTTATATTCACTTCAAATTTCATCAAATTTTATTAAAGATTTATATTCACTTCAATTTTCATCAAATTTCAAAGACTTATATTCACCTAAAATTTCATTAGATTATCATAAGATTGTTGTTCACTTCAATTTTCACCGATTTTGAATACTTATATTCACTTCAATTTTCACCTGATTTTCTGAAGACTTATATTCACATCAAATTTCATCAGATTTTCTAATTACTTATATTCACTTCAATTTTCAGCAAATTTTTTAAGATTTATATTTACTTCAAATTTTATCAAATTTTTTAAAGATTTATATTCACTTCATATTTCAATAGATTATCTTAAGATTTATGTTCACTTCAATTTTCACTAGATTTTCAAGACTTATATTCACTTCAAATTTTATCAAATTTTCTGAAGACTTATATTCACTTCTAATTTCATTAGATTTTCTATAGACCTATATTCACTTCAAATTTCATCAGATTATCTTAAAATTTATATTCACTTAAAATTTTAATAGATTATCTTAAGATATATGTTCACTTTAATTTTCACCGATTTTCTCAAGACTTATATCCACTTTAATTTTCACGATTTTCTTAACATTTATATATTCACTTCAAATTTCATCGATTTTCTAAATACTTATATTCACTTCAATTTTCATCAAATTTTTTAAGATTTATGTTTACTTCAAATGTTATCAAATTTTTTAAAGATTTATATTCACTTCATATTTCATCAGATTATCTTAAGATTTATGTTCACTTCAATTTTCCCCATATTTTCTGAAGACTTATATTCATTGCAAATTTCATAATATTTTCTGAAGACTTATATTCGCTTCTAATTTCATAAATTTTCTATAGACTTATATTCACTTCAAGTTTCATCAGATTTTCTCAAGACTTATCTTCACTTCAAATTTCATCAAATTATCGTAAGATTTATGTTCACTTCAAATTGCAATAGTTTGTCTTCGAAATTATGTTCACTTCAATTTTCACCAGATTTTTTGAAGACTTATCTTCACATTAAATTTCATCCGATTTTCATAAGACATTCACTACAATTTTCAAGAGATTTTCTTAAGATTTATATTTACTTCAAATTTTGTCAGATTTTTTTAAGATTTATGTTCACTTCAATTTTCACTAGATTTTCTGAAGACTTATATTCACTTCAATTTTTACCAGATTTTCTAAAGACTTATATTCACTTCTAATTTCATCAAATTTTCTATACACTTATATTCACTTAAAATTTCATCAGATTATCTTAAGATTTATGTTCACTTCAATTTTCACCAGATTTTCTGAAGTCTTATATTCACTTCAATCTTCACCAAATTTTCTAAAGACTTATATTCACTTCAAATTTCAACAGATTTTCTGAAGACTTATATTCACTTCAAATTTCATCAAATTTTATTAAAGATTTATATTCACTTCAATTTTCATCAAATTTTCAAAAGACTTATATTCACCTAAAATTTCATTAGATTATCATAAGATTGTTGTTCACTTCAATTTTCACCAGATTTTTTGAATACTTATATTCACTTCAATTTTCACCTGATTTTCTGAAGACTTATATTCACATCAAATTTCATCATATTTTCTAATTACTTATATTCACTTCAATTTTCAGCAAATTTTTTAAGATTTATATTTACTTCAAATTTTATCAAATTTTTTAAAGATTTATATTCACTTCATATTTCAATAGATTATCTTAAGATTTATGTTCACTTCAATTTTCACTAGATTTTCTGAAGACTTATATTCACTTCAAATTTTATCAAATTTTCTGAAGACTTATATTCACTTCTAATTTCATTAGATTTTCTATAGACCTATATTCACTTCAATTTCATCGATTATCTTAAAATTTATATTCACTTAAAATTTTAATAGATTATCTTAAGATATATGTTCTTTAATTTTCACCGATTTTCAAGACTTATATCCACTTTAATTTTCACCGATTTTCTTAACATTTATATATTCACTTCAAATTTCATCAGATTTTCTAAATACTTATATTCACTTCAATTTTCATCAAATTTTTTAAGATTTATATTTACTTCAAATGTTATCAAATTTTTTAAAGATTTATATTCACTTCATATTTCATCAGATTATCTTAAGATTTATGTTCACTTCAATTTTCCCCATATTTTCTGAAGACTTATATTCATTGCAAATTTCATAATATTTTCTGAAGACTTATATTCGCTTCTAATTTCATAAATTTTCTATAGACTTATATTCACTTCAAGTTTCATCAGATTTTCTCAAGACTTATCTTCACTTCAAATTTCATCAAATTATCGTAAGATTTATGTTCACTTCAAATTGCAATAGTTTGTCTTCGAAATTATGTTCACTTCAATTTTCACCAGATTTTTTGAAGACTTATCTTCACATTAAATTTCATCCGATTTTCATAAGATATTCACTACAATTTTCAAGAGATTTTCTTAAGATTTATATTTACTTCAAATTTTGTCAGATTTTTTTAAGATTTATGTTCACTTCAATTTTGACCAGATTTTCTAAAGACTTGTATTCACTTCAATTTTTACCAGATTTTCTAAAGACTTATATTCACTTCTAATTTCATCAAATTTTCTATACACTTATATTCACTTAAAATTTCATCAGATTATCTTAAGATTTATGTTCACTTCAATTTTCACCAGATTTTCTGAAGTCTTATATTCACTTCAATCTTCACCAAATTTTCTAAAGACTTATATTCACTTCAAATTTCAACAGATTTTCTGAAGACTTATATTCACTTCAAATTTCATCAAATTTTATTAAAGATTTATATTCACTTCAAATTTCATCAAATTTTCAAAAGACTTATATTCACCTAAAATTTCATTAGATTATCATAAGATTGTTGTTCACTTCAATTTTCACCAGATTTTTTGAATACTTATATTCACTTCAATTTTCACCTGATTTTCTGAAGACTTATATTCACATCAAATTTCATCAGATTTTCTAATTACTTATATTCACTTCAATTTTCACCAAATTTTTTAAGATTTATATCTACTTCAAATTTTATCAAATTTTTTAAAGATTTATATTCACTTCATATTTCAATAGATTATCTTAAGATTTATGTTCACTTCAATTTTCACTAGATTTTCTGAAGACTTATATTCACTTCAAATTTTATCAAATTTTCTGAAGACTTATATTCACTTCTAATTTCATTAGATTTTCTATAGACCTATATTCACTTCAAATTTCATCAGATTATCTTAAAATTTATATTCACTTAAAATTTTAATAGATTATCTTAAGATATATGTTCGCTTTAATTTTCACCAGATTTTCTGAAGACTTATATCCACTTTAATTTTCACCTGATTTTCTTAACATTTATATATTCACTTCAAATTTCATCAGATTTTCTAAATACTTATATTCACTTCAATTTTCATCAAATTTTTTAAGATTTATATTTACTTCAAATGTTATCAAATTTTTTAAAGATTTATATTCACTTCATATTTCATCAGATTATCTTAAGATTTATGTTCACTTCAATTTTCCCCATATTTTCTGAAGACTTATATTCATTGCAAATTTCATAATATTTTCTGAAGACTTATATTCGCTTCTAATTTCATAAATTTTCTATAGACTTATATTCACTTCAAGTTTCATCAGATTTTCTCAAGACTTATCTTCACTTCAAATTTCATCAAATTATCGTAAGATTTATGTTCACTTCAAATTGCAATAGTTTGTCTTCGAAATTATGTTCACTTCAATTTTCACCAGATTTTTTGAAGACTTATCTTCACATTAAATTTCATCCGATTTTCATAAGATATTCACTACAATTTTCAAGAGATTTTCTTAAGATTTATATTTACTTCAAATTTTGTCAGATTTTTTTAAGATTTATGTTCACTTCAATTTTGACCAGATTTTCTAAAGACTTGTATTCACTTCAATTTTTACCAGATTTTCTAAAGACTTATATTCACTTCTAATTTCATCAAATTTTCTATACACTTATATTCACTTAAAATTTCATCGATTATCTTAAGATTTATGTTCACTTCAATTTCACCGATTTTCAAGTCTTATATTCACTTCAATCTTCACCAAATTTTCTAAAGACTTATATTCACTTCAAATTTCAACAGATTTTCTGAAGACTTATATTCACTTCAAATTTCATCAAATTTTATTAAAGATTTATATTCACTTCAAATTTCATCAAATTTTCAAAAGACTTATATTCACCTAAAATTTCATTAGATTATCATAAGATTGTTGTTCACTTCAATTTTCACCAGATTTTTTGAATACTTATATTCACTTCAATTTTCACCTGATTTTCTGAAGACTTATATTCACATCAAATTTCATCAGATTTTCTAATTACTTATATTCACTTCAATTTTCACCAAATTTTTTAAGATTTATATCTACTTCAAATTTTATCAAATTTTTTAAAGATTTATATTCACTTCATATTTCAATAGATTATCTTAAGATTTATGTTCACTTCAATTTTCACTAGATTTTCTGAAGACTTATATTCACTTCAAATTTTATCAAATTTTCTGAAGACTTATATTCACTTCTAATTTCATTAGATTTTCTATAGACCTATATTCACTTCAAATTTCATCAGATTATCTTAAAATTTATATTCACTTAAAATTTTAATAGATTATCTTAAGATATATGTTCGCTTTAATTTTCACCAGATTTTCTGAAGACTTATATCCACTTTAATTTTCACCTGATTTTCTTAACATTTATATATTCACTTCAAATTTCATCAGATTTTCTAAATACTTATATTCACTTCAATTTTCATCAAATTTTTTAAGATTTATATTTAATTCAAATGTTATCAAATTTTTTAAAGATTTATATTCACTTCATATTTCATCAGATTATCTTAAGATTTATGTTCACTTCAATTTTCCCCATATTTTCTGAAGACTTATATTCATTGCAAATTTCATAATATTTTCTAAAGACTTATATTCGCTTCTAATTTCATAAATTTTCTATAGACTTATATTCACTTGAGTTTCAGATTTTCTCAAGACTTATCTTCACTTCAAATTTCATCAAATTATCGTAAGATTTATGTTCACTTCAAATTGCAATAGTTTGTCTTGAAATTATATTCACTTCAATTTTCACCGATTTTTGAAGACTTATCTTCACATTAAATTTCATCCGATTTTCATAAGACATTCACTACAATTTTCAAGAGATTTTCTTAAGATTTATATTTACTTCAAATTTTGTCAGATTTTTTTAAGATTTATGTTCACTTCAATTTTGACCAGATTTTCTAAAGACTTGTATTCACTTCAATTTTTACCAGATTTTCTAAAGACTTATATTCACTTCTAATTTCATCAAATTTTCTATACACTTATATTCACTTAAAATTTCATCAGATTATCTTAAGATTTATGTTCACTTCAATTTTCACCAGATTTTCTGAAGTCTTATATTCACTTCAATTTTCACCAAATTTTCTAAAGACTTATATTCACTTCAAATTTCATCAGATTTTCTGAAGACTTATATTCACTTCAAATTTCATCAAATTTTATTAAGATTTATATTTACTTCAAATTTCATCAAATTTTCAAAAGACTTATATTCACCTCAAATTTCATTAGATTATCATAAGATTGTTGTTCACTTCAATTTTCACAGATTTTTGAATACTTATATTCACTTGAATTTTCACCTGATTTTCTGAAGACTTATATTCACATCAAATTTCATCAGATTTTCTAATTACTTATATTCACTTCAATTTTCACCAAATTTTTTAAGATTTATATCTACTTCAAATTTTATCAAATTTTTAAAGATTTATATTCACTTCATATTTCAATAGATTATCTTAAGATTTATGTTCACTTCAATTTTCACTAGATTTTCAAGACTTATATTCACTTCAAATTTTATCAAATTTTCGAGACTTATATTCACTTCTAATTTCATTAGATTTTCTATAGACCTATATTCACTTCAAATTTCATCAGATTATCTTAAAATTTATATTCACTTAAAATTTTAATAGATTATCTTAAGATATATGTTCGCTTTAATTTTCACCGATTTTAGAGACTTATATCCACTTTAATTTTCACCTGATTTTCTTAACATTTATATATTCACTTCAAATTTCATCAGATTTTCTAAATACTTATATTCACTTCAATTTTCATCAAATTTTTTAAGATTTATATTTACTTCAAATGTTATCAAATTTTTTAAAGATTTATATTCACTTCATATTTCATCAGATTATCTTAAGATTTATGTTCACTTCAATTTTCCCCATATTTTCTGAAGACTTATATTCATTGCAAATTTCATAATATTTTCTGAAGACTTATATTCGCTTCTAATTTCATAAATTTTCTATAGACTTATATTCACTTCAAGTTTCATCAGATTTTCTCAAGACTTATCTTCACTTCAAATTTCATCAAATTATCGTAAGATTTATGTTCACTTCAAATTGCAATAGTTTGTCTTCGAAATTATGTTCACTTCAATTTTCACCAGATTTTTTGAAGACTTATCTTCACATTAAATTTCATCCGATTTTCATAAGACATTCACTACAATTTTCAAGAGATTTTCTTAAGATTTATATTTACTTCAAATTTTGTCAGATTTTTTTAAGATTTATGTTCACTTCAATTTTGACCAGATTTTCTAAAGACTTATATTCACTTCAATTTTTACCAGATTTTCTAAAGACTTATATTCACTTTAAATTTCAACAGATTTTCTGAAGACTTATATTCACTTCAAATTTCGTGAGATTTTTTTATGATTTATCTTTACTTCAAATTTCATTATATTTTCTTAAGATTTATGTTCGTTTCAATTTTCACCAGATTTTCTGAAGTCTTATATTCACTTCAAATTTCATCTGATTATCTTAAGATTTATGTTCACTTCAATTTTAACCAGATTTTCTGAAGACTTATTGTCATACCCCAAAATTTTCCCTCCATCTTCTCAAGATATTTCATACATCTATACTCAAGGATTCCTCAAGAGTTGATTAGACAAACTCTCTCCTAGACAATCAACCCAAACTAGGGTTTGGTATCTCTCAGGCCAAGATGGGCTTCCAACATCCCCAATGGTCTTCATGCCTCCTCATATGCTTCAAAGATTCTCCATGTCTAGTTTCAAGCTTCACAGATCAAGTTTCCTCAGACAATTGCTCAGATGGTTGAAAATCAGTTGTATTGGACAAAAAGTCAACTATGGTCAACATACAGTCAAACTTCATAATTTTTGGTCAACATCCTCATTTTGAAGTTACATTCATCATTTGATCAAGGGTTGATCATGGTTCATCAAGAAAACTCAAGATTTGCTCAAAAGTCAAACTTTCTAAATTAGGGTTTCTAGGTGAAAAGTCAACTGAACTTTGACTGATCATAACTTTCTCATACTTTATCAGAAATTTTTCCACCACCTCTTGTTTTGAAGGAAATTCAATTCTCTACAACTTCATGTCTCACAAGAATTTCAAAAATGCTTCATTTGAGAGGTATAGCTCAAAACATTCTGGTCATTTTCAAAGTCAATAAAAGTCAACTTTTTTTTGAAGATATATTGGGCATGGAAACTCAATTGAGATGAGACCAAAAGGTTGGTTAGAGGACTCTTAGAGCTTTCAAAAGTCCAAGAACACTCAAAATGTGAAAACTTGAGCAAGATACACCATTCACAAGTTGGGAAATTTTGAAGGAATGCACAAAGAGAGATACTTCTAAAATCAAATTTTTGCAAATGGACTTGCTTTTCTTCATCCAAACTTATTCCTCATACAATTAGGAATATCCAAGCCCAATGCCACGAATTTTTATTTTATTTTCTATTTAATTTGGAATTTATTCATTTAAATACAAATTAAATTTAAAAATAAAGTATAAAATCAAAATTAATTACAAAGTTGATTTTTATTCTTTCCTTGAGACCAAGCAACTCACAAAGGCCAAATTTCAAATTTGATCAATATGGCAAGATTGGATTGAAATTAATCAAATTTTGAAAATTTGATTTTGTACAAAATCAAATTTGATTTGCTTTGAATGTTGATTGATTCTTGCCAAAACCATCCCAAATCCATCCAAGATAAATATATGATGCATACCTATCAAGAGAGAACTGAAAAATTGCCCTAAGAACCCTATTCCAAAGCTCAAAAAACCGTGGTACACAAGCAAGTGGCAGCCCTAGTTCCAGTCGATTTCAATCAATTTTGAGGTGTCCAACACGTTCCTTGACATCTCCAGAATCGATTCAGACCTTCACTTTGATCCAAACCATCCAGAATCGTGAAAACCGAATTTGGTTTGTTCTTGAAATTTCAAAAATCGTATTTTAATATTCATGCATTATTAACTTGATTTGTGTTTGTTTTTGTGATTAGTGATGTGTTTGCAAGCTTTCTGGGTGCTTTAATCGAATTTCCATGGCCAGGAATGCATAACACCACTGTTAGGGTTTCTGAGGTCGATTTAGGGTTTCACAAAATAGGAAAAATTGGACCTCAAGACCAGTACCATTGCATTCGGAATGATGTTTCCAATCGAACCATGGCTTTAGAATTTATTTATATTACGTGTGCTTGCTTTTTGATTTTGCCAGGGACCATAGCGTCGAATAACAGCCGACGCTAGCTTTGAAAATTTAAATCGGGGACGATGAAGCTTCGCGCGCGGACGAGAAGACCAGGAGATGACACTTGTCTTTCTTTCACTCGCTCCGGTTTCCAAACAGTTGTGCACTCCAGTTCAGTTGGCAAGGTTGTGTGTTTGCTACCCAGGGGTCCTCAGTTCGAATCCCAGCCTTGACACATTATTTTTTTACAAGTTTGCAAAACTATTTTCCTTTTTTCTATTTTATTTAATATTTTCATGTTATTTTAATTCTTTTCATAATTTTATTTCTGCATTAAAACATCATCAAAAATATTTTTTCTTTTTACATTATTTTCAGAAAACCTTTATTTAATTTATAAAATTAAAAAATACAATTTTGCATGCATATTTATTTTTATTCATATTTTTGCATTTTAATCACTTTTAATTCATGTTAAATTATTAAATTGCATCCAAAAAATCCCAAAAATTTATTTTAGCATATTTATATTATTTCCAGCATGTAATAATTTTCTCATATAAAAATTTGCATTTTTCTAACATTTTTTCTCTTGTTCGATTCACATCGTATTTTCTGATTTCTCATTCCTTTACAGGTTGATCCGATTCAGACGATTCTTTCTTTATCATTTTATTTTTCAATAATGTAACTGTCTATGGGATGTAATAGTTTAAATTAGGACTTTATTTTCCGCATTTTTAAATTATGTATCTGCCCCAAAGCCCTGTAATAGCGTAGGACATTTACCTTTCCGCATCTTTACATTCCGCATTTTAATTTTCCGCACCCTATAAATTGCTAGTAACTAGGTGTGTATGGCAAGATAATAACGAACATAGCCCACTAATTTGCAAGATAAAATATCTGAAATCAACACACTTCTTTCACACACGCACCCCTTAGGGTAATTCTCTCTCGTTGCCTTTTACAAATACAAATGGTCATGTCCCTCGAACGTAGAGGTATTCTAGCACCGTTGCCTTCCAAACAAATCATCATAGTCCCTTCGATACAAAGATCATAAGACCCACGATGTCGCCTCCGAATACATGATCTTGACCCTCGATTGTCGCCTACGAAAATGATGATAGTCCCGAATGTGCTAGGATACTTCCTACAGTTGCCTTCATGACCATCCGATGTCCCCGAATGTCCCGCTTACATCCAACGAATGGAGCTACCTACTAACTAATGGTATGGCTAGCGCTATTCTAAAGGAACGTAGAAGTATGAAAACGACCAATTCTGAGTAGGTAAATAAGTCTTTTAGTTGCTTGCTCCATCAAAATACTCTTCACACCTCACACTTTTGTCAAAGTTCAAACTATTTTCAAAAAAACATTTCCGAACACTTTGTATACATTCCTACATGAGTCATTACAAAGTCAAAGCGAAATGCCTTTTCAAAACATTTTTGTCAAACACACAGAAAGCACAATTTTTAAGTGATCTAGAGCAACTAAGAGCCCGTAGATAACTACGGATGGAAAGGGGTGCTAATACCTTCCTTTTCATAACCTTCTCCCTTACTCAGAATCTAACGAAGGTCTTTTTCTGTACTTTTACCTTCCCTTAATTGGATAAAAATAAAAGTCGGTGGCGACTCTTGCTATCCGCACATTTGCGATACAAAAATCCTACAAAGTCAGTTCACCGTATTACACTTATATTCACTTCAAATTTCATCCAATTTTCTTAAGGCTTATATTCACTTCAAATTTCATCATATTTTCTAAAGACTTATATTCACTTCAAATTTCATCAGATTATCTTAAGATTTATGTTCACTTTAATTTTCACCAAATTTTTTGAAGAATTATATTCACTTCAATTTTCTCCTGATTTTTTTAAGACTTATATTCACTTCAAATTTCATCAAATTTTCTAAAGACTTATATTCACCTCAAATTTCATCAGACTATCTTAAGACTTATTTTCTAAAGACTTATCTGAAGACATATATTAACTTCAAATTTTAATAGTTTATCTTAAGATTTATGTTCACTTCAATTTTCACTTGATTTTTTGAAGACTTATATTCACTTCAATTTTCACCAGATTTTTTGAAGACTTATATCCACTTCAAATTCCATCAGATCTTTTAAATACTTATATTCACTTCAATTTTTCATCAAATTTTTTAAGACTTATATTTACTTCAAATTATATCAAATTTTTTAAAGATTTATATTCACTTCAATTTTCATCAAATTATCTTAAGATTTATGTTCACTTCAATTTTCCCTATATTTTCTAAAGACTTTTATTCATTTCAAATTTCATCATATTTTCTGAAGACTTTTATTCATTTCAAATTTCAAATTTCAAATTTCAAATTTCAAATTTCAAATTTCAAATTTCAACAAATTATCTTAAGATTTATGTTCACTTCAATTTTCACCAGATTTTATGAAGACTTTTTTTCACTTCAATGTTCACTTGTTTTATTGAAGACTTATATTCACTTCAAATTTCATCAGATTTTCTAAAGACTTATATTCACTTCAATTTTCATCAAAATTTTTAAGATTTATATTTACTTCAAATTTTATTATATTTTCTTAAGATTTATATTCACTTGAACATGCAATAGATTATCTTAAGATTTATGTTCACTTCAATTTTCACCATATTTTCTAAAGACTCATATTCACTTCAAATTTCATCAGATTTTCTGAAGACTTTTATTCTCTTCCAATTTCATCAGATTTTCTAAAGACATTCACTAGAATTTTCAATAGATTTTCTTAAGACTTATATTCACTTCGAATTTCGTCAGATTATTTTAAGATTTATATTTACTTCAAATTTCATTATATTTTCTTAAGATTTATAATCACTTCAAATTTCAGTAGATTATCTTAAGATTTATGTTCACTTCAATTTTCGGCAGATTTTATGAATACTTATATTCACTTCAATCTTCACCGGACTTTCTGAAGACTTATATTCATTTTAAATTTCATCAGATTTTCTGAAGACTTATATTCACTACAAATTTCATCAAATTTTCTGAAGACTTATCTTCACCTCAAATTTCATCAAATTATCTTAATATTAATGTTCACTTTAATTTTAACCAGATTTTCTGAAGACTTATATTCACTTCAATTTTCACCTGATTTTCTGAAGACGTATATTCACTTCAAATTTCAACAGATTTTTGAAGACTAAAATAGAAACGTATTGTATTATCAGGTTAGAAATTCAAAATAATTATAGAATCCAAATAGGGACACCCCCTAGCATTGGGGTTTTAGCTACTCATACTATTCAAATAAAACAGAAGATAAATTGTAAATGTTACAAGTATTGGGGAGAAATTTGATCTTCGATCCTATTCGTTCATGAAAATCTCGCTCCGCCTAAACCCAGGTCTTCTCCAATCTTCTCTATCAAAATTATTTGCTGGCAAAAAGTAGTCCAATTCATTGTAGAAACTCATCTTATAGCAAAAATTCACTTAGGTCTGTTTGAAGTACCCAAAATTCCCTCACAGCTTACCATTTGCACGAAATAGGAAAAAGTTTGAAAATTAGCGTCACAGGGCAACACGACCCGTGTTGCCCTTCAAAACTTTATTTTTTTTCAATTCAACTCCAGGGGTTGCAACACGACTTGTGTTGGGCAATACAGTAAGCCATGTTGCACCCCTGACTTCCATGCTTCTTCACACGCTCATCCTAACAATACCCGTGTTGGGCAACACGACCCGTGTTGGGTCTCATATATGTGGATTTTTGCATTTCTTCCGAAACTCTGAGTATTTTGCACCGATTTATCTCGATTTATTCGTTTGACCCTAAACACACTAAAACACACAACCAAGGCATAAAATGCGGTAAAATGAAATAAAACACTTGAAAATTAACTAAAAATATAATTGCAATTAACAATAAATAACTGTGCAAGTACCACTAATCAAAGACCTTAAAGAAACAATGCACTTTCAAATATCGAAAAGGTTTTTTAGAGGATAATCTAAGATATATTTGTTTAAGATATCATTGTAGATGTTGAAACAAAGTCCAAAACAATAGTATTATAGGTTTGATGAATTTCTTATTAAGAATAGTGTTTTGTGAGAAGTAGTTATGACAATTATGTATACATATGGAGAGGATTGAAAAATCCATTCTCTACATACTTATATATGTTGATGATATCTTAATGGAAATCTATATAAAGAAAGATATTGGTAGGTTCAAGAAGAATTTGAAGGAATAATTTTATATAAAAGATCTTGGTGAAGATAAAAGGATCATGGGGATGGATATCACAAGAAACCATAAGAAGGGCGAATTGGTCTTATTTCAATATGGTTATTTGAATTAAGTGGTGGAGAGGTTTAGAATACAAAATGCAAAAACCAACAAGATTCCTTTTGTCCATCACACAAAGCTTTGAATTATACAATGTCCTCAAATTAATGAAGATAAGAAGTTAATGGAAAGTAATTCCTATGTGAGTGGATTTAGAAGCATCATGTATTGTATTAGACTAGACTTTACATATCCAATTATCATAACAATTTAGTTTATGGCAAATCGTAGTAAGATTCATTTGAAAGCTTTGCAGTGAGTCTTAAGGTTTTTAATGGTTCTTTAAATAATGATTTAGAGTACACAAAGGAAACTTTAGCGGAAGACACTTTAGAGGATTTTGTGGATGTAGACTATAAGGGAATTTGAACACTAGAAAATATTTATCAGGTTTTTTGATTATGTTGTTTGGTAAAATTATAAGTTGGGAAGTTAATTAACAATTGGTGGTCTCGTTATCTACTTCTTTAGTAGAATACATTTCCCTTGAAGGTGTAAATAAAGTCATATGGTTAAGAAGCATGGTTGGGGATTTATGATTCATTCGAAAATGTGTGAAGACACATTGTTATAGTCAATATGTCATCACTTAGCCAATCATAAAGTGTATCATAAGAGAAAAAAACACATTGAAATTCATTTGCACTTTATAAGCGACATGATCCAGTCGAAATATATTATGGTTCAGGAGATGACTTTAAAATAGAATTTGGCAGATATGTTAGCCAAATCATTTTCCAGATCAAGGTTGAAGCATTGCTTGAACTTGATCAAGTTTTGAAGAGTGATACATGCATTGGAGATAACATCAATGTGGTTGATAGAAAAATTGGCATCACCGTCGATTTTAAAGTCAAGATGGAGAATTGTGGTGATTGGCTTGAGAACAAATTTGAAAATTTTCAAAAATACACTACACTTAATATAAACTCAATTCATCTATGAACACGGTTATTAATGGGGGAACATGTTGCATTCTTGTGTTTATTCATAAACATAACATATTTTTAGGGAGACACATTGAAACTCTCCTGACACTTATAAAAGACTTTTTCATCCCATTTTAAGTAAGACATTGAGAGTGGTGAAATTCTAGTAAGAGAAACTTAGAGAGACAAAAGAATGGATTATTAGGATTCATTATTTTAAGAATTATAAGACATAGAGGGTTATCTAAGAGGATTCGCAAATGTTTTTAAACACATTGAATTTGTGATGTTCATATATTAAGAGGATGGGAGATTGAGAAACACTTAGGGTAGTGTTGGTCAGGATTTCAACAAAATGAAAATCAAACCAATATGAGGAAAGAATACAAAAGGCTTTTTGTATTTATTTTTTTTCTTTGTATTTATTGCTAGATTTGGGTCGACCAAGTCACTGCGGTCGAACAAGGTACAAACCACTTTGTGTTAAGTCGACCAGAAGATCAATTGGGCTTAGAAATGTTAAAGGCCCAAACATTCAGGATGACCCAGCTTATTCAAATAAAATGATCAAAGCCCAAACGTTCGTGGAGGTAAAGAGAGCAAAGAATGGAGAACATGGGTTCGGGGAGAGAAGTTGCAGGAGACACGTGGCATGTAAAGGATCAAAGCCCGCCAAGGAGCAGTTATTATATGTGTAGTATAAATAAAGCACTTAGTGCATCTTGTAAAGGGTTCAAACTTTTCACGTTCCTAACATTAATCACTCAGAGTAACCAAGCGATCGAGCGAAATGAGTCAAGTTAGAGCAATGTATGTTTGAATCAACTTGTTTATTTTCTCAACTATTTTAAATGTTATGTCATTTATCTTTACCTTTTTAAACGCTTTCATTTTCGTTTTATAAATTTACTTTGTTTACTTTTGCAATCACACAAACACGTTAGACGTGAGGTCAATCACATTCATTTTCAAAATACTTTATAAAAGATAACACGTGAAAACTAACACAGTACTGAGATTCCCTGGTCGATCTCGCTAGTAAACTTTTTGGCAAGAGACCAGCGTTGTTTACCAAAACCTGGGGTAAATTGGTAAAAAATAAGAGATGTTCATGTGAGCTTGAAAGACTATTTTTCCTGTAACTTATTTTGTAATCTCTTGTTAAATTTTGGAAGTACAGATAATCAGAGAGTAGTTTTTTCTTCTAGAGTAGATCGATTTATTCAAGTTGAGTAAAAAAAATTATGTATGTTACATCTCTTGTTTTCTTTTTCTTTTTCTTCTTCTCGTAGTTTGTTTTTTCACTATTTGGAAAATTTTATTAATTTTACCCCAACCCATTTATTTTGATTACCGTTGTTCTTTGTCCCACACACGAACCGTCTTAGTGTGTTTAAAATTCGAATTATTTTAATTTTTAAAACACAAATACTACTTCAGAAAAATAACATAAACTAAAAAAAAGGGGTTCTTCAAAAAAGGTTATGACTAAAATACCACATACTCTCATACAGTGGCAAAGCCAAGCCCCGGCTAGGCTGGGCACCTGCCTAGGCTCCTCCACGAATCATCACCGGAAGTTTCCCATTTCCGCCATTGGATTGTGGTGGGTGGTGAGAGTTGTGAGATGGAGGGTGAGAGGAGGAGAGGGTGGTTTGGATGGAGTTATGACTGAGAAGTTTCATGGCGGCAGAGTTGGTTTGGATGGTTAAGAAGATGGTGGATTGTGGTTGTGTTGATGAAGTTACTAGTTTCAGATTCATTTTTCATTTTTCTTAGGCATGTTTTGTCACAACAATCGATAATAGATTAACAAGTATATAGATTTAGTGTTATTTATTTAACCTTATTTGTCATGAACTATAAACTATACACTATTCATATCAAACTCACCTTATCCGTTTAATTCTGGCAAATTCCTAACATCTTTTCCTTTGAGATTTTAATTTAGTTTTTTCTGAAAAAGTATATGGATTGATTATTTCTATTTCAACTGCATCTCAATTAAGAATAGATTTTAATATGAATTTTGTTTGAGAATTTAATTTAAATAAAAATACTATATCTCAATATATCTTGTTTTCTGTATTTAGTTTTAGAGAGAAATTCAAAAATTATAACAAATATAGTTGATTAAATAGGGTAAAATGGAGGGGTGAAAGCACCACACAACATAGAATCTCCCCACAACCGTACTTTTCATCTCTCTCACTCTTAGAACATGTTATTTTGGTTAGAAACTCTTGGTTTTCTCAAACACTAGTAGATGGCCGCGTTTGTATTATGAATAGTAGATGTCCATTGTTTTTATGAATAGTAGATGGCCGCGTTACATTGTCACTTTTAGATAATTTTGATTTCAACAAAGATGTTTTTAACTATGGCTTATTATCATATTTTTAATGATAAATCTACACCATTGCTTAAATCTAAGAGAAATTAAAAGATGATATGGGTGTGATATGGTTTTCAATTTAAAATAAAGAGTTTATGTCTACGTAAGTCGTGAATTCGTATTAAAAGGATAAAATGACCTGTCAATGTAAGTCATGAATCCACATCTAATGCGGAAAAATATAGTTTTTATGTCCATAAAGTGTTCGATAGAATACTGTAATCATTGTCTCGCCTTCTTTCACTTCATGATGTTAAATTAATGTTTGTTGTTGATGACCGTGTTGTTGCAGGTTGTGATTTATGAATCGGTATCGAATTGTTGTCGCTGTTATCGTGAACTAAAGTATATTTTTGTTGACAAAATGATGAGTCTCTTTTATTTTTATTGGTGATTATTTTTATATATACACAATATGAATTTACAATCTTAAATTTTTTGCTCTAACTTCATAATTTTTCTGACTTCGTCATTGTTCTTATGTATAAACATTTTGTAGAATTATTACATGTTCCACTAGCCACACACTTTAACAATTCAATACTAGTGAGTTAATTTCATTAAAAAATTTGCTACAAATCAAGGGAATTATGTCTATAAAGTTACGAGTTGATATTGCATACTTATCTATACAAATTTTATAAGTTTATGCAAAATTCTATATTATTTGTCCAACTTTGTAACAAACCAATACTAATTCAATTTCATTTACACTTGTATTAAAAAAAAAATATAGAGAGTTGTGTCTAATTTACAATAATGAAAAAACAAAAAAAACAAAAAAAGAGGTCTAAACCTAATGCCATGACTCAAAGAGGCTAAACCATAAAGTTATTGTAATTAAAAAAACAAAAAACAAAAACATATAATAAAAATCAAATACACAGACATTAGAAAATATGTAAGTAAAAGATAAATTCATCAAATCATCATATTATTCTGATTTTGAATGACTAATTTTATTAAATATGTGGTAGACAATTTTCGTGAAAACCAAAAATAAATAATTGTGAAGTTTTAACTAATTCAAGCAAATTTATGAAATGTAAACATAATTGTTATTTACATATTCATAATTAAAAATCAAACTTTTATAAAACGTTGAAACTTAAAAGTGTTCATAAAACTCACAGTCGTAGTAAATACCTGGAAGTAACTAAATAATATAAAAATATCTTAAAATAAAATTTTTGAGAATTCAAAAATTCTAGTGACGCAGAAACATCGAAATATAAACCCTAATTATGTTGCATTGAATCAAATATTGTCTTCAATGATTCTCTTTATCAAAACAATTATCCGAAATTCTAATATGAAGAAAAGTGGAAAAAAAATTAACCCTAACTTGCTTTATTAAATTTGGATCAAATGTCTCAAATCATTATTAAGAAACACAATATCCAATAGCCAAACTCAAAATATATGAAGATTGAGTTGTAAAGGGAAATGAATTACTAAACAATGAATATGCAAAACAATATGACAAGATAAATAGATTGAGAAAGATAATATTTAAGATATTTTAATTTCTATTTCTATGTTGGAATGTACAATGTATACAAACTGCATAAATGTTAAAGTACTAAAAAATAATAAATAATACTTTGCTTACATATATACAACATTAATAAGAAAGCATAATGATGAATTTATCACATGAGTGAATACTTCTTAATGCATGTTTGAACCATCCATGTGATTATCAGTATCACAACGAGTAGCGTGATTCTGGAGAAAAAATCACATGCTACATTGATTTTGTTGTTAGTTCAAACATACACATATTCTCATGTTCAACCATATTGAGAAAATTCTAAGCATTTACATAAGGGGTAGTTAATTGAGCACAACTAGGCACTCTCCGACAAGGATGTGGATTAACATTAATAAAATCCTTCTTATAAGATTGTTTCTTTCTCTTCTTTGCATCAGGATGTTTTGGTTTCTTCAAATCTTCCACGAAATGAACATCATCCATACAAGCAAATGACCTTGCCTTCCCTGAGTAATGCCTTGATAATCCTCTCCTGCTCACACAAATCATACCAAATTTTATTTAAACAGAATTAAATAAACAAACGAAGATACAAACATTTATTTATTATATTATTTAAATGTTCTTACTTTTGTGAGAAATTGGTTCCAAGTGAACCCATGTTAAGTATCATATTTTCAATCTCTTGTTCCATTTAGTTAGAGGTGGGAGAAAAATAACAGTTGTTAAAAATGTTGATTGTGATTGTGAGATTCTTTGTTGTTGCTCATTGTGTATGAAAAGTTGGAGAATCAATTAAATATAAAATGACATGAGAGACACGTTTACTAATTAAGAAAATGATTGGATTATATTCAAGTTCAATAATTAAAAATGGATGTGGTGTTTATAGACAAAGGGCTTATATGTTATCACCACATCCTTGTCTACACTTTCTCTCAATCATTCAAGATAATACTAATTACGGGTGAATACAAATATATGCATGTAAATGTTTACCTCCCTTTTTTTATTTTCTTTTTTTTATTTATCATTTTTGTTTTATTAATACTTACCATTCTCCATTTTATATGTATTAAAAAAGTAAACTAGTAAAGAAGAGAAAAAAAAAGAAAATTTTTAAATTTTTAAAAAAAGATTATCAAACCTTTATCAAGTGAGCACTATGGATAAATGGGAGATTGAGAAATTTTTCGAAAACAGCGACTTTGGAATATGGAAAGTTAATATGCAAGCAATTTTAATTCAATAAAGGTGTATCAGTGATTTTAAGGGTGAAACATTGATGCTTGCAACGCTTACGCAAATATAGAAGGCCGAGATGGTGGATAAAGCCAAGAGTGTCATTATCTTGTGCCTTGGGGATAAAAATCTAAGAGAAGTCACCATGGAGCAAATTGCAGTCGTGATGTGATCAAAACTTGAATCATTGTATATGACCAAGTCTTTGGCTCACATGTTATGTGTGAAAGAATAACTTTACTTATTTCAAATGAAGAAGAACAACCCATAGTAGGGAAGTTGACAGATTTTGACAAAATTATTGATTATCTTGAGAATATTTAAGTGAAGATTGATGATGAGGACAAATCTCTACTCTTGTTAAGATCATTACTCAGATCCTTTGAGCACTTTAAGGATGCCCTTATTTATGATAACAATGGTACTATTACTTTGGATGAAGTCCAAATGAGAGTGAAATCCAAATAATTTTCAAAGGTGAAAGATTTGAAGATAATGGTGAATGTAACACCCCAATTCTACCCAGAGTTTAATATGCAAAAATCAGAGTAATTTTAAAATTTCATAAATTAAATACTGAGGCGTTACACCATCAAAAATAACTCACTTTAAAACAGTTTACTTTAAAGTATAAATTTCAGATACATAGCATCGCAGGAAAACATAAATTGATTCATAGAAATCAAAATATCTCCTTTATTAAAATTCCTCATCAAAATCATGATTTTATGAATTAGGGTTCTTATTCACAAAAGGAATAGTAATAAAACAACAACAACAACAAGACGACATAAATATTTCCCCCCCGAGTGCTACGTATCAGAGCGACACCGACATGACTAACAGCAGCTATAAACTCCATCTTCATAACCTGCACGTTACCAATATATAGGTAACGGCGAAACAAGTAAAGGGTGAGATACTCCAAAACATATAATTAAAGGCATGATAAAATATATATGTAGTTTCGGAATTATAAAGGTTATAGATTAATAAGTGTAATTCCAACACATAATCAAAACTCGCTTACTTTACTCGTCGTCCTAATGTGTATAATCTACACTTTATCACTATAGCCTCATCGGCATAAAACGTCGCAACAACACATAACCCTCCGTCACCACGAAATCGTCACAAACTAATACATCACTAATTAACACGGTAGTCTTAAAGAACAACATCAACCAACAACATTAAATAATGCTAGTACTATAAGCAACATAACAAATCATCACAAATTGGCTAAAACCCATCTTCGCTTTTGGCATAAAGCCCATCTTCGCTTTTGGTATAAAGCCCATCATCACAACATATATCATCACAATTCAATATCATCCATCAATCAACAAAACCCCATGTCAAACAACTCAAACATAAACATAACCGACTCCATGAGACACGACTATGTTATGCATGTGGTACCCATCGCTTTGTCCGTAATTAGGGACACTTGGCATAAAGCCGATCTTCGCTCGGCATAACAGCCTCTTCGCTTGGCATAAAAGCCCTCTTCGCTTATGCAATGTATGTGACTCGACAATAAAACAACACAACACAAAAACATCATCATCGCTCATCCAAATTGGCATAAAGCCCACATCGCCATAATTTATCCAAAACAAGATAAATATATCATCGCATCCTAATTGCATTGTGCAAACATCATCAATAAATTCATCAAAAGTCATGCATTCACCAATCGGAAGCATTTATTAACAACATCAATTTAATCGTCACATCATCATGTACAAAACATATATCATTGCATTGCATATCAACAAGTATTCATTAATAAATACACCGCCGCAAATCTTACGTTTATTCACACCGCATCATTAATAATTAATTCGCTAAATTCCGAAAACGGGAAAATAGTCAAACACCTATAATCGTCACGAAAACCATTCCTAACAACCGGTATTAATCATAATCGTCGACGTCGAAATCAGATTGTCCATACGTACCTTAAATCTAATAAAAACACCGTCCGATTCAATTTTACCGTAAATTGGCCTATTTCGGGTCGTCTCGTAAAAACTCATAATTTCCAAAAACTAACTTCACCACTACGTTCTACACGTCAAACTTAGCTAGCACGTCAATTTTCGTTGAATTCGGAGTAACTTACTCCATCGCCGAATTTACCGAAATCGGAAAATCGAAACATAATCGGGTTCTAAATTTAATCGGCTAACTTATCCCCTAATTATATTTTATAGGTGCCAAGGGTTTCTAGGTGGAAATGGCATAATAAGGAAAACCAGAAGCCATTTACATTGAAAATTGAAAATTATGCAGGTTGCAGTTTCTATTTTTTTTTACAAAAAAACAGGAAATGGAATTTTACAGCAAAATGCCGTTTCTTCCTCATTAAGGGGACGTACGTCCCACTATATATATGTACATGAGGCGGGGCCCTCAAACTCCCACGTATGCCATCCATGGTTTTATTCATAATGCCCTGCGTTTTTTCCATTTTCACAGTTTCTTCTCATTTTGTTTTTTTCAAACTCCCTGCATAATTTTCATTCCCAGTTTCTTATTTTCACATTTGTTTTACTTTATATCTTCTTCCTATTTCCTTTACTATTTCTATTTCTATTTTATTTTTTCATTTCCATTATACAAAAGTTTCCTAGTTTTTCTCTTTTCTTTTTCATTTCCATTATACAAATTCCATTTTCTACAACTAGCATACTAAACACCCACAATTTATACTTTCAATCCAACTTCTCTAATCTATTTCAACAATCAATCAACCAAACCCTATAAACCAACTATCAAATTTTTCCCCAAATCCAAAATACAACTATCAAACCCTAACCATATGAAATAGAGAAATCAAACCCCTTACCTCAAGCTTGGATGATCCATGGTGATGCTACAAAGCTCAACCTCAAGCTTCCTCTCTTGCTCAAGATCTCCCTCATCTTCTCCTCTTGTTCTTCTTCTCCCAAAACCCCTTCTTTTTCTCTCTAGGTTTCTATTTTGGTTTTTGTGTTTTTACAATTGGAAAGAAAAGGAGAAGAAATTGGTTTTTATAACTTGTTTCCTACTAGTAAGCCAAGTCTCCATGTTTGGTCTTGGTATAATTGAATGGAAGGAAAATGAGGAGAAATGATTTGTAATGTTATTTTCTCCACTAGTAAGCTTAAGGGTGCAAACCCAATTCTACATAATTAATCCTCACACCCCCATCTATTCTTATAAATTAATACTCTAATAATATCTACTAATATTATTAATTCAATCAATTAAAATAATTCCGGGGAATTAAATATCAAATCCGAATAATATTTTACCGAACCGAACGGAATAAAACCCGGACTGAAACACAACGTCGCCAGATAAATTAATAGATATATTAATTAATATGAATATTCTCGTCGCAAAATAAATATCGATCGGTAATTTGAAAATATTAATATAATATAATATTAATTAAAAACAGGCGTTACAACTCTCCCCCACTTATAGAATTTTCGTCCTCGAAATTTCGACCACAATGAACAAAACGGGACAAGCCTACACATTCGTCTACTCAATCCTCGCGTCAATTAAACAACATATAAAATACACCAAACATAAGGGCATCTCCCCGACCACAACGTCTAGACAAGAACAACCGTGCCGAGATGCAAAGCCCAAACAATGCACTCGACAACCAACTAACACCCAACAACTAAACGAATCGCAGACACACCGGTTCACTCGAGAACCAAACAAACAAGATCGTTACTAACCTAACGTCTCAACCATAGAATTAGCCACACACTCGAACCGACACCTCGGAAACGAGTCACCAAAGATAGGAACATAAAGTCCTACAACACAACACCGTCACCATCGCTAAAGCGAAAACAACAAAATGGTTATACAAACCAAAACTGAAACAGTCAAAATAGGGTAAAACCACGCGTGCTACACAAACATGAAAAGATGCCTTCATACACGCATAAGCACAAACTCAAGAATCACACTTGCAGTTATCGCTCTCATCTCAGTCAATCACAAGGTCACATCGTCCTTGTAGATTACCAACGTACAACCCTTGAACAAAACAAGTTACCCAAACATAACAGAACTGCGATACACTACGCATTCCAAGGCGTACACAGACGACTTACGACTATAACTCACTAGTCCAAATCCAACAACCTCGCTTACTCGTTAGTCTATTCAATGCTCGATATCTAACCCATGTTGCTTCACTTTTATACATAAGATACCAATCGTAAAACAACTTGGTTAAACCTCAACTTTACAATCACTCAAAATGGATACGTTCAAAGCGTACACCCATCCAGACACCTCGCAACGTCAGCTTCATCAACCCAAAGAATCACTCTTTCATTCTCGATTGATCAACGTCCATTGGTCCTCTAAATACACGGCATAGTTTGACCTTTTCAAATATTGTCCAAATATCCACTTGTGAAACTTCGACGTATACCCTTGACTTCAACGAAGTCTTCCCTTATAACAATTCCCAAATTATGTAAAAAGTAATCATCATCCTCGCATCGTCGCAACGGTCAATACACAGGCTTCTCATTCGAAACACCTTTCATAACTTTCCATCGTCCCAAGTGGTAACTCAACCACAACGCTCTCTTAAGAATTCATCCCATCAACATCATCTCATACTACTGAAATTACAAAACACGTTGAACTTAGAACCATAACATAAACTTCATGGAATCCAATATGAACACCGTCGCGACCCACTTCAGTCACAGGTGGAACATTCTCCTTTGTAAAACATCAATCATCTTAAGTTACCTGTGACTACCAAACCGTCACAAAATCCTATATCGTCAAGACTTATCTTAGTCGTAAATTAATAATCCACCGCGACCATTAGTACCCGACCAAATCCATATGTTAGTAGTGAACAAATCCTTAACAACCTTCGGAGCTTAAACTCAATAAGTGTCCCAAAAACAAACATGCAACATTCTTCAAAATAACAATTCCCAAATCAGATAATCTTGGGTTAACCGCAATATCAACATACTAAACTCAACACCAGACGAAGACTCTTTATAGATTGCACTCAAACTTGAATTATCTTCAACAATTCCAATCTTCTCGTCGTCAACACCTTCACCTCGAAAATTTCAAATGAGCGCAACCACATCAAACTCTAACTCACGCGTCCGACAATTTTTCCTTATGAACATCAAATCGGTCCAAGGTAGCAATACACTTTTCCAACTCTATGTCGAAATACTTCTTAAATCCAAAATGAAGTATCACAATACGCCCCACAAGGTTATTCAGAACAAAACAAGACCAAAACCAAAGCATTCGCTAAACTCTCCACTAGCTCAACCAAATTCGCTTACCATCGCGAAGTCCAAATAGCGACTCAAACATCTTGAGTCAAAATACCCACGAGTAATACCAACTTGTAAAAAGATCTTCCATCAAACTCACAAAGTTAACCATCCAAACAAAAGAACTTCTGAAATACTTCTTGAGGTCTTCTACATGATACAAAATAAAACTCCACGGAACTGTCCAAAATATCACCGTCTAAGTTGCTTACTTAAGGCACTCTCGTCCAACAGTTCAAAATTCTATCTTTAGAATACTCACCATGCACTGATCCAACTTCACTACGGATAACGCAAAGCTCGGATGCTTGCCACAATTCCTTAACTTGATGTGAACCAAATACTATCCATGAACACGAAGTAACTCTTACAGCTACTCATGAGAGTACTGTCTGAACATTCCAAAGTCACACCTGACACACCAGTCACACTAACGACATCAACAAATACTCGCCAGAACCAAACACTATCCCAAAAGCATTGTCTAAACATCTTCAGCTCTCACACTAACTCGTAGACAGCCAGACTTCACATCGATCTCACTAAACGCAAAAATTCCAAGTGACTGATTCATCCAAATATCAATCCTCAGAAGTAGACACTCGTCCTCAATATCCACTTCATTACTCGCCTACAAATGACACTCCAACTCGGATAACTTTAGCTCTTCTCAAACAACACAACGGTAGCACTCCACGGTAACCCGCTCGAATAAGTAACTCTGCTCAAACCAATCCTGAAGTTGACTTTTCAACTCTTACTCAGAAATAAACATCTCTAAAGGATACTTCGAATCACAACTAGATCCAGAAACTAAATCCATCAAAACTTTACTTCGCACTACAGCGGTAATTCACTCACATCTTCACAATACACCTCAGAAGAATCACAACAAGGAGCTCACTTGCCAAAATCTTGCTTCTCTCTAAAATCCAAATTCGCTCACAACTCAAGTAACCATGCACCACCTTGCGCCAACACATTTGCTTCATACACTATTAAGCTGGACGGACAAGTCTATCCCAACCAACACAATTCCTGACTACTATCAACAAGAGATTAAGGATGATCAGTCCCTCAATTTGCCAATAGACAGTCGACAATCATGATGGTGACATAAACCATCTCTACCAACTGCAACATCGTCTTCAAACTTACACTTCAAGTTACCGAAGCGTAACACTTCCTGAGGCTCCATCCTAAACCACAAGCGCCACCAAGTAAAACTTCTCCCCACTTGTTTCAAACTCATCTCTACGACAAACAATTTGAAACAAACAAGTACCGACAGTGTTTCACATACATGTCGCATACAACAGGATTAAACACACTAATAACTTGGTCGACAGACCGACCTGCTCTGATACCACTATTGTAACACCCCAATTCTACCCAGAGTTTAATATGCAAAAATCAGAGTAATTTTAAAATTTCATAAATTAAATACTGAGGCGTTACACCATCAAAATAACTCACTTTAAAGCAGTTTACTTTAAAGTATAAATTTCGATACATAGCATCGCAGGAAAACATAAATTGATTCATAGAAATCAAAATATCTCCTTTATTAAAATTCCTCATCAAAATCATGATTTTATGAATTAGGGTTCTTATTCACAAAAGGAATAGTAATAAAACAACAACAACAACAAGACGACATAAATATTTCCCCCCCGAGTGCTACGTATCAGAGCGACACCGACATGACTAACAGCAGCTATAAACTCCATCTTCATAACGCGTTACCAATATATAGGTAGCGCGAAACAAGTAAAGGGTGAGATACTCCAAAACATATAATTAAAGGCATGATAAAATATATATGTAGTTTCGAATTATAAAGGTTATAGATTAATAAGTGTAATTCAACACATAATCAAAACTCGCTTACTTTACGTCGTCCTAATGTGTATAATCTACACTTTATCACTATAGCCTCATCGGCATAAACGTCGCAACAACACATAACCCTCCGTCACCACGAAATCGTCACAAACTAATACATCACTAATTAACACGGTAGTCTTAAAGAACAACATCAACCAACAACATTAAATAATGCTAGTACTATAAGCAACATAACAAATCATCACAAATTGGCTAAAACCCATCTTCGCTTTTGGCATAAAGCCCATCTTCGCTTTTGGTATAAAGCCCATCATCACAACATATATCATCACAATTCAATATCATCCATCAATCAACAAAACCCCATGTCAAACAACTCAAACATAAACATAACCGACTCCATGAGACACGACTATGTTATGCATGTGGTACCCATCGCTTTGTCCGTAATTAGGGACACTTGGCATAAAGCGATCTTCGCTCGGCATAACACCTCTTCGCTTGGCATAAAAGCCCTCTTCGCTTATGCAATGTATGTGACTCGACAATAAAACAACACAACACAAAAACATCATCATCGCTCATCCAAATTGGCATAAAGCCCACATCGCCATAATTTATCCAAAACAAGATAAATATATCATCGCATCCTAATTGCATTGTGCAAACATCATCAATAAATTCATCAAAAGTCATGCATTCACCAATCGGAAGCATTTATTAACAACATCAATTTAATCGTCACATCATCATGTACAAAACATATATCATTGCATTGCATATCAACAAGTATTCATTAATAAATACACCGCCGCAAATCTTACGTTTATTCACACCGCATCATTAATAATTAATTCGCTAAATTCCGAAAACGGGAAAATAGTCAAACACCTATAATCGTCACGAAAACCATTCCTAACAACCGGTATTAATCATAATCGTCGACGTCGAAATCAGATTGTCCATACGTACCTTAAATCTAATAAAAACACCGTCCGATTCAATTTTACCGTAAATTGGCCTATTTCGGGTCGTCTCGTAAAAACTCATAATTTCCAAAAACTAACTTCACCACTACGTTCTACACGTCAAACTTAGCTAGCACGTCAATTTTCGTTGAATTCGGAGTAACTTACTCCATCGCCGAATTTACCGAAATCGGAAAATCGAAACATAATCGGGTTCTAAATTTAATCGGCTAACTTATCCCCTAATTATATTTTATAGGTGCCAAGGGTTTCTAGGTGGAAATGGCATAATAAGGAAAACCAGAAGCCATTTACATTGAAAATTGAAAATTATGCAGGTTGCAGTTTCTATTTTTTTTTACAAAAAAACAGGAAATGGAATTTTACAGCAAAATGCCGTTTCTTCCTCATTAAGGGGACGTACGTCCCACTATATATATGTACATGAGGCGGGGCCCTCAAACTCCCACGTATGCCATCCATGGTTTTATTCATAATGCCCTGCGTTTTTTCCATTTTCACAGTTTCTTCTCATTTTGTTTTTTTCAAACTCCCTGCATAATTTTCATTCCCAGTTTCTTATTTTCACATTTGTTTTACTTTATATCTTCTTCCTATTTCCTTTACTATTTCTATTTCTATTTTATTTTTCATTTCCATTATACAAAAGTTTCCTAGTTTTCTCTTTTCTTTTCATTTCCATTATACAAATTCCATTTTCTACAACTAGCATACTAAACACCCACAATTTATACTTTCAATCCAACTTCTCTAATCTATTTCAACAATCAATCAACCAAACCCTATAAACCAACTATCAAATTTTTCCCCAAATCCAAAATACAACTATCAAACCCTAACCATATGAAATAGAAATCAAACCCTTACCTCAAGCTTGGATGATCCATGGTGATGCTACAAAGCTCAACCTCAAGCTTCCTCTCTTGCTCAAGATCTCCCTCATCTTCTCCTCTTGTTCTTCTTCTCCCAAAACCCCTTCTTTTTCTCTCTAGGTTTCTATTTTGGTTTTTGTGTTTTTACAATTGGAAAGAAAAGGAGAAGAAATTGGTTTTTATAACTTGTTTCCTACTAGTAAGCCAAGTCTCCATGTTTGGTCTTGGTATAATTGAATGGAAGGAAAATGAGGAGAAATGATTTGTAATGTTATTTTCTCCACTAGTAAGCTTAAGGGTGCAAACCCAATTCTACATAATTAATCCTCACACCCCCATCTATTCTTATAAATTAATACTCTAATAATATCTACTAATATTATTAATTCAATCAATTAAAATAATTCCGGGGAATTAAATATCAAATCCGAATAATATTTTACCGAACCGAACGGAATAAAACCCGGACTGAAACACAACGTCGCCAGATAAATTAATAGATATATTAATTAATATGAATATTCTCGTCGCAAAATAAATATCGATCGGTAATTTGAAAATATTAATATAATATAATATTAATTAAAAACAGGCGTTACAACTCTCCCCCACTTATAGAATTTTCGTCCTCGAAATTTCGACCACAATGAACAAAACGGGACAAGCCTACACATTCGTCTACTCAATCCTCGCGTCAATTAAACAACATATAAAATACACCAAACATAAGGGCATCTCCCCGACCACAACGTCTAGACAAGAACAACCGTGCCGAGATGCAAAGCCCAAACAATGCACTCGACAACCAACTAACACCCAACAACTAAACGAATCGCAGACACACCGGTTCACTCGAGAACCAAACAAACAAGATCGTTACTAACCTAACGTCTCAACCATAGAATTAGCCACACACTCGAACCGACACCTCGGAAACGAGTCACCAAAGATAGGAACATAAAGTCCTACAACACAACACCGTCACCATCGCTAAAGCGAAAACAACAAAATGGTTATACAAACCAAAACTGAAACAGTCAAAATAGGGTAAAACCACGCGTGCTACACAAACATGAAAAGATGCCTTCATACACGCATAAGCACAAACTCAAGAATCACACTTGCAGTTATCGCTCTCATCTCAGTCAATCACAAGGTCACATCGTCCTTGTAGATTACCAACGTACAACCCTTGAACAAAACAAGTTACCCAAACATAACAGAACTGCGATACACTACGCATTCCAAGGCGTACACAGACGACTTACGACTATAACTCACTAGTCCAAATCCAACAACCTCGCTTACTCGTTAGTCTATTCAATGCTCGATATCTAACCCATGTTGCTTCACTTTTATACATAAGATACCAATCGTAAAACAACTTGGTTAAACCTCAACTTTACAATCACTCAAAATGGATACGTTCAAAGCGTACACCCATCCAGACACCTCGCAACGTCAGCTTCATCAACCCAAAGAATCACTCTTTCATTCTCGATTGATCAACGTCCATTGGTCCTCTAAATACACGGCATAGTTTGACCTTTTCAAATATTGTCCAAATATCCACTTGTGAAACTTCGACGTATACCCTTGACTTCAACGAAGTCTTCCCTTATAACAATTCCCAAATTATGTAAAAAGTAATCATCATCCTCGCATCGTCGCAACGGTCAATACACAGGCTTCTCATTCGAAACACCTTTCATAACTTTCCATCGTCCCAAGTGGTAACTCAACCACAACGCTCTCTTAAGAATTCATCCCATCAACATCATCTCATACTACTGAAATTACAAAACACGTTGAACTTAGAACCATAACATAAACTTCATGGAATCCAATATGAACACCGTCGCGACCCACTTCAGTCACAGGTGGAACATTCTCCTTTGTAAAACATCAATCATCTTAAGTTACCTGTGACTACCAAACCGTCACAAAATCCTATATCGTCAAGACTTATCTTAGTCGTAAATTAATAATCCACCGCGACCATTAGTACCCGACCAAATCCATATGTTAGTAGTGAACAAATCCTTAACAACCTTCGGAGCTTAAACTCAATAAGTGTCCCAAAAACAAACATGCAACATTCTTCAAAATAACAATTCCCAAATCAGATAATCTTGGGTTAACCGCAATATCAACATACTAAACTCAACACCAGACGAAGACTCTTTATAGATTGCACTCAAACTTGAATTATCTTCAACAATTCCAATCTTCTCGTCGTCAACACCTTCACCTCGAAAATTTCAAATGAGCGCAACCACATCAAACTCTAACTCACGCGTCCGACAATTTTTCCTTATGAACATCAAATCGGTCCAAGGTAGCAATACACTTTTCCAACTCTATGTCGAAATACTTCTTAAATCCAAAATGAAGTATCACAATACGCCCCACAAGGTTATTCAGAACAAAACAAGACCAAAACCAAAGCATTCGCTAAACTCTCCACTAGCTCAACCAAATTCGCTTACCATCGCGAAGTCCAAATAGCGACTCAAACATCTTGAGTCAAAATACCCACGAGTAATACCAACTTGTAAAAAGATCTTCCATCAAACTCACAAAGTTAACCATCCAAAACAAAAGAACTTCTAACTCTGAAATACTTCTTGAGGTCTTCTACATGATACAAAATAAAACTCCACGGAACTGTCCAAAATATCACCGTCTAAGTTGCTTACTTAAGGCACTCTCGTCCAACAGTTCAAAATTCTATCTTTAGAATACTCACCATGCACTGATCCAACTTCACTACGGATAACGCAAAGCTCGGATGCTTGCCACAATTCCTTAACTTGATGTGAACCAAATACTATCCATGAACACGAAGTAACTCTTACAGCTACTCATGAGAGTCTTCGAACATTCAAAGTCACACCTGACACACCAGTCACACTAACGACATCAACAAATACTCGCCAGAACCAAACACTATCCCAAAAGCATTGTCTAAACATCTTCAGCTCTCACACTAACTCGTAGACAGCCAGACTTCACATCGATCTCACTAAACGCAAAAATTCCAAGTGACTGATTCATCCAAATATCAATCCTCAGAAGTAGACACTCGTCCTCAATATCCACTTCATTACTCGCCTACAAATGACACTCCAACTCGGATAACTTTAGCTCTTCTCAAACAACACAACGGTAGCACTCCACGGTAACCCGCTCGAATAAGTAACTCGCTCAAACCAATCACGAGTTGACTTTTCAACTCTTACTCAGAAATAAACATCTCTAAAGGATACTTCGAATCACAACTAGATCCAGAAACTAAATCCATCAAAACTTTACTTCGCACTACAGCTGTAATTCACTCACATCTTCACAATACACCTCAGAAGAATCACAACAAGGAGCTCACTTGCCAAAATCTTGCTTCTCTCTAAAATCCAAATTCGCTCACAACTCAAGTAACCATGCACCACCTTGCGCCAACACATTTGCTTCATACACTATTAAGCTGGACGGACAAGTCTATCCCAACCAACACAATTCCTGACTACTATCAACAAGAGATTAAGGATGATCAGTCCCTCAATTTGCCAATAGACAGTCGACAATCATGATGGTGACATAAACCATCTCTACCAACTGCAACATCGTCTTCAAACTTACACTTCAAGTTACCGAAGCGTAACACTTCCTGAGGCTCCATCCTAAACCACAAGCGCCACCAAGAAGTAAAACTTCTCCCCCACTTGTTTCAAACTCATCTCTACAGACAAACAATTTGAAACAAACAAGTACCGACAGTGTTTCACATACATGTCGCATACAACAGGATTAAACACACTAATAACTTGGTCGACAGACCGACCTGCTCTGATACCACTATTGTAACACCCCAATTCTACCCAGAGTTTAATATGCAAAAATCAGAGTAATTTTAAAATTTCATAAATTAAATACTGAGGCGTTACACCATCAAAAATAACTCACTTTAAAACAGTTTACTTTAAAGTATAAATTTCAGATACATAGCATCGCAGGAAAACATAAATTGATTCATAGAAATCAAAATATCTCCTTTATTAAAATTCCTCATCAAAATCATGATTTTATGAATTAGGGTTCTTATTCACAAAAGGAATAGTAATAAAACAACAACAACAACAAGACGACATAAATATTTCCCCCCCGAGTGCTACGTATCAGAGCGACACCGACATGACTAACAGCAGCTATAAACTCCATCTTCATAACTGCGTTACCAATATATAGGTAGCATGAAACAAGTAAAGGTGAGATACTCCAAAACATATAATTAAAGGCATGATAAAATATATATGTAGTTTCGGAATTATAAAGGTTATAGATTAATAAGTGTAATTCCAACACATAATCAAAACTCGCTTACTTTACTCGTCGTCCTAATGTGTATAATCTACACTTTATCACTATAGCCTCATCGGCATAAAACGTCGCAACAACACATAACCCTCCGTCACCACGAAATCGTCACAAACTAATACATCACTAATTAACACGGTAGTCTTAAAGAACAACATCAACCAACAACATTAAATAATGCTAGTACTATAAGCAACATAACAAATCATCACAAATTGGCTAAAACCCATCTTCGCTTTTGGCATAAAGCCCATCTTCGCTTTTGGTATAAAGCCCATCATCACAACATATATCATCACAATTCAATATCATCCATCAATCAACAAAACCCCATGTCAAACAACTCAAACATAAACATAACCGACTCCATGAGACACGACTATGTTATGCATGTGGTACCCATCGCTTTGTCCGTAATTAGGGACACTTGGCATAAAGCCGATCTTCGCTCGCATAACCCTCTTCGCTTGGCATAAAAGCCCTCTTCGCTTATGCAATGTATGTGACTCGACAATAAAACAACACAACACAAAAACATCATCATCGCTCATCCAAATTGGCATAAAGCCCACATCGCCATAATTTATCCAAAACAAGATAAATATATCATCGCATCCTAATTGCATTGTGCAAACATCATCAATAAATTCATCAAAAGTCATGCATTCACCAATCGGAAGCATTTATTAACAACATCAATTTAATCGTCACATCATCATGTACAAAACATATATCATTGCATTGCATATCAACAAGTATTCATTAATAAATACACCGCAAATCTTACGTTTATTCACACCGCATCATTAATAATTAATTCGCTAAATTCAAAACGGAAAATAGTCAAACACCTATAATCGTCACGAAAACCATTCCTAACAACCGGTATTAATCATAATCGTCGAAATCGATTGTCCATACGTACCTTAAATCTAATAAAAACACCGTCCGATTCAATTTTACCGTAAATTGGCCTATTTCGGTCGTCGTAAAACTCATAATTTCCAAAAACTAACTTCACCACTACGTTCTACACGTCAAACTTAGCTAGCACGTCAATTTTCGTTGAATTCGGAGTAACTTACTCCATCGCCGAATTTACCGAAATCGGAAAATCGAAACATAATCGGGTTCTAAATTTAATCGGCTAACTTATCCCCTAATTATATTTTATAGGTGCCAAGGGTTTCTAGGTGGAAATGGCATAATAAGGAAAACCAGAAGCCATTTACATTGAAAATTGAAAATTATGCAGGTTGCAGTTTCTATTTTTTTTTACAAAAAAACAGGAAATGGAATTTTACAGCAAAATGCCGTTTCTTCCTCATTAAGGGGACGTACGTCCCACTATATATATACATGAGGCGGGGCCCTCAAACTCCCACGTATGCCATCCATGGTTTTATTCATAATGCCCTGCGTTTTTCCATTTTCACGTTTCTTCTCATTTTGTTTTTTCAAACTCCCTGCATAATTTTCATTCCCAGTTTCTTATTTTCACATTTGTTTTACTTTATATCTTCTTCCTATTTCCTTTACTATTTCTATTTCTATTTTATTTTTTCATTTCCATTATACAAAAGTTTCCTAGTTTTTCTCTTTTCTTTTTCATTTCCATTATACAAATTCCATTTTCTACAACTAGCATACTAAACACCCACAATTTATACTTTCAATCCAACTTCTAATCTATTTCAACAATCAATCAACCAAACCCTATAAACCAACTATCAAATTTTTCCCCAAATCCAAAATACAACTATCAAACCCTAACCATATGAAATAGAGAAATCAAACCCCTTACCTCAAGCTTGGATGATCCATGGTGATGCTACAAAGCTCAACCTCAAGCTTCCTCTCTTGCTCAAGATCTCCCTCATCTTCTCCTCTTGTTCTTCTTCTCCCAAAACCCCTTCTTTTTCTCTCTAGGTTTCTATTTTGGTTTTTGTGTTTTTACAATTGGAAAGAAAAGGAGAAGAAATTGGTTTTTATAACTTGTTTCCTACTAGTAAGCCAAGTCTCCATGTTTGGTCTTGGTATAATTGAATGGAAGGAAAATGAGGAGAAATGATTTGTAATGTTATTTTCTCCACTAGTAAGCTTAAGGGTGCAAACCCAATTCTACATAATTAATCCTCACACCCCCATCTATTCTTATAAATTAATACTCTAATAATATCTACTAATATTATTAATTCAATCAATTAAAATAATTAGGAATTAAATATCAAATCGAATAATATTTTACCGAACCGAACGGAATAAAACCTTGAAACACAACGTCGCGGATAAATTAATAGATATATTAATTAATATGAATATTCTCGTCGCAAAATAAATATCGATCGGTAATTTGAAAATATTAATATAATATAATATTAATTAAAAACAGGCGTTACAGTGAAGGCTTAAGTGTGTCAAGGGGAGGAGGTGAGAATAGAGGGATGTCCAAATCAAATAGTGTTATGGACTTCCCGAACGCCTGCCGGGAAGGTCACGTTCTTCGAGATACAACCTTCGATAGAGATCAGTGTCAACATTGGGGGCTGCCAGTTGCTCGGAACACATGCCACACGACGTCTATTTCTTGGCGTCTGTCGAGCTGATTCGCTACTCATTACACCAAGAACTATGCCCGTGAGACTCCCTTTGCCCGACACAATGGCTAGTTACGGGCGCCATTGCCCGACTTTGACCTAGTCAGCTCGAACGACTATATTTGCGGACCCGCATATCTCAGCCCAAATACAACAGCCAATGAGGATCTTCCTAAGATTATTATATAAACTCTCATATGTTTGAGGGAAGGGTATCACTTTTCTTATGCTCAAAACCCTAATATTTTCTACCCTCTTCCTTGAACATTTGCTTACTGTAGCATCAGAATGCCTTGCAGGTACACCACCACCACCACCCCCCCTCAACGCCAACTTACTCGAAAGATCATCAACCGTTTCAACCGTCTCCGATTCTGATCATTTAATCATATCAAATACGTTTGAAAAATTAAAGGTAAAATGTTTTAATTGTTAGAAAATTGGTTACTTTAAGAAGGATTGTCGTGATAGAAAGGTCAATGGTGATTATATCCAACTTGTGGTTCCCTTAGATGATAATGGTTATGATAGTGTTTAAGTATTATTGGTATCGAGTTTGAAGACTAATGATATTTGGGTCATAGACTCAGGTTTCTCTTATCACGTGTGTCAAAAAATAAAATACTTTGATACTTTGATAATTTGAAGTTGGTGATAATAAGGCTTGCAAGGTTCCTGGTATTGGTACGGTCAGACTTAACATTTTTTATGATCATGATTTTCTTCTTCACAATGTGAGGTATATTCCAGAACTTAAGCAAACTTTGTTATTTATAAGCATGTTTATTGATCTAGGCTATTTCACTAGAGTTGAGCGTCGAGTGTTGATGACTTTGCGTGATGAAATGATTATTGCTAAAGGGTCTAAAATATGTGGTCTATATATTTTAGAAGGGTCAATTGTTGCTATTCGTTCATCATTAACTAGTTGAGGCTTTCATGACAAGAAAAAACGATAGGATTTAAGGTCAATGCATTATGAATTCCTGGAGGTTGTTTCAAACGTGTTCTTTGCCTCGCATATTGAAGTACTTGATTTGAATTGAACCTTGTCATTTTTATAACATTGTCATAACTATATTACCAAATTTTATATGTATGTGATGTATGGAATATATGTTTATATACACATTAGTAAGATTAGATTTAATAAAAATCCCTTAAAATTAAATATTAAACATTACAAAATACCAGCTATATTGTGGCGGCTATAATAGTACTATTATGGCGGTTTCAATCGACTTAATTTACGAAAATGATGGCATATTTTTGGATGCCGATAGGTAAAAGATGGCAGTTTCTTATCAATTGCCATACATACCACAATAGTATACCTTTTACACAATGGCCGATTCTTTTAGTTAAGGGTTAAATATCTTTTATCCACTGCAATAGTAGTGAGATTTGGTTTACCCTCTTTTTAAATAAAAAAATTCGCCCCTGAAAAAATATAGATTACAAAATGAAAAACCTTTTAGTCCAATATTCCATTTGATTTGCTAAGGTGACCAGAATATATTTGTTAACTGGGAAATTGTTGCAAAACAAGATTTGAACCCAAGTCCTTAGGGAGAATGGATAATTCACCTTCAAACAGTCCATACATGTTTGATTGTTTTTATTGTCGAGGAGTTCTATATGTAGTAAACTTTCCACCATTTTTTCAATAATTATTAATTAACATGGTACATTATATAATATTAAGTAATAGTACATTATATTTAATGGTACTTTTTTTAATAATAGTATATATTATATATGTTTAATATTATTAATATATTATTTTATTTATTTATTAATAATTTATTTCAATAATTTTTATTATTTTTTATTAAATAATATTTATTATGTAAAATTTATTAAAAATTAGTATTGAAAATGTTAATTAATAATTATTGAAAATGTGATTAAATTTTTCAAATAATATATAATATTAATATATAATGGTACATTATATTTATTTATTTATTCCTCAATAATTATCAATGTATTATTAAATAAATAAATATTATATAAATAATTATTAATGTATTATTAAATAAATAAATATTATATAAAATTATATTTATAATTATTAACAACGTACCATTAAATAATGTAATTATTAATAGTGTACCATTAACTAATGTAATTATTAATAATTTACTATTAAATAAATAATTTATTAATAAATAAATAAAATAATATATTAAGAATATTAAACATATATAATATATACTATTATTGAAAAATGTAACTATTTATAATACTAATTATTAAATACTATAATTAATAGTATATAATTTATTTAAATGTAATTATATACTATTATTAAATAAATAAATAAATATTATATAAATAATTATTTATAATATATTATTAACTACATAAAATTAAAATTTAATTATTAATAATATAATTATTGATAATTTACCATTAAATAAATAAATTATTAATAAATTATAAGATAATTATTAATAATGTTCTATTAAATAATATAATTATTAATAATGTACTATTAAATAAATAATATATTGATAATATTAAACATGTATAATATATATTCTTATTAAAAAAATGGTAAAAATTTATTACATATAGAACTCCTTGACAATAAGAACAATCATGTATAATCTTCTGATGGAAGGTGGAGCGCTCATCCCATAATACCTGGGTTTGAATCCAGGTTTTGCAATTTAAATATATTCCGCTAGATAAAAGGTATTAAACCCTTTAGTTAATATTGGCAGTTAAACCGTCATAAATTGCATCGTTATTAAAGAAAAAACACAAATCAAGAATGCACCCACTTGGAATTAAAATAATAACAGGATATATAAAATAATCAAATAAACTATCTTACAAAAAGAGACAAGAAACAAAAAAAAAAAAACTATAGTACCTACATAATTAGCTACTTTCCATCTTAATTATGTCTTCTCTTCATAATATCTTAAATTGGGCGTGATGAGTGTGGCTTATTGCATCCAATAGGAAATGGAAAAATCTATGTTCTGATGGATAATTCTAGACTGCCACTATTTCTCATAGAACTGATATTTTTAATTTCTTAGCATACTTTTTCTATCACTTGATTTACTTATTCTTCATTTAGAATTTTAGATTATTTGAAGGTTTGGGTAGCACCAACCTTCCTTCCTCCTCACTTTTATTTGAAGGTTCAACATGTCATTATAAATATATTTTTAAACCATTACAAAGCAATAATGACGTACAATGACAGAATTGCAAGGACAAAGTGAATGAACAAATCTTCAAATCTTCAAGGTTTCTTACCTGCTATAGGACTTATATCTTGTGACGGATTTACTTAAATATTAAGATCTGGTCCATAAAAAGAATCAGAAATTTGATTGTTTCTTTGCGTGTACTATGCATTGAAGACCTCTTATTTGTGCCTTTAGCAAGCTAATTTACTACAACAAAATGAGTTTAGACAACATAGGAAATCCATGACATAAAATAAAAAAATCGTAGCCGGAACTTTTAAAGGACGGTTTTTCAGGCGTTGAATAAACGTCCGTTACCTAGGCGCAGTTTTTTAACTTTAACCCACAATGCTTCGAAAGCGTCGCCTAAAATATGTCTATTCTCCACGGTTTAATAAATTTGTTTACACCATAAAACCGTCCCTTTAGATTGATGCTACGGGTTTTTAAATTTAACTTAAGCCACAGTTTATTATAGGCTACAGTTATAAACCGCGGCCTATAGAAATTATTTTTATAAAAAATTAACCTACAATGTAGAGACCAAGTACTTTCTCATGTTAAAGCTTTTGACCCCATTAAACTTAATTTTCTCAAGCATGCAAATAAGTAATACATAATCCCTGACAAATTCCTCTTAGTCCCTCACTATTAACTAAGAAGCTCCATTAGCCTTTGCATTATCTTCTAAACCTTTCCAATTCAATTTCCCTTATAAAATATAATACATATTAATCAAGCATGCATCACACATATTAATCAAGCATGCATCACATCAAAATTAAGTACATAACTACCTATCACTATTTCAATAGTTCAAATTTTACAATAGCATAAATTATCCAAAAAATGTCTTTATTGCCGTAAGTGAATCTACAAGTTATAATATATTATGTCTAAACAAACAGTGAAACATACAAGATCACAAGTATAATTATCTCTTCAATATTATGCCTGAATGAACAAGGAAGAAAACAAGATCAAACCCATAATTATCTCTTCAATAAAATTAAATACAAATGAGGATTTCAGGGATATGACATGGCCACTCGTGTCACCTGACACAAGTCATATCAACAGATTAAATGATTAATTTTGAGTAAAGTTACATGATGGGCAACACGGCCACGTGTGTCAGCTGACATGGGCCGTGTTGACCGAGGTGTTGATTTTTCAGTATTTTTGAGTTTTTCTGCCACATGTGACCCGAAAGGGTGTTTTTGACATTTCAGATCGGAATTAAGGATTTTGCACTATTTGAGACCGTTTACACAATAAAGAAGAAGACCTTTTTTGAGAACGGAGAATTTAGAAGATTTAAAATTAAAGTTTATTCAATTTTTCGAGGACGGAGACTTTTCATGAGCGGGAGCAATTGAAAATCATAGTTCACCACACAATTGTAATGTCTATCTTTATTGTCTTTAAAATTCTTTTGAACAATATTAAAAGTAGATAAATTCCACAATGCTAGGGGTGTCCATGTTTTGCATTTTTTATGAATTTGAATTCTTGACTTTAATACAATAGTTTCTTTTAAATTTAATCGTTCATTGTGTTTAAGGCTTTTCTGATCGGACCAATTAGAATTTTATTTACAATTAACAATGATTAAACTATATTAGATATCACCTAGGACTAGAGTTACCATATAGTTACTGGTTGAATCTTGATAAAATAAAGGCTTGGTGTCATCATAACTCTAAGGACCTAGGTATTACGATGAATGACCAAAGATTTTTCCACTAAGGACTTAGAGGAAAATAAATTAAAGATTCGGTAGTTGAAGGTTATGAACTTGTTGAAGAGATCAGGATTCAAGGTTATTACAGGGAAATCACGCACTTATCCCTAGCATGTTGCTCATACTTGTGAAAAAGCCATAATTTGCATTCTTCTTATTTTAATAATTGTTAAGGATAAATTCCAAATTAAACCAAACATTATGATTTTTGTTTAATTGAATAACAATTCAACTCAATATTCTACGCAAACCTTGAGATCGACATTCAAAGAATTTCTCCATTATTATTGCATAGGAAAAATAGTACACTTGTTATTTTTCCGATCAAATTTTTGGCGTCGTTGTCGGAGACTGTCAAAGTATAAATTTTAATTGTAGTTCAATTGAAATTTTGTTGCTTTGCAATAAAAATTTTATTTTTATATTATTTTTTATATTTTAACTAATTTTATGTCTTTCTGTTTATGTGAGGTCATGGCTCAACTAAATTTCCTTTTGATGTAGAGATAAAAAAAACTTTTCACGTCGGTGTAGAAGAGCTCGACAAGCTAGACTGGAATCAGAAGAAGAAGGAATTCCAGTTCATTCAGATTCAGAATTAGACACTAAAACTATGTGTGAAATCCACCAATACCTAAGAGACTCCTTGGTGGCTATGGCAGAACAAATGCGCTGGCGGTAGATTGAAAATTGTGCACCAACTTACCAATCTTTCAGTTGCATCCCAACATGATCACTCAATTAGAGAGGAGATCCTTCTCTAGAGAGTGGATGAAGATGCGAATAAGCATCTACAAATATTTCAGAGTATGAACATCACCTTGGAGATAAACGAGCATACTGATGAAGCGAGTGTAAGACCTATAACATATATTTAATAATTATTTAACTTTATACATATAAAACTATGGTAATAAAAAAAATTCTTTTAGAAAAATTCGAGGGTCATACCCCGCTTTAAATCCTTATGGATTTCAAGTTAATTTTAAAATGTAACACCACATTCATTTCATACATTCATTTCTAGGAGATCCTTCTAGAAGGGAAGGATTTGATCAAAATATTGTATTATTTTTTGTCGGATTTATTTATTTTCTATTACACTAATCATTATATTTTTTATTTAAAAATGTTGATTTATAAATAAGTAATGATGATATTATTCATACTTATAATGACCAAAAGCTGTGAAGACTGTATCTTGATTCAAGCATTCTACTATTTTGAAAGGATGTTTTTCATATTTGACATAATACCCAATATCTAATCATCTATGATATGTTGGTATTTAAAGTTAAAACATTTAAGGAGCTTCCTATATAAAACATAAGTCACAGTGTGACAGACAGTGACATGTCTAGTTTCATCACCACTACCTAAAGAGAGAGTTGAATTTGTGGTGTTGTTTCTATACTCAACACTAACTCTATAATATTCTCCCAAGAATCAATAAAAGCTATGGGAACCATACTTTCTGTGACTCCCTCAACACTTGTTCCAAATATATTGCCTACGCATTTACAATCAGACCAATGAGATTCAATTAAACAAAAAGTTAAATAATGTTTTAGTTTTGGTCTTTGATTCCATGCTGCAACAAAATTATATATAACTTAAACAGTTAAAATCTGCATCAACCATCCGTTGTAGTCTAGTTGGTCAGGATACTCGGCTCTCACCCGAGAGACCCGGGTTCAAGTCCCGGCAACGGAATTAATTTTTGTTTTCTGTATCTAATAAAACGTACTACTGTTTATTAAGCTGTGGATAGAATTTACTGGGATTGGGAATCACAAAAAAGGTAGTTGATGTTATTTTACTCTGTAACTTAATTAAATTGGGGATTATTTTTTCAGCACATCCCCTTCTTTTCTTTCTTAAAAAAATAGTTTGTATTATTTTAGTTTATTTTTGAAAAATTGTAAGTGATTTAGTTCAAAAAATATGTAGTTGTTCTTTCTTTAAAAGAATAATTGAATCAAAAAGGACTATAAAGATACTAGATTATATAAAAAAATATCATGTTTAACATTGTGAAACCAAAATATCAAGTGAGTGATTTTATATAAATATTATTCCATATCATTTAAAAAATAAAATGTGTCTTTGTGAAATTATGACAATTATTTCTAAATTGAGTGAGGAATTACAATTACACTATCACCAAGACTAATAATTTTTTTTTGTAAATGTTTTATCATGCATAGGTGGTACTCTTAAGATATTGCATGACATCTTTTTCTATAAGATGACATTGCAATTCTCAAATATTTTTATTTTACAGTTTTACTATCTATTATTTGGAGGAAAATTTTAGATGTTAATAAGAAAAGGTGATATATCGGGAATCTGAAAGAAGGTAAAATGAACTTCTAAAATACGCGAGCTTACTAAAACAAAGTGATCCAGAAATTCATCTCGGTCCTCGACATAAGCACTAAATAAGGGGGATATCTTGAGTAGTGGGATCAACCCCTGATCCCGAAGGTTTTTCAATGAAGTGTGCATCATAACAAAGACTTGGAAAAAGAGGCGGCGAAATGGCTTCCAAAGTCGATAGTTAGCCAAAAGCTAAAACGCCTTTATTAAATCTCAGACACTTGGATGAAGCTACGAAGGGTAACATTTAAGAACATTAACACATCTTCTTTGAATTCGGTAAAGGGAATACATAAGTTTATCTAAGTAAACATGCACTCGTAGAAAGGGATAGTACGAATCTCTTTGTTTGGTTTCACAGGAGGAACCAATCAATCAGAAGAATGACCCACTTCTATATTAGCCTCTTCCACGACCACATAATTATCCAAAGAGGATGAAGTTCTCAATTTTTAGTAACTATACCTGCTCGCTTCAGTCGACACCACAAGGTTGGTACTTCTTCATGTCACACTTTTAACCCAACCAATAATTGGTGACCCGGGCCAGTGATATTAGCAGGTTGAGTCCCAAGTTTAAGTTGATCCATCTCTATGTCACTTGGGTCCCGACTAAAGGAAGACCTATAAATTTTGATAAATAAGCGGACTTTTCCCTATTCAAAGCAATAACCTACACTTCTGATGAGGTCGGAATCGAAAGAGAAGAGTTATCGACGGTTATGGATGGAGCAAACATAAAATTAAATACACAATCATCTTCAATAGACTCTCTAACACATCTGTTAAGGAAAAGCTAATTGAACAAAGACTATTTTGAAGAAGTTTCTCTATTAAGGGAATCGCTAGAAACTCGTTCCAATTCAGAACTATCAGATACATTTATTACAACAAGAGCAGAGTGAATAATAACTATAGGGCAAGGTTTGAACTTGGAGGAGTTTATGTTCTAATGAAATAGGAGGAACCATTGTTGTCATAATCACCATGCAAACTTACAAGGCGATTATGATTAACATAACATATAAAATATAAGAAAATCCACTGTGATTGATCCTTAGGAAAGATCACGAGTTAGTGATCAAATGATTACCTCTTGCAGTGCAGAATCTTTGATCATCCAAACAAATTCACTATGAGCACAACATGAACGATATCACCTCTACTCATAATAAATATTTTTTTATAAATAGTAAGTACGATACAAGTTTTAAGTTCAATCATAACATCATTGGTCTTTAGGGATGGCATCAACAATATTTTGGGTATCGGTGCTAACATTGTCTCTAAGAAGGCACATGTATGCACTTTTAATTGTGTAGTTACCATTAACATGATACAACCAAATAAAACCATCCTTGATGTTGTTGTTAATGCTAAAATCCATATCGCTAACTTCAAAAATAATATCTAGGAAAAATTGGGTGGATATGGGATAAAGGTGGGAAAATTATTTGAACAGACATATTTTTACCGTAAGAGTCATATTTTGAATATGATTATAATACACAATGATACAAATATCAAGGGATGTTTAAAAGTTGAACTAGGATGACGAAGTTCTGGAACCAACACTTCAAACAAAAACATTTTGAAAACATTCTTGGTATTGATTATGGAACTCCAATTGGGAGAGTTTATAGTTAGTGAGAGAGAAATCGGGCACCACAAACTTACTTATTTGCTTGGAGCAAAAAGTCTCATACTAGTTTTCCTAAAAAGAGAAGTATTGGCATCCCTGACTTTTAGGATTCCAAGGTCATCCATGATTTTTTTTTTGGGGGATCTTTGCAAACTAACTAAATCAATGACAATATTTTTGTGCCATTTATATAAGAAATTGTGAGTCACCATGTCAATTATGTTATAAATACTCCAGGGGGTCACATGTTTTGCATTTAACAAGAAATGATGAATGTAAGAACCAAGAGGCAATGACCAATCGTCGGGGTTTATTAAGAATATTGTTTTCCCAATAGACCAATTGATTTGCATATTTTCAATGATGGAATTAAAATAATTGTTCTTGACTCTACTTTTGATTATAAGAAATCTAAGATATTTGTTTAGAGTTGTGATTTTGTTAATGCCTGATAGAGCATTGCGTTGCTAGATTTTGGCTAAAGGGATTTCAAAGGAGAAGATAGAACAAGACTGATCTTGAGATCTAAGGTGTGACTAAAACGATCAAAAAGGTGAACAATATAGTTGATTTAAGATTTCTTGATCTTGGCAAACAAAATAATTTCATCTATAAATAAAATCAAGGATATGAGTGGTCTCTTAGTGGAGATGAAAATAGGTTTCCAAGAATCATTTCGAATGGCATATGATGTGTCAATATAGAGTTTTTCCATGCATATAATGAGGAGCAAAAGGGAGAGCATATTGCCTTTGCGGAGGCCGTGGGAAATCTTAAAGCACATTGTATCATGAATTGGATCATAATGGATGAAAATCAAAAATTCATGAGACATGTTCAAAGGAAATCTCAATTAACTTTATCAAAAGTCTTCTCCAAATCGGGTTTGTAGGCGACATTTTTTTTCTTCTTCTTTAATTTTTACATGGACTATTTCTTGCAAAATAGTGACATTATGAGATGCGCCCGGCCTAACAAGAAATTAAATTTCTTTCATAAAAACCAATAAAAATATTAAGTAGGACTTTGAGACAATTAACAAATAGTTTAACAAAAATTTTACAAATAAAATTGTATAGACTTACAAGCCTCAATACTTTCAATTCTTTGAAAGTGGTTGAAAATTCTACTTTCATAATAAAAAAGTATTGAAATTTTAAAGATATCACAATCAAAATATCAACAATATGAAAATTGATATATTTAATCTAACTTTTAAACCAAATACAAATTTCTTTGGTCAAATTTACTTTATATATTTGAGAGGAAATTTTTTTTCCAAGAACTAAAATCAAACTAAAGACTAATAACAAAAGAATTGTATATTGTTTTAATAAAGTTATACTATTTACTTTATTTTTCAACTTTACTTGCTTAGGCGGCAACCAAAGTTGTGTATATATTTATTGGGCAACAACACAGACAGACATCTGTGTTCTGTTTCAGTGTTTAACCTAACGTTACAACACCATGTCGTCAACCGAGTCCGATGATGCCACACGACGCCGTAACAATGCTGTCAAAGATTATCGCAAAAAGCTTCTCAATCATAAGGAACTTGATTCCAGAATTCGATCAGGTTCGTTCATTCCAAAACCCTAATTATTTCTCTTTAATGTTCTCTTATTTCATTGTCTTGTGTTCAGTTAGAGAGAAATTGCGGAATGCGAAGAAGGATTTCAATAAAACAGAGGATGATTTGAAGTCTTTTCAGAGTGTTGGACAAATTGTTGGCGAGGTTCTTAGACCTCTTGATGATCAACGCAGTAAGATTCATTTATCATGCATTTTGCCTATAATCAATTCACTCCACATATATGTTTTTTCTATGATTGTGTTATGAATTGGGTGTTAAAGATGATCATCTAAGCCGTGCATACTATTTGAATGTTTTCAGTGATTGTTAAAGCGAGCAGTGGACCGAGGTATGTTGTGGGCTGTCGTAGTAAGGTGGACAAGGAGAAGCTGGCTTCAGGAACTCGAGTTGTGCTAGATATGACTACACTAACCATCATGCGAATTCTTCCCCGTGAAGTATATAACCCATCCATCATCTAGTCTTGGACCTTTTTTTGTGCTCATGATAACTGCTTTTACAGTCATTTCATTTTTGTGCTTTAATCACAATTTGACAGGTTGACCCAGTTGTGTACAATATGCTACACGAAGACCCTGGAAATGTTAGCTACTCTGCAGTTGGAGGGCTTTCAGATCAGATTCGAGAACTAAGGGAATCAATTGAACTGCCTCTAATGAATCCTGAGCTTTTTCTTAGGGTTGGAATCAAACCACCGAAGGTAAGAATATATTGAAAACATTTGTAGGACTTATGACTAGCCATTTATTTTAGGAAAAGTAACTAAGTTTACTTCTCACAGGGTGTTCTTCTCTATGGACCTCCTGGAACTGGGAAGACATTATTAGCGAGAGCAATTGCAAGCAATATTGAAGCTAACTTCTTGAAGGTTGTATTTTGTTCTTTGTGCTCTGTGCACCAAGTGCTTAATGTGTCATTTTAATCAAAGCTGTGCTTCATTTCAGGTTGTATCCAGTGCTATAATTGATAAGTATATTGGTGAAAGTTCAAGACTGATTAGGGAAATGTTTGGATATGCTCGTGATCATCAGGTAGGAAGAACTTTTATTGCGTTAAACTGGTTTTCATTCTAAATACCTACTCAGAATTGATTTTTACCGTTTCCATCATTTCGTTTAGCCTTGCATCATATTCATGGATGAGATTGATGCCATCGGTGGACGGCGTTTCAGTGAGGGAACAAGTGCTGATCGTGAAATTCAAAGAACCCTCATGGAGCTTCTTAACCAGCTAGATGGATTTGATCAGCTTGGAAAGGTGATTTCCCATCCCGTTTATTGTTCTTAATGTTTAGGAGATCTACACTTACTAGAAAGTTGACTACATTTATTGGCTTTTTCTTTGTTGCTTCCATAAACTCTCTATGTATAAAAAATAGTGATTTAACTTGGATGTTGTATCTAGGTTAAAATTATTATGGCTACAAACAGGCCTGATGTTCTTGACCCTGCCCTTCTTCGCCCGGGTCGACTTGATCGGAAAATTGAGATTCCATTACCAAATGAGCAGTCCAGGATGGAAGTCCTCAAAATCCATGCTGCTGGAATTGCAAAGCATGGTGAAATTGACTATGAAGCAGTTGTTAAGCTTGCTGAGGTACAGTAAAAAAGCCTGCTGAGGAAGATTAAGGATACTTATGCGTGTCAAATATATTTCACCTTCTGTTCCTTATGGTTCTATGTATTTTATTGACTTCAGGGGTTCAATGGTGCTGATCTTCGTAACGTTTGCACTGAAGCTGGGATGGCTGCTATTCGTGCAGAACGTGATTATGTAATTCATGAAGATTTCATGAAGGTAAAGTGCTTCCATTTCATAACACTTAGTAGATCCTTTAGGTTGTATAAATTTTGGAGTAGGATGCCTATCTAAAGTTCTTCTCGTCAATCTTACATCTCTCTGATCTTCCAGGCCGTGCGCAAATTGACCGAAGCAAAGAAACTGGAAGCAAGCGCTCACTACAATGCAGATTTTGGGAAAGAATAAATCATACTTTTTGTGGCACATCTGTTTATCTAGCACCACCCAAAGAACTTTTGGAGCAAGTAGTCCTCCATTTTCATTGTTTGGTCTCTTCTCTTCCAGCCACCAACTGACATATTTTGCTTTGTAAGCTTGAATAGTTTTTGTTGGATTTGCAGTTCAACTATAGGTTAAGGTTACATACTTACAGTATTCAAGGTTGGCCTACCACATTCGTAGGTCTTGAGCAAAATATTAAGGGAAGTCATTTTTGGATGTGAAGTCCACAAAATGAAATTTTTATTAATTTTTTTCTTGGAAGCTTGAGTGCAATTTATCTGCCTTACAAAGTTGATTATGTAAGTTGTTTTGATGTGAAAGTTTATCATTTCAACATAAAGAACTTGCATTCAAATTTGTAGGTTAGTTATTTGATGTTTTTTTTAGTATTTGGTATATGGTGCTCGACCACTACACTATCACATAAGTTTAAATATATTTTTAACATTTCAATTTCAATTAACAGTCAATGAAGTTTTATTTGGAATCCTGTGTTTGAATCATCTTAAAAATGTTTAATTTGAGTTCTAAAGCAAGGGTTAAGGACGCGGTGCTCCTAGTCCTCACAGACTCACATCTTTCAAAATATGGGGTTACTCATCCCATTCTATATCCACACAACAATGAAAAATCACAACAGTCCATAAAATTTGGTGATCTATTTCTAGGCGATTTTACACACTCTTCAGCGCAAAGTGATGCAACACCCTTATTTTGTTAAAAAAATCAGTTTATAGATGCATCTCTATATCAATATATTGAGTCCATATTGACCCTTCTTGGATTAGTTGGTCATAAGGTCAGATATTAAGATTAGGAAAAAAAGATATTGAGTTCGGAGATATAGTGAGGTTTTCGAAGATGCATTTTGATGTAGGTTGTAATTGCACGATAATGTGAAGTAGTACAAAAGATATTGAACCAGAGATATGTTTGATTATCGATTTTTACTCTAGCAATGTGTAACTATAAGGCGATTGATATATTCAGGATTTAGTACCGGTGAACTCTTCGAAATTGAATATGAGAAAACATAGCGAGTTATAGAAAAATAGATAAATTGTACAACATCAACTTTCATAGCGTGCGTACTAGACGTGTTTTTAGTGTAGCTACTCGGCTTCTCAACCGAGAATGAGACACCTTGTCAATGATTCATCGAACTCGGCTGTTTAGCAATCTGCTATCAAATACCGAATTATTACCTTAATACATGATCAATATATGAGTTGCCTTTGCTTTCGCAACCAACACATATATTTAAGCATTCAGATTCTAAAATAACTCTTGTGCTTATTTTCTCTTTATTCATATCCGGTCAATTCAATTGGAATTCGTCATGAAATATATCTCACGATCCTTTGTCGCTAATGGACTACTCCCTAATGGAAAAGATAATCCTGAATGAAGACAATAACTTGAATTATAATAAGAAAAAGCTCCAAGACGACTTGAGTGCTCTTACAAGAAAATAGAAATTACAGCAAAATAAACTCACAAGAACTTAAGGCAAGAGCTCAAAGCTGGAAATAAACTTAGAGTAATGCAAAGCTAAAGCATGGTGATTGCTACCAATGATCTAAGTAATTACATTCAAGGCCCTAAATTTGTGTGTTCGACATTTAAGACTATTATGTACTCAAAGTGGAATATTTTAGAGGCTCCAAAAGTAAAAAAAAAGTTCAAAACTTCAAGTGTTCGTAACTAACACTAGTCTCAACACGACTAGTGTTAGGGAACACAACTTGCTCGTGTTGTTCAATGATGAAACATATGAGAGGATTCTGGACACAATACAACACATGTCAGGGAACACAGTTGTGCTCAACTTCTTCATATGGGGTGGTGGAGCCAACACGAACCGTGTCTGCTGGCACGACTCAACTGTGTTGAAACGAGTTTTGCATTTTTCAATCCTTGTTCATCCCGCTTCGACTCTTGACATTCCTTATTAGCTAAAAACATAAAACTATACCAAAAATAAATAAAACAGAAATAAAACAAGGAACGAAAGCATAAGAGCTATTGATAAAACACATAATAAGCGGTATAAATACCACTTATCAAACTCCCCCAAATTATAATTGTTGCTTGTCCACAAGCAACCCAGCTCATAAACATAAAAAGAGGACAAGATAATGAAGCATGCAAAGTTTATGAAATTGAAATGAATAGTACTCGTATGCGAAATTAGTTCCAATTGGCCTTCGATCAAATTCCCTTGTATTATTTCAACACTGTAGGCATCGTAAGGACATGAACCATGTAAACACGGTCCAAAATTTCACTCATTAGATACGATTTCAACTATGATTTTATACTTAAGTCTTACTTATCGATTTTCTCATATTTTTTTGTTCTTTTAACAATTAGATTAAGAAAATTAAGTATGAATAATCATCACAAAATATACAAAACTAATTGAGGATTTATTTGTTATTTATAACACGAGCAAACTAGTTGCTTTATCTATGTATGATTCTACGCACAAATATGTTTTTATTTATTATTGCACCTTTTTGATTTGATAGTGGTTCAACCACTGTTGGATTGAGTAATCAGGTGAGGGTTATTCACCTTAATAGTTGCAGTTGCCTTTTGCCATCATTTTCATCAACTAAGTATAACTTGTGAATCTATAGTATGCCAGAATATTTATAGAAATAATTGGAAAATATTTCTCAAAAATCATATACTATGGCTCAAAACGAGTCAAATTGATATCCTTTTTGAGAAAATTTAGGTCTTCAAACAATACCTATTTTATAGATTTTTCCTAGAGTCCTAAGTCTTAGTCTTTCATCTCTAAATATCTATATACTTTCCCACTAAATTAAATCAAAACTTTACAAAAAAAAAAAAAACTCAGAATTTGAGAGAATCTTCAAAGCAATGTATATACGGCTAGAAAAAGAAAAACAAGTCAAATAAACACAAAATGCGATAAAAATAAAAAGTGAAAAGGGAAATACCCCCTCAAACTTAAAGTGGACACTGTCCCCAATATTTTATAATAAGATGAGGCTGAAGAGAAAACTCACATAGCGAAGGAGATGGAAAATACACCATACAAGAGAATTGGATAAATTGTGCTATTTTTGCCTTCTTCTCTTGAGTTTTTCTTCCTTATTAAAACAAAATAAACTTGCAAACTGGTGGTTCAGGACGTTGCAACATCCTTAGAATATCTCCGATTGATCTTGAAATCGTCGAATCCAATTCAATCAGACTATTTGTTGAGTAACGGTAAAATATACTTCCACATAACCTTAAAATCCCTATCTGTTTTCAGCTCAAGCTTATTGAACCACATATTTCCTTCATTGTTAATCGAGGGTGAACGATATCCGAGCTTAACAACTCTTTAATTTTCTGAATATCACAGAAGAGTATTCAGTTTGGATTTCTGATCGACAAGTATGTCCTTGCAGACTCTAAATTAAAGTGAACGATTTGAACCATTAAAATACTCAAATGCAAGATGGAAATATATATCCATTATGGTTTTTATAAAGATCATGGAATGAAAGACCCCTATTTATACAAGTTACAAATCAATTTGGACTTCAAAAACTATATCCTTTCATTGAGACATATTTCGGAGATGCATCTTCGAAAACACCATATTTTTTCTTCAAAAATAAGGCTGTTTACAGAGATGCGCATTTGTAAAGTCCTTTATTTAGTTTTTTTAAAATAATTTAGTGTGTCCGGAGATGCAGACCCACCCAAATGCATAATAATACTTTTTATATACACCCTCCTGAAATGTATTACAAAATATGTATATAATTCTTTTGTGGAAGAATTTAATATATCATTCCTTGCATCCATTATCTTTTTCAACACCACATAAAATTTGACTATTTTTTCATCTTCACCCTTAATTTGTTTAGTGTCTACCGCATATACGAATATGAAAGTTGATGTTCATACATGTATAAACTCGAGTACGAGAATTTTCTTAAACTACTGGACACTAATATTATAATATTCTATCTCAATCCTACTCATTACCATCATTAATTTTTTAAAAGAAAATTTTAAAGTGATTGGATGATAATTTTTTGAATTTTATTTTTGAAATTTCTAAGAACAAATAAAAGTGAGTTTCTTAATCCATACCATAGGGGTGAGACGCACCCCATAAAAACTCGAAAATGCCTATCACAAAACTAGAAATTTATTTCAGGTTCGCAACATTTTCTGAAATTTTTGAGTGAAACCGGAAGTATATATCTGGTTCCTTACCGAAAATATAAATTCGGTTCTGGACATGACAATTAGCAGAAAAACCTAACTATAAGCAATTATTTTAGTATTTACATTTATAATTCAAATTAAAAACATGCAATTTTTAAATCGAATTAAAGCCCAAAAATATTATACAAAATGCATTTCATAATAATAGTATTCAAAATACATATCCAGTACAATACAAAATAAAAAAAACTAAGTCAAAATACAATCAAACTAAACTACTGCGTATGGCGGAGGCAGTGTGTCACCCTCGAGGCGTCCCTCCGCTCCTCCTGTAAACCAGGGCACCCTGAGCCTCTGCCATGATGGCCTCCAAAACGCCTCTGACACCAGATCTGTCAGGAAACAACCATCTATCGATGTCATCCCTAGCAAGCTCCATGATACGGCGACACCTAGGCAACACGTCCTGGGCATGATCCCTCCTCGTCTGCTCCTCCTACAGGATCTCCTAATGAGTCAGCCTGGGTGAGTCCCCTGGATTCTCCCGTATCAAGTATGGATGGGAAATCCTGAAGAACCATAGCATGTAACCGTACGTGTAACTCTAGTCGTCTTAAGTCATGGTACTCCTGGCCTCCTCAAGTACGAGATGATTCTCAAGATCATCAAAATTTCATCCATCTCCCTCATTTTCAATGTCAGATGAGCAAATAAAGCAGGGTGCCAAGGAATCGTCTCAGTTTACTCGAACTGACGCATCATTCGCTCAGGCATATAAGTAGTAGTCTTTCGAGTACCGCAGGACAACCAACCTGTAAATATAGAAACCTCTTCAAAAGCTATCATCTCGCGGTGGTCGATGTAGGAATTGAAGTGGATGTCCTCATACATTATCCGGTCCAGGTAAACCTGATACGACAGTGTCGCCTTGTTGCCTCTGAGCGGCTTGTACACACATGTACGAGGCAACTGTTGTGTATAACCCTCAAGAAATGACCATCTAGAGATACGGGGGAAGTGTTGTAAAATCCATCCCCGCAATATCAAAATTAAATCAGTTAGTTTCAAAATCAAAATAATTAAAAAAGGAAGCTAAGAGAAATATTTTATACCGTCATAAGAGACATGATGTCGGTGATCTGCCTCGTCTTCCACATAGTCGCCTCCGTCAACTTAGTATACAAGTAAACCAAGCAGGAAGTCCCCCGGCTCCACCCACTGACCTGTTCTAAATCAGCAATGAACCTGACGTACATGATGTCAGTGTAGGTGGCACTAATGTCCACAAAGATCTGGATCCCAACAAGATACAAGAGGTATGCTCTCATGGCATACCCCCTGTGAAGGGTAACTTGCTCGGGATCACCATCATCCGCTCGTGCATGCGCAACCTCCGCATCAAAAACCCTTTTCAACCAACTATATCTCACGTGGAAACCACGTGTCTTATCAACCTTCTCCAAGGCCTCCTCCACGGTAACTCCCAAACGCTCAACCAACAACTCAATCGCCTCGTCTTTCTCCAACTTCTGGTGATCCAGAAATCGCCCTCTAATCGGCAGGTGAAGCAGACAAGCAACATCGTCTAGTGTAACCGTCATCTCTCTGTGTGGTAGATGAAACAAAGACGTCTCCTCGTGTCACCTCTCTACAAAAGCATTGGCCATCCCCCAGTTGACCACGCTATATCCACAGAAGGTTAAGTCTCTCAACTTTGTAATGTGTAGTAGATCATCAAACCATGGCTCGAGAGGGGAAGTTAGCTTGCTGATCTTCCTCCCATGGCTGATGACCTTTAGTGTATCACGATCCTGCAAGAAAAAAATTCACTGTTAGAATTCATAATATAACATAATTAATAAATGAAACATAAATGTAAATTTCATACCTCTACATCCCATAAATGTCTAGTCACATGGGTGGGATAAAGAACGAGCACAGATAAGTCAGAAGGTTCCCCTCTAAAGACCCGAGGGACTTGTGGTGCCGCCTTTGTTGCAGGTGTCTCTGTTGGCACTTGTGGTGCCTCTGGTGCCACCGGTACCTCGGGTGGCACTGGTACCTCAGGTACTAAGGGTGTAGGATCACGTCTCACCTCAGATGGCCTTGCCTGTGAAGCAGACGAGGATCCCGTCTCAAAAACCATCAGTTGTGAGGATGGTGAGGATGTGCGTCTGCGGTAGGACGGAGGCGGAGAAGGATGAATTGGAGACTCTTGTCTACTACGGGAGAAAGAAGTAGAAGGTGTAGAATCGGAATCAGTAGAATGTGCCTCAGACATAGCCTGTCAGGATGATGAAGGAAACTGTCTGGCCAACCACCTATCTCTCTGCACAGAAGCATGATGTGAAACCCGACCATGTCTCAAACGTGGCGATCTCTTAGACATATTTTCTGTAGAAGTAAGAACGAAATGTTAGCATATGACTTACAGAGGAAAAAATGAAGAAAAAAAACAATGCAGAAAGAAACCGGAAATTAACCTTCGGTTCAGTTATATAGAAAAAATTGAAAAAAATAATGCAGACAGAAACCGAAAATTAACTTCTGATTTTGTTCATGCCATGAAACCGAAAATAAACTTCCGATTTCCTCTGCGAAATAGAGTTCGTGACAGCCTCACCCCAACATCCCAAATGTGTTAAAAAAAACACGGATTGATCGTCAAAATAACTATACAAACACTTATACAATGACTCCTAATGATATATATTGCAAAAAACAACACATTTAAAACCCTATTTCACTAATTTCGATAAAAATTACATAAACTCTAAAAATGTGTTAAATCACTTGATTGATTGAAGATGGTTGTTGCTTGCTTGATTCCGTTACTTGTTGTATTTAAGCAATGCTTGATGATTTGTGTTGATTGTTTGAGAAAAAAAATTGATTTTGGTGATAAGGGTTGAAAGATAGAGTTTGATAGTTTGTTTTTGAAAAGCTTGCTGTTATGGGGAGGGGAAATGTGTTGGCTCCCTTTAAGTGCATTCAGGAACCGAAAATATACTTCCAGTTGCAAACCGTAAGTAAATTACTGGTTTACACCCAACTCTTTTTAACCTGATTTGCATGATATAGAGTGCAAACCAAAAATTTATTTCTAATTTCTAGGGACAGTAATGAAATTTCACGTGATGCACAAGAAGACTGTGGAGTGGGTTAAGAAATCTACCAAATAAAATGTTGTTGGTCTATGATATCTAACAAGGTAGATAAAATTATCATGTATAATTTGTTTTTTATGAGACTATTTACATTATATTTATAATTTATAATTCTTTTACTACGAATCTAAAAATTCTAATATTTTATAAATAGTAATAGTGATATTTGTTAATATATATTTCTATAGTGTTTTGATTGTATTATTTACAACTTATTTATGGATATAGAATTTTTTTGTCCTTTAAATTGCTTGATTCTTAACTTCAGGGTATAAATTGGGTGTTTCTAAATTGGTTGATTCTTAACTTCAGGGTATAAATTGGGTGATTCTTAACCTCTGGCATAATTTGTTTTCAGAAACATATTTTTATTCTTTCATAACATGGATACATTTACTTTCAGCATTCTATTCTTAGGATTTAGTTTTGCAACTCTGAACCAAACCACGTCCTAAGACTGAATTAGCATCTCTTCTACATTTGAACTTTGATAAATAGATGGCTAACAATGGAATCATAATACACATCTTTAGGAACATTTAAACTAGGAACTGACTTCTAAAGAAGATTACAGACTTTAACTGTACTCTGGTTAGCATCCATACTACCATTTTAATGAATCTAGAGCTTGTTGATGAATCTGTTTGTCACCGGCCGCTACAACATTAAAACCTGTAACGGGCAATTCGTTAAGACAACAATGGAACCAAAGAGAGCAATATCCATATGTTCTATTCAGTTTTAACATGTTCTAAGAATGGATTAGAAATTAGGAAAGACTTCAAAGGAGAGATCTTGGATGAGAATTTACTTGTTGCGATTGAAAGTGGCGAAGCTTCCCAACGGAGTTGATGTCCTTTCCAATCAGTTATGACACCTCCAGAGCCTTCAATAACAGGTATCAATGCAAGAAAATCGTATGGCTGTAAAACACAAATGTTCGCCCAAGGAAGATATTCAGATAATAAGAAAATAACAACCCATATGTTTTTAATCATCTGAGTTTTTCTTTAAATGAATCTCAAAATTCTTAAATGAAAACAAGCAACCAAAAATTGGACAATGGAGTTTGAAATACCTTCAGACCGGACTCAACTACAAGATCCACAAAGCCAGAAGACAAAAGTGCATATGCATAGCAGTCACAACCGTATAATGGAATTTTAACCTGAGGAGTGCAGAAGATAGAATAACTAAATGACGATAATAAATGCCTCGTGCAAATTTAACTAGTATTCTATTTATGAAAAAAAATACCGCCTCAAAGAATACTTGATAGACATATTTTATTCATTTATGATATTATGTGTATCTTTATGTTAACAGTTTGGTAAAGAAATGCAACAGACCTTGTCTCTAACTCGGATAAATGCCTCTTCTGCATCTCCACTAAAAAGATGTGGGCTTGTAGTGTACCTGGGTTGCGAATAAATTAGATTAAATTAGCTACCATAAAGAATTGTGAAATCCATGGCAACCATGTCAACTGCGGTTTTCTAGAAAATCCTTGTTATCCCTCTTCTACTTAAGAACTGTTCATATTAAAAGTTTGCAAAGGAAAATGAAGAAAATCATACAAGTATGCTTGAGAAAGGTCTGCACAAGTGCGCGTGGACACTTCTTGTCCGTTGAGAGTAGTTTTCTTTCCCGTTATCCCAATCCATCTTTCTTTTAACACAGGTTGATCAATTATGCCAAGGATCTGATGAAAAGGAAACAAAACTCAAAACTAACTGAAAACGGGCTGATTACAATTTGTATTCCATCTTAATAACATCCTCAGTTTGTCTACAATTCAAACACAAAGATAAAGTATTAAAGAAATCAAGATGATTTTTAACATGGTGAGTTTGTCTACTCAATTAACGGATTAAAACGAAAAGACTATAATTTGCTTAAAATATCAAGGAAATCAAGATGATCGACAATCCTATTTTTCTTCACTCTTAATAAGACAGATTCAATAAGGAAAATAAAACGACAGTGTGAAATTCTACATAGGCATTGAAGTGGTATGAGATGAGAAAATTACTTACTGGTGTGCCATTTTGCAAAAGAGCAATGAGAGTACCAAATAAGGGTTTCCCTGAAACGGATACAAAATGAGGATAGTTAAAAAGCTCCGAGTCCGAGTGACTCGATATTAATGAGGTTAAGGAAATATACCAGTGATAAAGCTCTTAGTTCCATCAATTGGATCTAATACCCAAACATAATCAGCACTGTTTTGCTTACACCTCCACCCTTTTTCCTCTCCATAACTGCAATTTATTTAGTGTAAAATCCAGTGTCAGTGCAATTTATGATGCAATAACAAAAAAGTAGGGGAAAAAAGAGTTACACAGCATGAGAAGGGAAATTGTCAAGAATGAGAGAAACCATAGCTTCCTCAGCGGATTGATCAGCAATGGTGACAGGACCTGCGTGAGCGAGTGAATGAAAACAGTAACACGAGTCAGAAGAATCAATGAAAGTGAAAAATGGAAGAAATGGTGAGAGAATTACTTACTGAGATCCTGTTTATGAACAATGTCGAAATTTTGTCTGAAATATTTACGGATAACATCTCCGGCGGCGTCGGCGGCCTTGTTAGCGACATCGGCGAAGTGAGTGAGTTGGTGAGGAGGCGAAGAGGAAGCCATGGGTCTGAGACTTAGGCGGGAGAATTTGTTTGGTTGGCGATGGAGACGGGAGGTGTTATTAGGGATTTGAGAGTGAAACATTTCAGTTCAGTTGCGGCGGCTGGTTAATCAATTTACTTTGATACCGGAGAAGAGAAGCACCACTGAGTAGAGTACACCGCACCGGAAAATAAACGCTTATCATATAAATAAAAAAATATTAATAAATGTCAAAAACCAATCACATTCAATTACACTGCTATTTTATTTAAAATAATTAATGACATTATAAATTATTTGTTTTTTATTGGAATACTGTGTAAAACCATCCGCGCATATCCATTAAATCCAAAACAATTAATATAAATTTTATTTTTGTTACATTTGTATGTATTTGAGATGTATTTGCAAAAAGACTAAACGAAGCGCTAGGGGTGGTAAAGCGGACGGTCCATCCTATTTAAGTTCATCAAAAAGTGGAGCGAAGCGGGCCAATTTAGGCGTTTGGTTCAAAAGTCAAGTCCGCCCCGTTTACTAACGAGTTGACGGGTTAGCGGGTCGGTCCGTCAAATTTATATATTTTTTATTTTAAAATTTGATTTACATAATTTTTAATTTTTTTAATTATCGACAAAATATTTTTTTTAACGCATAATATAACTTCAACATGCGTTAATTCAAATAGTTCAAAAATAAATAAATAAAGACCAATTACAACAAAAAAATAATGAAATAAACTCAAACACAATAAATAAAAAAATATCAAAATAAAATTTAAACGATGCATATCATCATAATCCTATTTAAAAACTAATTACTAAAGAATCATGATCTGAACTGGCAATCAGAATCGGAGACGCCCGGAGTGAACGATGGTCCTTCAAGCAAGTTGACGTTGAGGAGGGGGTGGTGTACTTGCAAGGCACTCCGATGCTAAAGTAAGTCAGTGATCAAGATGAGGGCAAGAGAATATTAGGGTTGTTAGAGTAAGAATGTGATACCTTGCCCTCAAAGGTATGAGAGTTTATATAATGATCTCAGGAGACTCTCAGGTCGGGATATGCGGATCCGCGAATATAGTTGTCCGAGCTAACTAGGTCAAATCGGGCGATGGTGCCCGTAGCTAGCCGTTATGTCGGGCAAATGAGGTATAACAGGCATGGCCCTCAACGGGGATAATTTGTGCAATGCCGACACCGTCGAGTAGGCGGGTTCGGCAGTGTGAAGGCGGGCGGATGATGCCCTGAAGGTCTTTCGGTGCTTCGATATGCTACTAGGCTCGAGAGATGGCTTGCACGACCATTCGGCGATCGAACAATAGCCCCAAGTCGTTGCTTCTAGCACAGTGACGCGACTTAAATCAACACGGCATTAAGGGGAAAAGTGCGTTAATGGCGCTTGTCGTTTGTGATAGAGACGTTTTGTGATTTTTACGAGGACATGCTCATACAAGATTTATTCGTTTGTATGCTCATGGTTTTGAGCTACTTTATAAGTTTGTTTTTTCTAAGTGTTTAGAAGGTTTGCTCGTATGTCTTCACTAGTGGGGGGTGACTAGTCGAAGGGTGCCAGTTTGTCTATCGGGCTTGGTCCGGAACTCAAGTCTTGATTAAAGTCCTGAGGTCGGTGGCGTGAACGTCCCATCGCGAGCTGGGTGTTCTGTCGGGTGAGGTACTTAGACAACGAGGCTCGTTTGAGTCCCCCGTGTCGAGGCGAGGATCTAGCTCGTTAAATATGTGGAGCGAGGGTCCCTTAATGTCGTGTTTGCGGCGCATCGCTGGTACCGGGGCGTGCGCTTGGTGTCGAGCTCTTAATGCTCGGAAGATATTCTGAGGCATGTCGACTGTTCATGCCTTAACTATAGTATTGTTTAAGTTTTTCGGCGTTTTATGATCGAGCAAGTTCTTCCCTATGTAGGTTTTTGAGATAGTATGCCCCTTTCCGTTTTTACTCGGATGCGGGGAACATATGTCTGCCAGACAGTTGTGTTCACAGGGAACATATGTCTGCCTGACAATTATGTTCGCAGGAACATATATCTGCCAGGTAGTTGTGTCTGCGGGGGACGATTTGTTTAGAACCAGTTGCACATGTGTTAATCAGCTGCACATTTTGTGTTAAAACCCTATGAATAGGATTTGACTAGTTGTATTTATTTATAGAAACTATTGGCTCTTAATTATAAAAGTTATAAGGGCAACGATGAGTGTTTATTAGGAATTTCCTTTTCCATATACATTGCATTCTATTAAAAAGCACATGCTGCTCCATCAGTAATAACAAAAAAATTTATCTCTGTTAGTTTATGCCCGCCCGTCGGGGAGGCTGGGGAGGTCGTTTATGGCGCAATGTCGAGCATAATTGGTTGATTCCTTCTCCTCGTACTGGATGTATGCTTGAGCCTTGAGGAGGAGGGCATCTAGTGTTGTCGGTGTTTCAATGCTAATTGTTTTGGCAAAATCACTGCGGGAGCGTAATCCTCGTTCGAGCAAGTAGTTCTTCATCTCGTCGGTCGTGGAGACCTGGACATCCTCTTTGTTGAACCTCTTGATGTATGTTCGGAGGGGTTCGTCTTCTCCTTGTATGATCGCTTCTAGCGAGGCCTCTGTCTTTGGGTGATGACGAGAGGCACTGAAGTGCCTTGAGAACATCTTCCCCAACTTTTTCCATCAGGTGATTGACTCGTTGGGGAGGCTTCTATACCAGGACATTGCCCATTTCCTCAAGGTTGTTAGGAACAATCTGCACTTGATGGCGCCCCTAACGGCTTGATAGTCTAGCAGGGCGTTAATATTTTTGATGTGCTCGTCGGGATCAGTAGTGCCATCATATTGTCCGAGCTTCGGAGGTTTCTCTAACCCGGAAGGGATGGGAATATCCATGATCGCCCGACAAAGAGAACCATGATGCTCATTTCCGTTGCTTCGATTTGGAGAGAGAGAGAGAGAGAGATAGATAGATAGATAGATAGATAGAGAGAGAGAGAGAGAACAGTTGTTCTTGATGCGCTGGGGCGGAGAAAGGTTTCTGTTGCGGGGACGACGTGACTTGCTCTTGGTTTTCTTGTGAAAAGGGAACTCTATTCTCCCGAGGAGGAGTATGCTCCCTTTTCGAGGGGCCCTATGCGCTGATCCTGCTGGAGGATAAGATTGTTGGTGCGATTAAGGGCAGACAAGATTGCTGCCAAGACTGGATCGTTGTTGGTCGGTGATGGTACCGAAGGAGGAAATGTGACGATGTCGTCTTCCTAGTCCTTGGATTTTTGATTATCCAAGGGGGAATCTTGGTCGCCAACTTCGTCAGACTCGGGGGAGGCGGTCATGTCATCCCTGCTATGGACGAAATCCACGAGATGAGGAAAGGCGTCGCTCTTGTTTGTCTTGCGGACAAGCGAGGGGACGATCTTGCTCAAAGCGAACAGATCGTTGCTTTCAGCCATCTTCTTGGAGGTGTTGAGGTATCTTTGGTCTTCTAGATTCTTGATGAGGAATAAAGACGGGGGAGATAGTTCCCACAGACGACGCCATTGATCTGAACTGGCGATCAGAATCGGAGACGGCCAGAGTGAGCGATGGTCCTTCGAGCAAGTTGACGTTGAGGAGGGGGTGGTGTACCTGCAAGGCACTCCGATGCTAAAGTAAGCCAATGATCAAGATGAGGACAAGATAATATTAGGGTTGTTAGAGTAAGAATGTGATACCTTGCACTCAAAAGTATGAGGGTTTATATAATGATCTTAGGAGACTCTCATTGGTTGTTATATTTGGGCCGGGATATGCGGATCCGCGAATATAGTTGTCCGAGCTAACTAGGTCAAATCGGGCGATGGTGCCAGTAATTAGCCGTTATGTCGAGCAGAGGAGGTATAACGGGCATGGTCCTCAACGGGGATAATTGGTCTGGTCCGCTCGACACTGTCGAGCATACGGATTCTAGTCATGTGAAGAGCGAGCAGATGATGCCCTTTGAAGGTCTTTCAGTCTGTTCGATATGCTACTATGCTCGAAGAGATGGCTTGCCCGAAAGCCATTCGGACAGTCCAGAACAAATCATATTAAGATTTTACACAGACAAACAATGAGAACAATTATACTACATAAAATATTGCAGTGCATAAAATAGTAGTGCATAAAATATCAACACTTGACTTTCTCAATGTTTACATCATATAGACTCTTATATTGACTGATTTTTTAATAGTTAAATCCTTAATTTATCACACGTATACACTAATCAAATTCTTCTTTTCTTAAAATCAACATCTATTTCTACAGAAAACTTGTGAGTTAATGTATTGAAAACTTAATAATTATGCATGTGACACAATTGTTCTTTTATTTCAAAATTTTCCAATCAACACATGTATTAGAAAGTTATAAAAAGAACGTTGAGCTTATAATTCAATTTGTCTGTATAATAATTTAGAATACAATTTAATCAACATAAATTTTAAGATAAGAGTGTTATTTTTATAGTTAAAGTTGTTTTAATTCAAAGTAAAAAAATATAAATAAAAAAAAAAAAACCCGCAGACAAAATCCGTCCCGCCCTGCCACGCCCCGCTTTTTAAAGTGGATTAGGCGGGGCGGACCAACTTAAAATAACGAGTCAAAAACCTAAGTCCAATCCGCCAAAAATGACAGGTCAAACGGACCAATCCGATGGGTCCAACCCGTTTTGCCACCCCTACATAGCGCATTATCAGTGTAAACTTGTTTTACACTGTCATCCAATAAAATTATAATATTCTACCATATATATCAGTATTTTTAAATTTAAATATAACTTGGTTGGATACATGTCCCTTTTAAAAATATTTTATATTATTGATGCATACAATTTTTCCATTAGAATTATTTCAAAAATAAATTTTATATTTTTGTGATATATTCACTTCGTCACAATATAACGAATCTATCCATAAAATAAATATTTTAAAATGAATGAAATTTTTTAAAATAATACTAATTTTTTATTTTCATTTCAATCATAATCTTTAATTTTATACTATTTGCATCACTCACAATATAATACTTTTCACTTTATATTTTATTTAAGTTTTTTTAAAATGACTATCATTTAAAATTATTTAAAGAAAAATTCTTAGTCCATCTTATGACGTGGAAAATTGAAAATGATCTTCAGTTTTTAAAAATATATTTTCGGACGCATCGTTTATATTACACAGCATGCACAAAGATATTGTCATCCTAAAGCTAAAGAAAATTGTATTCCGGAGATATATCTCTGTCACATCGTATGTAATGAGATTTTTTGTTATGCATTCCATGAATTATTCAGATATGTTATTCGGATTGGAAGCGAAATTTTGATAATCTTGTGAAGTCAAGACTCTCCATATTGTGTTTTGATGAAGACAAAATGATAAATAAATGAATGCAAAAAGAATGCAAAAAGCTTTAAGTTTAATTGTAATATCAAGTTATCAAGACTTATCATAATGAAAGCTAGCAACAAATATATCAAATATTCTACTTTGAAGACTAACATTGATCTTGAATTATTGAGGTACAAGCATGCAATATATATATTGATATTTTAGTGCTTAAAATACTCCTAAATATTCACTTGCATGCATGGTACAAAAAGTTGAAGTATTGCACTATTTATGTAATCAAAATATTTTTTATCATGCATAAATAATTAAATTTCAAGAAGGTATAATGACAATACTTATTTTCACTAAAGTCTTTATATTTTTTAAAAATAATATTCATTTTCATCTTTAAAGTTCTCAAATTATTATGCATAAATTTTTTTGATTCAAATGCATAAAAACTTAGTTTAAAAATAAAAAATAAAAAGCTGTCAGGACATTTTAAGTCAAGTCTGGTTAAGTAAGTCTGGTTAACTGACTTAACAAAACCTGATGCTGTTTGAAATTTGAATATATTTTTTTTGAAATTCAAAAAATGTACAGAACTTGTTAAGTCAGGTATTCGTTATAACTGACTTAAGAAGTCCTGTACAAAATTCAAAATTATACCTTTTTATGAACTATTGTTACTCTAAATTCTTGCAAACCTTCATGAAAATGTTTCAAACTTTACCATGTTTCATAGAGGTGTTATGCACTTATAAATACATAAAATTTCAAATTTAAAATCGCCTCTTCAATAGCAATTTAACATTATTTTTATCATTCAAATTTCAGAACAAGTGTTTGTGTTCTTGAACTTTCACAAAAAAAAATTCTCCATATATTTCCATATTAATCTAGAAAAATTCCTATTATATTTACAAACACTTGAGCACTATATTCTATCATTATAAGTTGCTTGTTTGAAGAGAAGATCAATTATATTGATACACCACTCAAAGTGATAATTGTTCTACAAATTTCATATTCTTAAAAACTCTTGTTGTATTCATATCTTATTTTTCAGGATTGCTGGAATTAAGATTACTTGGTTTTGTATTCCTTGCTATCTAGGATTGTTAGAAGGAAGATGTTGAAAGTGAGAGGATTGTTCTCATTTCAACTTGGTTGATCCAAAAGGATTGTTCTTGGTGGTATTATTGTTAGAAGATTGTAGGAGAAGTCTTGGGATTAGGCTTGTACAAAGATCTAACAGTAGTGAAATCTCTTTCATGTTGAAAGGGGACTAGATGTACTCTCGGATTGTGAGGGGAACTAGTATACATCCTTGTGTTCTTTACTTTCCACACTTTATCGCTTTCATCATAAATCATAACCAAGAAAGAAAGAAGCACATATCTAAACTCTTGAACCAAACTAGAAAATAAGAACAAGTATTCATAAAATCGGATAAATTTTTAAAAGTCCTAATTCACCCTCCCCCCCTCCCCTCTTAGGCGCACTTCATACTTACAAATCTTTCATCTTTGCATGTTAGATTATTTCGGAGATGCATCTCCAAAAAAATAAAATGTGTAATTGTTAAATGGATGAGCTTCTTTGAAATGGATTATTTCATAGCAAGTGTGTATGATAGAGTGTGTATTGATCTTACAAGATACAGTTTCTCAAAAAAATATTCTATTACGCACTGCACCACCTTCAAATCCAAATGATCGTATTATGCGTGTTGGGTGGATTTCAAATTTCTGGCATTTGTTCAAGTTAATTTGAAACAAGGATTCCCTTATACCACTTACATCACCAGAGTGGACAACTCACTCAACAACCAAAGTCGAGACTTGGCTGGACCATTTTGTTGAAAGGATGCAAGAGTTCACCAAATTGAACGATATTGAAAGAGAAACAAATAAACAAAAGTCAAAAGAAATACCACCAATAGTTATAGATTTGGTCGGCTGAAGCGGCGCGAAAAATACACGAGCGCATTGCACACTCGAAATATAAAACAAATAAGTCTCCATTGAGATTTATTTATTCCAAAAGGAATTGGAAAATATCGAATAAAATCCGCAAAAAAAATGGTCATCACAACCAAGAGAGCGTTTAGGAGTCGGTTATGCAAGAGAAAAACATTAGCATCCCTCACGTCCATCTTACTCGATGAGAACCATTTAGTTAGTGTGTGTTCGAGTGTTAACGTGATAGTTTGTGATCAACTACTTATTTGAGAAAAGAGAAAGAAGAAGGATTTTTGTTTTTTAATTTATTGTGCTCGCCAAGATTTCACATATTTTGCCTATGTACCCCTTAGTGAAATAGAGAAGTCAGAGCTTCGTAGTTCGTCTAAAAACCACAAATTTGTTGGTTGATTTTAGGAGAATGATGAGTTAAATATTTCAAACATTTGAACTTTGACTTGTTTACTCATCCGAGACGCTAAGTCTTTGAGTTTGTTTCGTATCGAAATGGCTAAGGCACAATCGTTTTGAAAAGGTTTTTGAAGTTGCACAAGGGCGAAATAACAATTTTGATGAGTTGAAGTTATTTTTATTTGGATGATAAGTACCGGAAAATAAGTCTAAACAACCAACAATCTAAATACTAGAAATTGAAAGAGCAAGCGGTGCCCAACCATTTATCTTTCATCCCGAAAGCTTTTCTCATAAAAAGAGGTGATGTGAAGCAAGGTTCACTTATTAAGATTTTTTATGCATGAAAGACGAGTCTTACACAATAGGTCTAACAACCAACGATCTTGACACTAAAAGTTAGAAGAGCAAGTGGTGCTAAACGAGCCTTTTTCAATCCAAGTTTATTATAAAAATGCTTTAAAAATACAACTCGACGTTGGATCGAAGTTTGAAACTTTTTATTATGAAAGATGAATCGAGGTGAACAATAAAGGTTGATGGCAACGCAAAAGTAGTCGACTTACAAGTTTGAGGTATGACTTGATATATTGATCAAGTATGCTTTGCAATGGTGATACATAAAGCAGTCGACTTATAAGTTTGGGACATGTCTTTATATATGAATCAAGTATGCATTGGGCTTTGATTTCGTTTATGTGCAATGTTAACTGTAACACCCTTCTAGACCCCACATATAATTTATGAATAAATAAATTAAAAAATGATACATGGATGTCACACTTCATGAAAATAACATACATATCATGTCCCGTAACATGAGTTACAACAAAATATTTAACTTTTCAAACATACACATTCAGGATGTTTACACGATCCCAATACTCATAAAAAAATATTGCAGCGAAATCATCATCAAGAATTTTAAACGTAAAATAAAAACATACTTTGGGTCTTAAACTCCAACTTTGGTTACAAAAACAAAAGTGTTGTCAACACTCAATTCAAATCTTCAATAGCATTTGCTTCTAAAACGAAAAACGTAATAGGAAAAATCAAACGTCAACCCAATAGCTAACTTTCGCTTACTTCCACGAAATCTACTCCTAAGTATTTACATGTTATCTATTCAAACAGAAGCAGTTAGAAATCATAATCATTATAAATTAAATAAAAAAATATAGATTGCATCAATTATTTACAACCATTAACAACTTCGACAAATCATAAACTTACATCCAAACATGAGACAATTTACCACCTATTGTTACAAGGCTCACATATTCACGCCAATAGAATGCAATGTCACATAGAATGTTAATGCAATATCACGGGCTCAATACACGTGGTACCAGTTATGAACACGTAGGTTCATTTCGCTTCTTGAACCACCACCTTAGAGTCATGATCCACCACCATAGAATCTGAATTCCTCTTAAACCGGAACACAATAAATCGCTACCATCACCATAAACAACACTTCACTTTTAATTATTAAAATGCATTCAAAAAATCCCAAAAAATTATTTTAGCATGTTTATGTTATTTCCAGCATGTCATATTTTTCTCATTCAAAAATTTGCATTTTTACTAATATTTTCCTCTTATTCGATTTCATCATATTTTCCGATTCTCTTATCGTTTCACAGGTTATTCCATTTCAGACGGTTTCTTTTACTGTTTTCCTTTTTCCAATAATGTAACTGCTCATGGGATGTAATAGTTAATTAGGCTTTTATTTTCCGCAAGTTTAAATTATGTATCTGCCCCAAAGCCATGTAATAGCGTAGGACATTTATCTTTCCGCATCTTTACATTCCGCATTTTAATTTCCGCACCCTCTAAACTGCTAGTAGCTAGGCGTGTATGGCAAGATAAAATCAACATAGATAACCTCAAATTTCAAGATAAAATATCTGAATTCAACACACTCTTTTCACACATGCACCCCTTAGGGTAATTCTCTCTCGTTGCCTTTCAATTAAATGGTCATGTCCCTCGAACGTAGAGGTATTCTAGCACCGTTGCCTTCAAACAAATCATCATAGTCCCTTCGATACAAAGATCATAAGACCCACGATGTCGCCTCCGAATACATGATCTTGACCCTCGATTGTCGCCTACGAAAAATGATGATAGTCCCTTCGAATGTGCTAGGATACTTCCTACAAGTTGCTTTCTATGACCATCCGATGTCCCTTCGAATGTCCCTTCTACATCCAACGAATAGGGTTACCTACCAACTAATGGTATGGATAGCGCTATTCTAAAGGAACGTAAAATAACACGAAAATGACCAATTCTGAGTAGGTAATAAGACTTTTAGTTGCTTGCTCTATCAAAATACTTTTCACACCTCACACTTTTGTCAAAGTTCAAACTCTTTTCAAGACAAAACATTTCCAAACACTTTGTATACATTCCTACATGAATCATTACAAAGTCAAAGCGAAATGCCTTTTCAAAACATTTTTCAAACACACAGAAAGCAATTTTAAAGTGATCTAAGAGCAACTAAGAGCCCGTAGATAACTACGGATGAAAAGGGGTGCTAATACCTTCCCTCTTCATAACCTTCTCCATTACTCAGAATCTAACGAAGGTCTTTTTCTGTACTTTTTACCTTCCCTTAATTGGATAAAATAAAAGTCGGTGGCGACTCTTGCTATCCGCACATTTGCGATACAAAAACCTACAAAGTCAGTTCACCGTATTACACTGCTGCAGTAGCTTCCGTGTCGACACCGATGCTTTGTAATGATTCTTGTGAAAAAGAGACGGGGCCGATGAAACTCACTCTATAGCAGTGCTGCAGAGGGTTCTACATCAACGACACCAATGGAGTTTTGTAATGATTTTGTGAAGAGACGGGACCGATGGAACTCGGCTCTATAGAAGTCTTCTAATAGCTTCTACATCGATGACACCAATGGAGCTTTGTAATGATTCTTGTGAAGAAGAGACTTTTTTAAATAAACAAGAAAGAGAGGAAGTTGGCCCTACTACATGTTTAGAGGAAGTTGACCCTACTACATGTTTAGAGGAAGTTGGACCTACTACATTATTCCATCCGGTGGAACAAAATATCAGAGAAGAACCTTTCAATCATTTGAATAAACAAAACATGACCCCAAATGAAATTAGCTTTAATCCGGGTTTGCTTGCATAAGAAGTTTTCAATAACGTGGAACATATGAGCAAATGTTCTCCAACAGAACTTTCCAATCCGATGGAACATGTGAACAAACCCGTGGAACATGTGAATGAAAGTTATCCACGAATGAAATTGCTCCATCGAACTTTCCAATCCGTTGGAACATACGAACGAAAGTTCTCCTGCTTTATTTTGAAATTCACAAACTTGATTGGGTTCCTTCAGAAGATTTGAACGGATATTTTCCGCTTTGGGCGATAATTGAATCAAAGATGAACTATTAGAGAAAATAAATGTGTCAAGGTTGTTTTCAAAAGACGCGTTGATGAAAGTGCATTTTGCGTCAGGAAATTATAGCATATTTGGACCTTCATTGAAAAGTTCTGACTCAAGATTTTGCCTCCTCCTATGCCAAAGAAAGCCACCGGAAAGAAGCGAGGCAGAAAAAGCAAAAAGGAAAGAGTTTCTGCAGTCTGATTTCTTGTCATTTTAATATTTGAGTTTATGTGAATATCATTGACATTATTAGTTTGTATATCCAAAGTTTTGATTACTACATTTTGTTAGACACATTCTAAACTTACTCTAACTTTAAACAGGGTTGTTACATTCTTTTTAACTTTTATTTTTATCTTTGGTTGAACTTTGTTGAACCGGGAAGGTATAATCTACATTATGAACTATATTCTAATAACCAAGTGGGGAAAAAGCTACTCTACTTCTATTTTCTTATAGATATTAAAAGCTACACTACTTCTATATTTGAGTAATTTGAGTTATCCTTGATGCTAGGTTGAGATCATGGTTTTTTTAAAATTTGTATTTTTAAAAATAATGTTTGAATAAAAATTTTAAATAGTAAATTTTATTTAAATAAAAAAATTAATTTTAACATTTAATAGCATTATGAATATCAATTAGAGGGAAGGCAACCCTAGGTTATGGCCCCTCCACTCCCTTCTATTTTTTAGGACACATGTTGAAAAGTTATATAAAAATATTTAATTTAATGTAAAAAATATCTATTTTTTTGTAAAAATGTCTAATTTAGTGTATAATTGTTCAAAATCGAACAAATCCAATAGAAAATCATAAATCGAATCAAATCAAAATAACAAAAAATGATATTTAACTTTAAAATTTATATTTTACAAATCAAATTAAACCGCATTATATTACAATCTAAATTTTAATTAACTTCCATACAACTCAAACATAAATTTATTATACTTTATATATATATATATATATATATATATATATATATATATATATATATATATATATATATATATATATAGAGAGAGAGAGAGAGAGAGAGAGAGAGAGAGAGAGAGAGAGAGAGAGAGAGAGAGAGAGAGAGAGAGAGAGAGATTACACCATGACTTACACTCGCTCAAAAACGTCACTACAGATTAATATTTTTTAAAATCAACCGTTGGATTGAAACATACCATCATATAGATCTAAAATCCACTAACCCTATATATAATTTTTTTAAAAAAATTATAATTACAAAAATCAGACTAAACTACAGTTTTAGTTTCTCTATTTTCTTTAATTCACGATATCAGTCTCTCTATTTTGTTTTTAAATAATTTTAGTCTTCGTGCTTATTTTTTGCCGAAAAATATTGAAGTGTACAGTTTTAATTACAGTTTTGATTACACTATTCTTTTATTTTAAACAGTTTTAGTCCTTCTATTTTTTCCCAACTCAGCACTTTATGACAGACAAATGGACATGAGAAACAAAACTGTTTAAAAACAAAATAGGAGATATATCGCGAGTTAAGAAAAATAGAGAACCAAAATTGTAATTAAACCTAAAAATTTAAAAAAAATGAAAATTTCTCAATTTTCCTCTATAAAAAAACCACACTTCTCCTCCATTTGAACAAAATACGTATGTTTCAAAAATAAATTTTCCCATTTATCTGTAATAAAATCTCACAGAGATTCAATTTTTTTTTTCTATTCTCTTTCGTATCTCAACCATCAGACAATCTTTATTTTCTATTTTTATTTTAAATAGGAAATTAATTAATAGTTACAAATTAAATATACAGATATAATATTAAAGCTCTTTTTGATTGGGAGATGAGGAGGAGATCGTAAATATTTAAAATTATGATTGAAATATAAATTATTTACTATCTTAACGCTTCACCCTTTTTTTTATAAACCTGTTGCGAAAAACAAACCTGTTGCGAAAAACAAACCGCCACGCTATCTTAACGCTTCACCCTTTTTTTTCTCCCTCTCTCTCACACATATCAGTTTCACTCTATATCAATTCAGCTTCAAGATTCATATCAAGAAAGAACAGATTTGAATTTCTCATATTTCATATTATAGTACTATTTTATTGCAATGTTTTATACTTTACATTGTTATCGACTTATCGTTATAGTATAGTATGAATGAATGCATGGACGTGTTTTGTGTTTTATTGTTATGATATGAGTGGATGAATGAATGCATGTGTTTTGTGTTTGGTGTTTTAGGTTTTCTGTTATATTGGCTCGAGATTCCGACGGAATGGATTTACATGTTGATGATGTTTTATTTGGTCGAGAGAATGATGTTTTTGGTTTTGAATCTTCGATATTGTCCAATGTTAATCCTGGTGTTTCTTTCTCTGAAACTCTAATCGGTGGTGTTGGAGGCAAGGTAGTCAGACTCGAGATCCTACACAAGATCGGGTAGGCATAACAAAATCGTGAATCGGAGAATCGTAACACGGATCGTAAGATCCTATAAAGTTTAAAAATTCATATATATTCATAATAGGCATGTGAAGTAACATAATTTAGTAATTAAAAAAAAGAACTAAATGGTGAAGACAAAATATTTAACGTGGAGAGGGAGTGAGGATATAAAGCTGAATATGATGGAATGAGCATTTAACGTGAGAAAGAGTGAAAAAAAACCATTATGGTAAATTTCATTAATTATGAGAGTAATATTGGAAAGTTACAAAATTAATAGTTAGTGGGTGTGTATTAAATATTAATTAATTTTTTTAAGTAGGTAAATAAAGTCAATTAATGTTTCAGCTTTTAAGTGCAAAAAAAGAGAAACGGCTCTCCGCCCAATTAATGTTTTAATTTAGGGTTTTTTTTCTGAACCGGGTCATAATTTTCAGAGACCGACCCGTGTACCCGAAATTCTGGGTTGGTGAGAAAATTGTGCGTGAGCGCCGATTCCACCGTTTCTACGTGAAAACGCGACGATCCCAACCGTGCCTAGCAAAAAACGATTCTGACCATACTCTAACACGGAGAGGGGTTGCAAGATCGCGGAATCGTCCGATCCTACGAGTTGGATCGCGATTCTGACTACCTTGGTTGGAGGAATCAATAGTCCAATGGGGGTGTTTTCTGGGACTGATATGGTTGGGTTTCACATGAACTCGGGGTGTAATGGGAAAGTGGGAAAATTTTCACATGGGTTGGTGCAGAATGAAGATGAGAGAGTTTTGAGTCAAAGTAGTGGTGGAGGTTGTGCAGAGTTTGGTAAAGATTTGAATGGTGTTCAGTTTGAAAGAGAGTCTGAGGTAAAGGTTGCTGAAGTTTCATTGGATATTGAAGATTTGTTTTCAAGAAAAGCCTTTCTGTCAGATGCACAAGTGAATGAGATTCAGAATTATATTCAATACAGCTCTTGTGGTTTGGATCTTGTTGTGGATTTTAATTCTTACAAAAACACTCAGGAGGAGGATAATGTGGCAAGGGATTCGGTGTTTTCGGATGTTAATTACCGCGTATCTGATTTAGTTTGGGGAAAGGTTAGGGGCCATCCTTGGTGGCCTGGTCAGATCTATGATCCTGCAATTGCATCAGAGACGGTAAAGAGTTACTGGGAAGAGGATTGTTACCTGATAGCATATTTTGGGGGTCAAAAATTTGCTTGGAATGAAGTGTCAACGATAAAGCCATTTCATAAACATTTCTCCGAAATGGCGAAACAGACTGATTGTGAAAATTTCCGATTTGCTGTTGATTGTGCTCTAGAGGAAGCCTCGAGACGGGTTGCGTTAGGCCTGTCTTGTCCTTGTATGCCTGAAGAAGTGTCTTCTATCACGAAGACGCAAGTAGTTGCTAATGCTGAAATCTGTAATCAATCTTTTGAACCTGCGGAACTTTTCAGTTTTGTGCACTCATTAGCTCAGTCACCATTTACTGAATTTGATAGACTGGATTTGGTAAGGGCTCGTGGCCAAGTGTCGGCTTTCTATCACTCAAAAGGCTATTCGCAGCTGCCTGAGTTTGTAGTGCATGATCGGTTGTTTGTACCAGATATGGAAACTCTACCTGTAAGAGAAGAAGAGCAATGCAATGATCAAGTTTTGAAAACAGGTCAATGCTTTTTGCCAGATTTGATGTGTGAGAAGAACTCATTGACTCCATATGGTGAATGTACTCTAGAAAAGAAAGCTGGTGATAATTTCACTTCACGGCGTGGCAGGAAACCGAAGCCGTCTCACGATCCTTCTGATGATTGTTTCCAGGATGATAAATCTGATGATTGTTTCCAGGATGATAAATCTATTTCACGACGTGGAAGGCAACCGAAGGCAGCTTACAAAACTTCTGATGATTGTTTAAAGAATTTTCAGACTGCCGTTAACAATTCAATTCCGCGCAAGCGTGGCAGAAAACCGAAGGCAACTTACAATACTTCTGATGATTGTTTCAAGAATTTCCAGACTGCTGTTAACAGTTCAATTCCGCACAAGCGTGGCAGAAAACCCAAGTTAGCTTGCAATACTTATGACAATTGTTTGAATAATTCTCAAACCGGAAACAGCGTCGAATTTCAGAATGTATCTGTAGATGATATGTGGTCTCAAATATGCTTGGCTGCCAAAGATCCTGTAGGAGAAAGTTGCTACTCTAATATGATACATTACTTTGCAGATTTTAGAAAAGTCATTGGCAGAAACAATTCTGCTTTCCTCGAGCAGGGATTTTCTTTACAACAAGGATGTGATGGTGAGATTGCAGCAATAACCTCTATAGAAGCTGCTGCAGTAGCTTCTGAGTCGACACCAATAGAGCTCGGTTCTATAGTAGCTGCTGCAGTAGCTTCCGTGTCGACACCGATGCTTTGTAATGATTCTTGTGAAAAAGAGACGGGGCCGATGGAACTCAGCTCTATAGAAGCAGCTGCTGCAGTAGGTTCTACATCAACGACACCAATGGAGTTTTGTAATGATTTTTGTGAAGAGACGGGACCGATGGAACTCGGCTCTATAGAAGCTGCTGCTGCAATAGCTTCTACATCGATGACACCAATGGAGCTTTGTAATGATTCTTGTGAAGAAGAGACTTTTTTAAATAAACAAGAAAGAGAGGAAGTTGGCCCTACTACATGTTTAGAGGAAGTTGGCCCTACTACATTATTCCATCCGGTGGAACAAAATATCAGAGAAGAACCTTTCAATCATTTGAATAAACAAAACATGACCCCAGATGAAATTAGCTTTAATCCGGGTTTGCTTGCATCAGGAGTTTTCAATAACGTGGAACATATGAGCAAATGTTCTCCAACAGAACTTTCCAATCCGATGGAACATGTGAACAAACCCGTGGAACATGTGAATGAAAGTTATCCACAGAATGAAATTGCTCCATCAGAACTTTCCAATCAGTTGGAACATACGAACGAAAGTTCTCCGACAGCTTTTATTTTGAAATTCACAAACTTCGATTGGGTTCCTTCAGCAAGAGATTTGAACCAGATATTTGCCCGCTTTGGGCCGATAATTGAATCAAAGACTGAACTATTAGAGAGAAATAAATGTGTCAAGGTTGTTTTCAAAAGACGCGTTGATGCAGAAAGTGCATTTTGCAGTGCAGGAAATTATAGCATATTTGGACCTTCATTGAAAAGTTACAGACTCAAGATTTTGCCTCCTCCTATGCCAAAGAAAGCCACCGGAAAGAAGCGAGGCAGAAAAAGCAAAAAGGAAAGAGCTTCTGCAGTCTGATTTCTTGTCATTTTAATATTTGAGTTTATGTGAATATCATTGACATTATTAGTTTGCTCAGCTGCTTTCCCAGTAACTTTCCTCCACTGATCTGACTGCACTTTCAATCTCCTTAATTCAGCCTCTAACTCCGAATTCGATGCATACGCAGCATCTAACGCCTCAGTTACCTCTGCTATCTTTCTGTTACTATTATCAACTTCTTCTGTTATGTAGCCAAGTTTTGTCAAAGCCTCTCGTTCCGCGGCCCTTGCTGCCTCCGCAGAAGCAATAGCCTCGTATGTAGTTTTATTCTTCTCTATCTCCTCTCTCTTTATTTCCATCTTGAGTGAAATATTCTCTTCAGTTACATTTTTTAGTTTTGTCTCTTTCTCCAACAGTTTATCCTTCAACTCAACCGCATCATTATCTTGCAAATGAGATTCATTGTCAATCATGCGCGCCTTTAACTCCTCGATATCAGCTCTAGCGCTCTTCAATTCCTCGTATAATTCAGCTTGTTTTTTATTAGATTCTGATTTTGTGTGCTCAAGTTGTTCAAATGCGCTTCTAATCTGCAATGTGTTTCGTCCATTGCAACTAAGGTTGATGCTCTTATGAAAATTATGTGAGCTAGTACTTTTTAAGATTGGAATTGGTACACCATCAATAAGATCAGAAGCTTCTTCTTGATTGATATGATTTCATATCATTTGTCTTTGACATTTCTGGCGTTCTAGTATCACAGGCAATGCATTTTTTACGGAGCGTTTAAATGCTCATGTATAACAATGTTGTGTTTTCTAGGTTAATAGATGAAGTGGCAACGCAGCTTGTTGTTGGTTTGTTTTCTATTTTTATATAATCTTTATTGTATATATAAAAATCTTGATATAATTGTGGTTTGTTTTTATTATTATCTTTGTATATGAAACCATTAGCAATTTGTACGTGGATGTTTTTGATGCAATTGGGGGATATTTGCAAACTTGACTGAGATTCCGTTTTAATACTTAGAACAAGAATTTTATGATTCTAAGAAAGGATTCACAGAGGATAATGAAAAAGGTATCTTATATGCCATGATCCATAAACTATGCAGTTGCACAATTCTGGTGTGCATTTTTATCACAGGCTTAGAATATTTAATTGGTCAAACAGTTTGATATGATATGCATTTCAGTGTGTGCATCAACTCATAAACCAAGCATTTTGTCAGTTACTAATGGTTTTGTTTGTAGATTCATGCCTTCACATTCTCTTGATATTGCTCTTTGTTTTTGGGTTGAAATTGAAGTTGCTCTTTCTAACTGCATGATAGGATTCTGTGTTCAGGCCTAAACACAACCGCTTAGTTGAATAAGAAGTTAGTGACTGTTGTGGCATTAGAGTCGACTCAACCCTCCTATGTACATACTTAGTTTCCTTGTACATATCCACCCTTTTGTGTACATATTTAATTCCTTGTACATATTCAACTTTTTTGCAAATATTCAAGTATAACTAATATCATTCGCTAGTTTTATTCCACTTGTTTATACATCAATTTCACTGGTATTAAGAGGAGCATTATTCCCGGTGAAACTGCTCTTAAACCAGTGAAATTGATGTATACAAGGAATTCGCCAGTTTTATTCCACTTGTTTATACATCAATTTCACTGGTATTAAGAGGAGCATTATTCCCGGTGAAACTGCTCTTAAACCAGTGAAATTGATGTATACTGGTCAGTTGGCTGTACTTACTGAGCTCTGCGAAGTTTTGTCGTTTTGTACAGAGGGTTCACTCTCCAGTATGACTTCAGACCTGTTATCACCATTACTTGTAAAGCTGGCAAAGCATGAGAGTAATCCAGATATAATGTTGTTTTCTATAAGGGCTATCACTTATATATGTGATCTGTATCCTCGATCAGCTGGTTTTCTTGTTCGTCATGATGCTGTTTCGGCTTTATGTCAAAGATTACTGACGATCGAGTATCAAGACGTAGCTGAACAGGTAATTGGTACTTCTTTGTTTGTAAGATATGTTTTTCTTGTATTGTTTTTTATAGACGGTAAGGAATATAAGTTATTATTATTGTATGTATACAGTGTCTTCAAGCATTGGAGAAAATATCGCGAGAACAACCACTTGCATGCTTACAGGCCGGAGCAATCATGGCTGTTTTAAATTATATCGATTTCTTCTCAACAAGCATACAGGTAAGCATCTAATACGAAGGCATCATCTTCATAAGTATTCACTGTTTATTTTTCGTTCAAAAATTTATAATCAACAATTTTTTACCATTTAAAGTCATTAGAGGAGTGAAAAATAACTCATTTTACTTATCTCTCTTTTCCCTCTCAGAGAGTTGCTCTTTCTACTGTGGTGAACATATGCAAGAAGCTTCCTTCAGAAAGCCCCACACCTTTCATGGAGGCTGTGCCAATATTATGCAATCTTCTTCTATATGAGGATCGACAGGTGCCGATGGATGGACTTTAGATATTATACTTTTGTATTTGTAATTTGCTTAAATTCCTTCTTTGTATTGTTTACTGAAGTAATAATGTACTTTCACAGCTTGTTGAGAACGTTGCTACCTGCTTGATCAAAATTGTTGATCGAGTTTCTCCTTCCTCAGAAATGCTGGATGAGCTTTGTAAGCAGGGATTGATTCAACAGGTCACACATCTTTTAAGTATAAATGGCCGAGCGTCTCTATCCCCATTAATTTATAATGTAAGCAATTTTTCTATGCTATTTTCATATCCTATATTTCTCCATTTTTAATATGCGTGAACTTTGATGTTATGAAATTATGAATCTATTATTTTGCTTGACAGGGATTGATAGGATTACTTGTCAAAATTTCATCGGGATCAGTCGTAGCCTTCAGGACTTTGTATGAGCTAAATATAAGCAGCATATTGAGAGAGATATTATCTGCATTTGACCTTTCACACGGTGTATCAACTTCACAACTTGTTGGTGGACACTGTAGTCGGGTATGAGGCTTGGGTTTGTCTCTGTTATTGTCTTCTACTGGTGTGTAGCTAGAGTTTCATAAGTTTTTTCATACTGTAATCAGGTGTGAGACATGGATTATAAAGCGGAATTTATTAGTATAGTCATTTTATTCTGACGAGTCTAGTAATTGGCAAAGGACGATTTTTTCATATTGGTAGGAAGTCTTACCTTACTTTCTTAAGAGTCGCAACTCAAACATGTGAGATCTTAGTCACATGGCAGCAAAAAAGTAATTCATTTGGAACAGCGTATTAAGTTGGGAATTCTTTATGGTCCAACTTAACATTATTATAAGGAAATTGAGTGAAAAATGTATCTATAAGATTTCAAAAACTCATTGAAATATAATTCTTGCTGAATACAGCGATGGATTGCTTTATTCTGTTTCAAATTTATGTTATTCAATTTCATTTTGAACGTCTTTAATTCATGACACAAACTACTAATTATATTTGGTTATCATCATTTCATAACTTCATCACACATTTTTAATTCTAATCGATTTGGTGGGTTGAATGATTCATTTTTATCACTGGCCAGTTCCATATGTGTACAGTTTTAATATATAAATATCTGATAGACTTCTGTAATTTTGTGGAACAGTATAAATGTTCTATTAATTTTCTTATGAAAACGCTTATGGTACGAGTTATATTCTACCTGTGCAATAAAGCATTTGGAGTTAAAATGATTATTTTGGTAGCAATTGTTGACTTTTGATCTTAGTATTTGTCTAGTAGTGTTTCAGTCTGAAACAAAGAGATGTTCTTATTCTAATTGGTTCTTGTTTGTGTGATTTGTGAGAATTCTTTTATTGAACATTGTGAAAGGGTTATTTGTTGTTTATGGACTTGCTAGGTATATGAAGTACTCAAATTGCTGAATGAACTTCTCCCTGGCCTGGATAAAGATCAGAGTAATCAACTATCATTGGACAAAGAATCCTTCCTAGCTAATCATCCAGATCTTCTGCAGAAGCTTGGGATGGATGTGTTTCCCATGTTAATCCAGGTTAGCTGATTTTCTTATAGTTAACCCAATACTCTTCCGTTTTTATTACAATTAAATGTCTATCTCATCTTTACGCAGGTGTTTAATTCTGGTGCAAGTTTATATGTTTGTCATGGATGTTTATTCATCATGTACAAGTTTGTTTGTTTGACCAAATCTGATATGCTTGTGGAGCTGCTTAGGAATGCCAATATTTCAAGGTGAAGGAGGCTTTCTTATCCTTTGAGTTGTGATATTATTTATATTTTGTTAAAGGTATTGACTTTATCTGGTTGATGTGACAGTTTTTTGGCTGGAGTATTCACTCGGAAGGATCATCATATGCTATTGTTAGCCTTACAGATTGCTGAGATAATCCTTCAAAATTTTTCTGATATTTTCTTAAAGTTATTCATAAAGGAGGGTGTCTTTTTTGCCATTGAGGCACTCTTAAAACCAGAAAGATCATCACAATTGGTGTACCCAGTATTTAGCGGCATTCAGATGTCGTTAGACTCTGGTCAAAGGTCTGATTCTAGAGAGGTTCTCAAGTGTCTATGTTACACATTTTCATCTGCCCAGTCTTCTACATCATCTGAAGCCAGAAAGTGCAAACTCGACAAAGACTCTGTTCATAATCTGGCAGAGCATATTAAAGCAAAATACCTAGCACCTGAATTATATGATTCTGAGAAAGGATTGACTGATATTTTGAAGAATCTCCGAGCATTGTCTAATGATTTGTTGAGCATGTCTACTGATGAAGGTGCTCTTGCTGCGCAAGAAGAGAAAATCAATAAGGTGCTAGATCAAATTATAGACAAGCTTATTGGCAAGGAAGAAGTTTCTACTTTTGAATTTATTGAGAGTGGAGTTGCAAAAGCACTTGTTAATTATTTATCTCTTGGCCATTATATGGGGGAAAACAAGTGGGTGCATGGTGTTTGTGGTCATAATGCTGTCATAGAAAAACGGTTTGAGGCGTTAGCTAGTGTATGCTTAAGTACTTTTCAGCCTCTCTCTGGTGACACACCCCTTTCTGTATTAATCAGGAATCTGCTGAGTGCGCTGACTTCATTGGAAGCTTTCCCTATTGTGCTGAGCAATGTACAAAAAGTGAGAAATTCATTTGCTACTGTTCCTAATGGATGTTGCATTCCTTATCCTTGTCTGAAAGTCCGATTTGTCAAGGGAGAGAAAGAAACTTACTTGAGTGACTGTTCTGAGGATTTTTTTACTGTCGACCCTTTTTCATCTTTGCACTCCATTGAAAGATATATGTGGCCAAAGGTCAGCAAGAAAAATGAAGAGCATACAAGCCTACCGTCCAGTCAAGTAGTGTTGCAACCAGAAAGTCCACCGCTTCAACTGCCATCAAATACAAGTTCCTGTCTTGATGAAATTCAAGCAGTCAATTTGAATGCTGGGGAATCATCTTCTTCTGGAATTCAGGTTTTACTCTTGTTTCTAGTTTAGATTATAATGAAGAACATTCTTGTATGTTATCTGTATCAAACTACGTTTATAGTTATGTTACTCTTTTGCATATGCATTTGAAATTTTGTGTCTTATCTAACAGGTTGCAGAAGAAGAAATGCATTTTGTTGCAGAACCAAACTCAAAACTTGAAAGAGAGCATCTTTCATCTTGTAGCAACAAAGCTGCTTGCAAACTTATTTTTTACCTTGAAGGACAACCTCTAGATCATAAATTGACTCTATATCAGGCAATTCTTCGCCAAGTAATAAAACAAAATGATTCTGGAATTGGTGCGAAACTGTGGAGTAATGTGCATACATTGACATATAAAACAGATTTGAAACCTGAGGATATAATGCCTTCGGATTGTCATTCTTCATCTCAAGATTTCTCTCATGATAAAGTTTTGGCACTTTATCAGCATAAAGCTTTTTTATCAGGCATGTTCCATGGTGAACTTGTTTCTGATTTGGAGAAGTCAAGTCCAACTTATGATATTCTATTTCTTCTTAAAAGCTTGGAAGGCATGAACAGATTTATATTTCATCTTATGTCACGTGAAAGAATTTGTGCTTTTGCCGAAGGTAAAGTTGATAATCTGGATAGCCTTAAAATAACAGTTCCTACTGCCCAACTAAATGAATTTGTAAGCAGTAAGTTGACAGAGAAGCTGGAGCAACAAATGAGGGACTCTTTGGCAGTCTGCACGGGCAGTATGCCTTTATGGTGTAATCAGCTAATGGCTTCTTGTCCATTCCTATTCAGTTTTGAAGCAAGATGCAAATACTTCAAACTGGCAGCATTTGGTCAGCCACGACTATCACCTCACATGTCTTACCATAACTCTGAAACTGGAAGTGATAGGAGACTGGGCCATGGTGTATCGCCTCGAAAAAAGTTCTTAGTTTACCGCGACCGAATCTTGGAGTCTGCTACACAAATGATGAAACTACATGCCAGTCATAAAGTGGTTCTTGAAGTGGAATATGATGAAGAAGTGGGAACTGGTCTTGGACCAACTTTGGAATTTTATACCTTGGTGTGTCAGGAGTTGCAAAAGTCTGGTTCAGGCATGTGGAGAGAGGATGCTTCTTTACATACCCTCAAGACAAGCTTGCAGGCTGGGGAAACAGGAATTTATTCTTTGTACGGATTGTTTCCTCGCCCATGGTTGTCAACGCAAGATGCTTCTGGCGGCATACAATTCTCTGAAGTAACAAAGAAATTTGTTCTTTTAGGCCAAGTTGTTGCTAAAGCACTTCAAGATGGAAGGGTCTTAGATCTCCACTTTTCTAAAGCCTTCTGTAAACTTATTCTTGGAAAGGTAATTGATTTTGTGTGCAATTAATGAACTTCACATGAGCTTGCAACATGTAGTAAGATGTATAATGAGAGGGCCACTATAACTGACTTGCTCTCTTTATTTGCTTATAATCTTTCTTTTTAGGAACTTTATGTCTACGACATACAATCTCTTGATCCTGAGCTTGGTAGGGTGCTGCATGAGTTTCAAGCTCTAGTTAACAGGAAAAAAAAATTGGAATCGGTCTATGGAGGGAATTCTGAGTTGGAACAAGGACTAAGCTTTCGAGATTCCAGAATTGAGGATCTTTGTCTTGATTTTACTCTTCCCGGGTATCCTGATATCGTTCTTGCTTCAGGGTCTGACCATTCCATGGTAAAATATTGCTTGATATTTTGCATTGCAATTTTTGTAACACTTTTGTTGCCACAATTTAAAACTTAAATATTTCCATCCTTTTGGCAGGTAAATATGAGAAACCTGGAGGATTATGTTTCACTTATTGTCGATGCAACCGTGATGTCTGGAATTTCAAGACAAGTGGAAGCTTTTAAATCTGGCTTTAATCAGGTATCTTACTTTGTCTTGATAATAGTTGAAATGTATTAACACAAGAACCTTTCTGATTGTGTTATATTCACTGTCACTATAGAAGTTGGGATAGAATTGCATCTAAAGAGTACCGAAAATCCCAAAAAAGTGGGGGTTTACTGACCGCCGTCCCACAAAAGTTGTCATAGTAGGCTGTTTCACTCAAATTAAGGAGAAGTTATATATTAGCGAAAGAGAATAACAATGTTACTAAATTAACCTCATTAACTATTGGTTGATTTTTGTTATCATAAATGCAAAGTAAAGAACAATTGCTTGGGAGTTATGCCACATACTATAATTAGAAGAAAAAAAATGTTTAATGTTATAATTGAAAATGGCAATTATTTTGGGACAATTGTTTTTGCAAATGTAACAATTATTATGAGACAGAGGGAGTACATGATAAACAAAATGAATATGGGCTTGAAGCTAACTCCTATATATGAGAAACTATATATAAGAAACTGTTTTGTCCGTTTGAATAATTTGACTTAATAGAAGACTAAAATCCACAAACTTTTTACTATAATGTGTTATCTGCCGTTGTTTAGAGTTCCTTCATTTTGTGGTCTTGTTTAGAATTTGAGGTCTATGATTAGCTGTTTTGGTGTTTAGAATTAAGACCATTACCGGCTTTATAATTTTTGCCCATGTTCCTAAAGTCATTGCACATAGCTGCTAAAATTTATTGCTCATTTTTGTGTTTGATGTTGGCATCAACCTCAAATTTTTTTAAAAACTTGTAGGTTTTTCCCATTGAGCATCTCCAGATTTTCTATGAAGAAGAGCTTGACCGTATATTCTGTGGAGAGAATGATTCTTGGGCTGTATGTGTAACTTAATTTAATCAATTTGTATATATGTCTTTTTCTATTTAAGCAAAACGGAAACAAATTTTTGTTTAAAAAAAAAAAGGTTTAATTATACTAATGCCATGTTAGCAGATCAATGAGCTGTCGGATCACATTAAGTTCGACCATGGTTACACTGCTAGCAGTCCTCCCATTGTTAATGTAAGCATACGTCTAATTCTAGATATTCTTTGATCTTGTTTTGAATCATTTTATCTTTTTGACTGAATCTCTGTCATTGAGGACTCAGTTGTTGGAAATTATCCGAGAGTTTGACCATGGACAGCGACGAGCATTTCTCCAGTTTGTGACCGGCACACCCCGGCTTCCTCCAGGAGGATTGGCATCTCTCAATCCAAAGTTGACTATTGTCCGAAAGGTGTATAAATTATATTAATATGCTCATTTTTCACCACGATTTTTACACTTAAATGTCCTTTTTCTTTGTAACATCTTATATTTTTGTGTTCAACAGCATTGTAGCAACCAAGCAGACACAGACCTACCAAGTGTGATGACATGTGCTAATTACCTTAAGCTACCTCCTTATTCGTCAAAAGTACCTTATCGGTTTTTTCTGTTTTAAACTCTTTTAAACACTTGAAACAAATATTAGAAAAAAAAGATCTAATATTTTCTGATGTTCATTGAATTTCAGGAAAAGATGAAAGAGAAGCTCTTGTATGCCATTACAGAGGGTCAAGGATCTTTCCACCTTTCATGACTTCGGATTTTGAAGGTGTAATTATTAGGGTAATTGATAGTTAATGTAGATAAGGCTGTTAATTAGTTGCTGAAGTTACTGGAAGTGCTGGTCACATCAAGTTACTTACTTGGGGACAAAGCTTATGTCTTCACTGACTACAATTGTTGGGGGGTGTATATAGAGCTTGCTGATAGTTAGTTGTTTTTGTTTTTGGATTGTGTCCTCTGTATAGAAACAGAGGGCAATTTAAGTGAGACCATACTTTGATATTTTTTGTACAGTATTTTGTATTGGGATATCTGGCTGTTACTTTATTATATCATATTTTCTATGAAATTTAGCTCTACTTTGTTATTGATTTATTTATGCATTGTGACTGCAAAATAAACTCTAAAGAATCGTGTCTTGAAAATTTAACCTAGCAGATACTAGGTAGTAGCTACATTATGTTTAATTGAACACTTGATCCTAGTTAATGAAATGATGTCATGTTGAGGAGCTTTGCTAAAAGTTGTTAGTAAAATGCAATTGAAAATTGAGTATAGTACTTTTAGGGTTTCCTACACTCTATCTAGTGATCACACGCAATGAAAACTCAAAAATATCCTTCGGGACGTTCGGAGATCAAAATTTGAACGCATTTATTATACAACAAATCACTTCATTAGAGAGAGATATCTCTCATATTTGCCAAAAGAAAAATATGGATTTCAATCTTCGGATGTACCCTCAATAATTGGAGATTGAAATTCAAAAACACCAAGTGGAAAAATGAATTTTACATTATCTTGCACGAATGAGAGTCTTCATGATCATAACGCCAATATTGAAAAACCTTACCAAAATCTCCTTCCATTCTCATTCAAGATTTTTACTTGCAAACAACATTCTACAGTATTTTGACATTAAAAAGGTACAATAGAAGTTGAAATTATAGGTAATGCACATGTATTCCATTGATCATTGATGAGAAACTCCGTGAGACAAAATTTCTTTTATACAGTCCATATTGATCTAAAAAATTATATAAATATGCATTATATGTTGTTAAGAAAAAACACACTAGAATGAATGGTGTGTCACATTTGTTTACGAGGTCTCCTTTTGAATTTAGGCTAACAAAGATACCTCTCTTGTAGTTCTAAAATCCAAAAATGAAACTTTTTTGCACTACTCAGACAATCGAAAAATGGTTAAGATCAAAGACTATTACTTTCAATTGATAACGAAGGAATGATGAAGTTGAGTAAGGTTGAACAGAAGAAGGATACATATGTGACATTTCATCGTTACACAATAACGTAGCTAGTTTGAATTCCATTGTTATTAAACAACAAACAGCACATGACCAACTTCCTTATCCATACAAACACCCTCACAACTTGTCTTGTTTTTCTCAAACCATACAAACACCCTCACATTTTTCTGAAATGGAGAAGAAGCAGCAATGAACATCACTATCCTAAAACCACCACCATCATCACCAATCTCAACCTCTTTCCAACCCCACCACCACACTTGTTCTTCTCCGTTCAACTTCCCCAAAACCAACTCTTTTGTGTTAAACTACTCAAACCCCTCATCACTAACCGCCACTAAATCAGAACCACGCGACCAAAAGCTTCTAACACTCCTACAACAAAGAAGCTTGGAATCTATACACTCTCCCTCACCTCCCTAACCCCACTTCCTTTTACTCTCCCGCTTTCTCACAACACCCCCGTCCCTCACGCGCGCCGTATCCTCACGCGCCTCGTAATGAATCCCTCACCGTCGGATTCCAACTCCTCGGCCTCCCGCCGCCGCTAAAGCTGGTCACACTCTCTACGCTTCCGTTGTCAAATCCATGCTCCGCTCGGGTATCTTCCTCATGTCAAAGCACGGAGCGCTGTTGTGCCGTCTTGCTCGATGATGACGCTTCGGTCTGTTGAGGCTCTTCGACTCTTCCACGCACACGCCGGTTGAGGAAGCTTCGACCTTGACATGGCGGCGGATTCACGGCCGGATCTGGCGGCGTTCAATCGCTCTTAATGCTTGTGCGAATTTAGGGGATGGTAAGATGTTCTTGGAGGTGTTTGATGAAATCTGCAGTTGGTGTTGTGCCGATTCGTTGAGTTATAATATTGTTATGTGTTGTGGGAGTAATAGAAAAGACTTGCTTGTGTTTGTGTTAGAGAGGATTCTTGATTGAATATTGATTTGTGTATGACCACTTTGCATTCCCTTTCTGCTTATGTTGGTTTTAATGAATTGAAGCTACGAGAGAATTGTTCGAGCAATGAGGGAGAAAAGGAGAGATCTTTGTAGGATACTTAGAGTCCAATTCACTCTTTTTGATGAAAATTGTGTTGATGTTAATGATGATGATGATTCTTTTCCTAAGTTGCTTCGAATTTGATGATGGAGAAGAGTGGCAATGGAAATTTGAATGATTTGCCTTTATTGCCAAAAGTTTATATGCCCAACACTAGAATTTACACTACTCTAATGAAAGGCTATATGAAAGCGGGCGTGTTACGGATACGGTTAGGATGCTCGAGGCAATGCGTTGTCGGGACAATAGTGCGATCCACGACCATGTTTCATATACCATCGTTTCACACTTGTGAAGGTGGTTTCATGGACCGGCACGTCAAGTTCTTGAAATGACTAGGATCGATGTGCTGCAAATCGATAACCTACAATGTTCTCCTCAAGGGTTCTGTAAATGCGATGGTCGAGGCAAGGAGTTGCTTAAGGAGATGGTCGGGATATTGGGATCCAACGATGTTGTGTCGTATAATATACTTATTGACGGTTGTATATTGGTTGATGCGGTCTTGGTGCTCTTTCCTTCTTTAATGAAATGAGGGAAAAGGGATAGCTCCGACAAAGATTAGTTACACTACTTTGATGAAAGCTTTTGCATTGTCGGTCAACCAAAGTTAGCTCAAAGAGTCTTGACGAAATGGTGAACGACTCTCGTGTGAGGTGGATTTGATTGCTTGGAATATGTTGGTTGAAGGATATAGTAGATTAGGATTAGTGGAAGAGGCAAAGTGATTCAAAAGATGAAAGAAAACGGGTTTCATCCTAATGTGAGCACATATGGAAGTTTTTCAAATGCAATCGCAATTGCAAGAAAACACGGAGAAGCACTTATACTTTGGAATGAAGTGAAGGAGAGATGCGAGGTAGCGAAAGGACGATTCTTCTTCCACCTTTGAAACGATGAAGGGCTTTTGGATACACTTGCGATATATGTGTGAGTGCTTTCTTTAGAAAGGCATTGAAATGTGGCTTGTATGGAAGAAAATGGGATACCTCCTAACAAGACCAAGTATACTAGAATATATGTGGAAATGCATTCAAGAATGTTTACTAGTAAACATGCTTCTCAAGCTAGACAAGACAGAAGGAGAGGAAAAGAGCATTGAAGCTTTTAAATTTTGGTTGGGTTTGCCTAATTCTTACTATGGGAGTGAGTGGAGGTTAGAACCTCTTGATGGATATGAGTGACACGCCTCTAATTAGTTTTGATATGCTACAAATGTAGAAAGAGGATATATATTTAGTATATACACAAAAGCAGTGGCTATTTTTCTTTGACATTATTAGTTTGCTCATTGCTTTCCCATAACTTTCCTCCACCGATCATGCACTTTCAATCTCCTTAATTCACCTCTAACTCCGAATTCGATGCATACGCAGCATCTAACGCCTCGATTACCTCTGCTATCTTTCATTATTATTATCAACTTCTTCTTATGTAGCCAAGTTTTGTCAAAGCCTCTCGTTCCACGGCCCTTTGCCTCCGAAGCAATAGCCTCGTATGTAGTTTTATTCTTCTTTATCTCCTCTCTTTATTTCCATCTTGAGTGAAATATTCTCTTGATTACATTTTTAGTTTTGTCTCTTTCTCCAGTTTATCCTTCAACTCAACCACATCATTATCTTGCAAATGAGATTCATTGTCAATCAAGCGCCTTTAACTCCTCGATATCGCTCTAGCTCTTCAATTCCTCGTATAATTCAACTTGTTTTTATTAGATTCGATTTTGTGTGCTCAAGTTGTTCAAATGCGCTTCTAATCGCAATGTGCTTGAATATACTCGTCACGATAACTTACCGCAACATCTAATGCGATTTTAGTTTCCTGCTACTTTATAGCAAGCTCGGCTTTGAGCGTTTATCTCTTCATTTTCTATAACTTCCAATGTGGCGAGGAGATAAACCGGCTCCACCAAATCATCCAAGTTTGCTCACCGTTCCTCCAATGATTGTACACGAGCCTTGATTTTTCCAACTCTAAAGCTAAAGATTGAAATGCTTCGCTTTCGCACCTTCTAATCGAAGGGTTTGCACTCTTATTTGCATCCTCCAACTGCATTTGAGTTTTGCCAACTATTTCCAAAGCACGTGATTGATTTCTACATGGGCTCACCTCATTTTTCACTTTTCAATTGAAGACATTGCTTCATCAAGCTCCATTCTCAACTCTTGAATCTCAAGATCGACCTCGGCATTATCAATCCGAGTATCTTCCGATTCGCGTGCTCTTTCAAGTTGCATTTTCGGTTGGATTTCATTCATGGAAGATGCTAAAGTAGACGAATCCATCGCGTCGCTTATGGATGACTTCTAGCTCGCCACGCCTATCTCGTCTGAGAAACTTTACGTAGTTCTTGAATCCGTCCATCTTGAATTAGATAGTTCCATAAGTCGTTGTTGTGTTTCCTCCAACTCTCTTGCATAAAAGCCTATTCTTCGCATCATCACCTCACCGAGCTTTTGTCTTCACTAATTCCGTTGAGTTGAGTTGTTCGTTAGCTTTCTTTAGATCTTCTTCGAGTTGAGATAGCTGAAACTCCAATTCATGGACCCTATTTGTTCCATTCTTCTAAAGGCAGATGAAAAAGTCAAAGAGATAGAGTAAATAATATATAAACACAATGGATCCATGATACCAATAACCACAATGGTACAAAAGTTAAGTCTTATAGTTCTTCTAGCCATGAACCAACTTAAAATCTACCTCAGATATTGAACTTTGTGTTGAGTTCACATTTGGGCTTCTACACTCCCTAGGTTATGGCCCCTCCACTCCCTTCTATTTTTTAGGACACATGTTGAAAAGTTATATAAAAATATTTAATTTAATGTAAAAAAATATCTATTTTTTTGTAAAAATGTCTAATTTAGTGTATAATTGTTCAAAATCGAATAAATCCAATAGAAAATCATAAATCGAATCAAATCAAAATAACAAAAAATGATATTTAATTTTAAAATTTATATTTTACAAATAAAATTAAACCGCATTATAATACAATCTAAATTTTAATTAACTTCCATACAACTCAAACATAAATTTATTATACTTTAATCTTATATATATATATATATATATATATATATATATATATATATATATATATATATATATATATATATATATATATATATATATATATATATATATATATATATATATATATATATATATATAGAGAGAGAGAGAGAGAGAGAGAGAGAGAGAGAGATCAAATTACACCAAGAGTTACACCATGACTTACACTCGCTAAAAAACGTCACTACAGATTAATATTTTTTTAAATCCACTGTTGGATTGAAACATACCATCATATAGATCATACCTATAAAGTTTGAGATTAATCTATCAAAATCTTCAGCTAACAGGGGGATGGAGGAATGGTGGGTGTTGTTGATGGAGGGTGTGATGGGAAAGTGGGAAAATTTTCACATGGGTTGGTGCAAAATGAAGATGAGAGAGTTTTGAGTCAAAGTAGTGGTGGAGGTTGTGCAGAGTTTGGTAAAGATTTGAATGGTGTTCAGTTTGAAAGAGAGTCTGAGGTTGAGGTTGCGGCGAAGGTTCTGAAGTTTCATTGGATATTGAAGATTTGTTTTCAAGAAAAGCCTTTCATCGGATGCACAAGTGAATGAGATTAATTATATTCAATACACTCTTGTGGTTTGGATCTTGTTGTGGATTTTAATTCTTACAAAAACACTCGGAGGAGGATAATGTGGCAAGGGATTCGGTGTTTTCGGATGTTAATTACCGCGTGTCGATTTAGTTTGGGGAAAGGTTAGGGGCCATCCTTGGTGGCTGGTCGATCTATGATCCCGCAATTGCATCGAGACGGTAAAGAGTTACGGAAGAGGATTGTTACCGATAGCATATTTTGGGGTCAAAATTTGCTTGGAATGAAGTGACAACGATAAAGCCATTTCATAAACATTTCTCGAAATGGCGAAATAGACCGATTGTGAAAATTTCCGATTTCTTGTTGATTGTGCTCTAGAAGCCTCGAGATGGGTTGCGTTAGGCTGTCTTGTCCTTGTATGCTCGAAGAAGTGTCTTCTATCCCAAGACGCAAGTAGTTGCTAATCTTGAAATCAGAATCAATCTTTTGAACTGCGGAACTTGTCGGTTTGTGCACTCATTAGCTCATCACCATTTCTGAATTTGATACACTAGATTTGGTAAGGGCTCGTGGCCAAGTGTCGGCTTTCTATCGCTCAAAGGCTATTCGCACTGCAGTTTGCGTGCATGATCGGTTGTTTGTACGATATGGAAACTACCGTAGAGAAGAAGAAGCGCAATGATCAAGTTTTGAAAAGTCAATGCTTTTGCCGTTGATGTGTGAGAAGAACTCATTGACTCCATATGGTGAATATACTCTAGAAAAGAAAGTCGGTGATAATTTCACTTCACGACGTGGCGGAAGCCGTCTCACGATCCTTCGATGATTGTTTCCAGATGATAATCGATGATTGTTTCGGATGATAAATCTATTTCACAACGTGGAAGGAAATCAAGGCGACTTACAAAACTTCGATGATTGTTTAAAGAATTTCCATGTTAACAATTCAATTCCGCAAGCGTGGCGTAAAACCGGCGACTTACAATACTTGATGATTGTTTCAAGAATTTCGATCATTAGTTCAATTACGCAAGGCGTGGCGAAAACCCAAGTTAGCTTGCAATACTTATGACAATTGTTTGAATAATTCTCAAACCGGAACAGTCGAATTTGAATGTATCCTAGATGATATGTGGTCTCAAATATGCTTGGCGCCAAAGATCCCGTAGGAGAAAGTTGCTACGATATGATACATTACTTTGCATTTTAGAAAAGTCATTGGCGAAACAATTACGCTTTCCTCGGCAGGATTTTCTTTACACCAAGGATGTGATGGTGAGATTGCAGCAATAACCTCTATAGAAGCTGCTGCAGAGCTTCAGTCGACACCAATAGAGCTCGGTTCTATAGTAGCGCTGCAGAGCTTCCGTGTCGACACCGATGCTTTGTAATGATTCTTGTGAAAAGAGACGGGCCGATGGAACTCACTCTATAGAAGCAGCTGCGATGGGTTCTACATCAACGACACCAATGGAGTTTTGTAATGATTTTTGTGAAGAGACGGACCGATGGAACTCGGCTCTATAAAAGCTACTCTGCAATAGCTTCTACATCGATGACACCAATGGAGCTTTGTAATGATTCTTGTGAAGAAGAGACTTTTAAATAAACAAGAAAGAGAGAAAGTTGGCCCTACTACATGTTTAGAGGAAGTTGGCCTACTACATTATCCCATCCGGTGGAACAAAATATCGAGAAGAACCTTTCAATCATTTGAATAAACAAAACATGACCCCGATGAAATTAGCTTTAATCCGGTTTGCTTGCATCGAAGTTTTCAATAACGTGGAACATATGAGCAAATGTTCTCCAAAACTTTCCAATCCGATGGAACATGTGAACAAACCCGTGGAACATGTGAATGAAAGTTATCCACGTAATGAAATTGCTCCATCGAACTTTCCAATCCTTTGGAACATACGAACGAAAATTCTCCGACAGCTTTTATTTTGAAATTCACAAACTTGATTGGGTTCCTTCAAAGAGATTTGAACCGATATTTTCCCTTTGGGCGATAATTGAATCAAAGACCGAACTATTAGAGAGAAATAAATGTGTCAAGGTTGTTTTCAAAAGACGCGTTGATGCGAAAGTGCATTTTGCGGTCAGAAATTATAGCATATTTGGACCTTCATTGTAAAGTTACAGACTCAAGATTTTGCCTCCTCCTATGCCAAAGAAAGCCACCGGAAAGAAGCGAGGCAGAAAAAGCAAAAAGGAAAGAGCTTCTGCAGTCTGATTTCTTGTCATTTTAATATTTGAGTTTATGTGAATATCATTGACATTATTAGTTTGTATATCCAAAGTTTTGATTACTACATTTTGTTAGACACATTCTAAACTTACTCTAACTTTAAACAGGGTTGTTACATTCTTTTTAACTTTTATTTTTATCTTTGGTTGAACTTTGTTGAATTGGGAAGGTATAATCTACATTATGAACTATATTCTAATAACCAAGTGGGGAAAAAACTACTCTACTTCTATTTTCTTATAGATATTAAAAGCTACACTACTTCTATATTTGAGTAATTTAAGTTATCCTTGATGCTAGGTTGAGATCATGGTTTTTTTAAAATTTGTATTTTTAAAAATAATGTTTGAATAAAAATTTTAAATAGTAAATTTTATTTAAATAAAAAAATTAATTTTAACATTTAATAGCATTATGAATATCAATTAGAGGGAAGGCAACCCTAGGTTATGGCCCCTCCACTCCCTTCTATTTTTTAGGACACATGTTGAAAAGTTATATAAAAATATTTAATTTAATGTAAAAAATATCTATTTTTTTGTAAAAATGTCTAATTTAGTGTATAATTGATCAAAATCGAACAAATCCAATAGAAAATCATAAATCGAATCAAATTAAAAATAACAAAAAATGATATTTAATTTTAAAATTTATATTTTACAAATCAAATTAAACCGCATTATATTACAATCTAAATTTTAATTAACTTCCATACAACTCAAACATAAATTTATTATACTTTAATATATATATATATATATATATATATATATATATATATATATATATATATATATATATATATATATATATATATATATATATATATATATATATATATATATATATAGAGAGAGAGAGAGAGAGAGAGAGAGAGAGAGAGAGAGAGAGAGAGGAGGTATCAAATTACACCCGAAGAGTTACACCATGACTTACACTCGCTCAAAAACGTCACTACGGATTAATATTTTTTAAAATCAACCGTTGGATTGAAACATACCATCATATAGATCATACCTATAAAGTTTGAGATTAATCTATCAAAATCTTCAGCTAACAGGGGGATGGAGGAATGGTGGGTGTTGTTGATGGAGGGTGTGATGGGAAAGTGGGAAAATTTTCACATGGGTTGGTGCAAAATGAAGATGAGAGAGTTTTGAGTCAAAGTAGTGGTGGAGGTTATGCAGAGTTTGGTAAAGATTTGAATGGTGTTCAGTTTGAAAGAGAGTCTGAGGTTGAGGTTGCGAAGGTTGAAGTTTCATTGGATATTGAAGATTTGTTTTCAAGAAAAGCCTTTCATCGGATGCACAAGTGAATGAGATTAATTATATTCAATACACTCTTGTGGTTTGGATCTTGTTGTGGATTTTAATTCTTACAAAAACACTCGGGAGGAGGATAATGTGGCAAGGATTCGGTGTTTTCGGATGTTAATTTCCGCGTGTCGATTTAGTTTGGGGAAAGGTTAGGGGCCATCCTTGGTGGCCGCTCGGATCTATGATCCCGCAATTGCATCGAGACGGTAAAAGTTCTTGGAAGAGGATTGTTACCGATAGCATATTTTGGGGTCAAAATTTGCTTGGAATGAAGTGTCAACGATGAAGCCATTTCATAAACATTTCTCGAAATGGCGAAACAGATGATTGTGAAAATTTCCGATTTAATGTTGATTGTGCTCTAGGAAGCCTCGAGACGGGTTGCGTTAGGCTGTATTGTCCTTGTGCACGAAGAAGTGTCTTCTATCCCAAGACGCAAGTAGTTGCTAATCTTGAAATCAGAATCAATCTTTTGAACTCGGAACTTTCTCGGTTTGTGCACTCATTAGCTCACCACCATTTGAATTTGATACACTAGATTTGGTAAGGGCTCGTGGCCAAGTGTCGGCTTTCTATCGCTCAAAATGCTATTCGACTTCACGAGTTTGCGTGCATGATCGGTTGTTTGTACGATATGGAAACTCTACCGAGAAGAAGCGGCAATGATCAAGTTTTGAAAACAGTCAATGCTTTTGCCGATTGATGTGAGAAGAACTCATTGACTCCATATGGTGAATGTACCCTAGAAAAGAAAGTCGGTGATAATTTCACTTCACGGCGTGGCGAGAAACCGCCGTCTCACGATCCTTCGATGATTGTTTCCGTGATGATAAATCGATGATTGTTTCGGGATGATAAATTTATTTCACGACGTGGAAGGAAACCAAAGCGCTTACAAAACTTCGATGATTGTTTAAAGAATTTCCGCCATTAACAATTCAATTCGCGTGGCGAAAACCGAAGGCTTACAATACTCGATGATTGTTTCAAGAATTTCCGCATTATGCTTCAATTCCGCACGTGCGAAAACCCAAGTTAGCTTGCAATACTTATGACAATTGTTTGAATAAATCTCAAACTAGAAACAACGTCAATTTCGAATGTATCTAGATGATATGTGGTCTCAAATATGCTTGGCCAAAGATGTAGGAGAAAGTTGCTACTCTAATATGATACATTACTTTGCGATTTTAGAAAAGTCACCGCGAAAACAATTCGCTTTCCTCGGCAGGATTTTCTTTACAACAAGGATGTGATGGTGAGATTGTGCAATAACCTCTATAGAAGCTGCTGCTAACTAAATCGACACCAATAGAGCTCGGTTCTATAGTAGCTGCTGCAGTAGCTTCCGTGTCGACACCGATGCTTTGTAATGATTCTTGTGAAAAGAGACGAGGCCGATGGAACTCACTCTATAGAAGCACTGCAGAGGTTCTACATCAACGACACCAATGGAGTTTTGTAATGATTTTGTGAAGAGATGGGACCGATGGAACTCGGCTCTATAGAAGTCTTCTGCAATAGCTTCGCATCGATGACACCAATGGAGCTTTGTAATGATTCTTGTGAAGAAGAGACTTTTTAAATAAACAAGAAATAGAGGAAGTTGGCCCTACTACATGTTTAGAGGAAGTTGGCCTACTACATTATTCCATCCGTGGAACAAAATATCGAGAAGAACCTTTCAATCATTTGAATAAACAAAACATGACCCCGGATGAAATTAACTTTAATCCGGGTTTGCTTGCATCGAAATTTTTAATAACGTGGAACATATGAGCAAATGTTCTCCAAGAACTTTCAATCCGATGGAACATGTGAATGAAAGTTATCAATGAATGAAATTGCTCCATCGAACTTTCCAATCCTTTGGAACATACGAACGAAAGTTCTCCGACACTTTTATTTTGAAATTCACAAACTTGATTGGGTTCCTTCAAAGAGATTTGAACGGATATTTTCCCTTTGGGCGATAATTGAATCAAAGACCGAACTATTAGAGAGAAATAAATGTGTCAAGGTTGTTTTCAAAAGACGTTGATGCGAAAGTGCATTTTGCGGTAAGTTATAGCATATTTGGACCTTCATTGAAAAGTTACAGACTCAAGATTTTGCCTCCTCCTATGCCAAAGAAAGCCAAGGAAAAGAGGCGAGAAAAAGCAAAAAGGAAAGAGCTTCTGCAGTCTGATTTCTTGTCATTTTAATATTTGAGTTTATGTGAATATCATTGACATTATTAGTTTGTATATCCAAAGTTTTGATTACTACATTTTGTTAGACACATTCTAAACTTACTCTAACTTTAAACAGGGTTGTTACATTCTTTTTAACTTTTATTTTTATCTTTGGTTGAACTTTGTTGAACCGGGAAGGTATAATCTACATTATGAACTATATTCTAATAACCAAGTGGGGAAAAAGCTACTCTACTTCTATTTTCTTATAGATATTAAAAGCTACACTACTTCTATATTTGAGTAATTTGAGTTATCCTTGATGCTAGGTTGAGATCATGGTTTTTTTAAAATTTGTATTTTTAAAAATAATGTTTGAATAAAAATTTTAAATAGTAAATTTTATTTAAATAAAAAAATTAATTTTAACATTTAATAACATTATGAATATCAATTAGAGGGAAGGCAACCCTAGGTTATGGCCCCTCCACTCCCTTCTATTTTTTAGGACACATGTTGAAAAGTTATATAAAAATATTTAATTTAATGTAAAAAAATATCTATTTTTTTGTAAAAATGTCTAATTTAGTGTATAATTGTTCAAAATCGAACAAATCCAATAGAAAATCATAAATTGAATCAAATCAAAATAACAAAAAATGATATTTAATTTTAAAATTTATATTTTACAAATCAAATTAAACCGCATTATATTACGATCTAAATTTTAATTAACTTCCATACAACTCAAACATAAATTTATTATACTTTAATCATATATATATATATATATATATATATATATATATATATATATATATATATATATATATATATATATATATATATATATATATATATATATATATATATATATATATATATATATATATAGAGAGAGAGAGAGAGAGAGAGAGAGAGAAGATTACACATGACACAAAACGTCACTACGGATTAATATTTTTTAAAATCAACCGTTGGATTGAAACATACCATCATATAGATCATACCTATAAAGTTTGAGATTAATCTATAATAATTTACTATACGATCAAGATATCCAAAGATTAACGTCAAAATGGACTTTCATATAACGTTAATTTTGATGTAGTTCAATGATATAGTAAATCATTATAGATTAATCTCAAACTTTATAGGTATGATCTATATGATGGTATGTTTCAATTCAACGTTGATTTTAAAAATATTCCGTGATGTTTTGGCATGGTGTAACTCTTCAATATATATATATATATATATATATATATATATATATATATATATATATATATATATATATATATATATATATATATATATATATAACCTAAAACAAATTAAAGTATTAAGAATATTGTTGAAATCTACAACATGGGATAAATACAATTTTTTCAAAGTTTTTAAAATGTGTAATTTTAGTTATATGTCAGCCGTGTTTTAAAAATCTGATCGGAGATAAAATTGGAGAAGATACTAGATCACTGATTTATTGGTCAAATCACTGAGTTATTGGTCGAACTGCATGACTAAACCGGATAACTCGGTTGAATAAATCGGTCTTTATAACAAAATTATATAGATATAAAATTTCTCGAACCGGATGACTCGATCTCTACAAATATAACTAGAACTAATTTTCTTTTAAATATCATAAATAAATTCACAATTTTATAATTTAAATTTAAATTTTAAACATTTTGAAGATATTATATTATAAATAAATTTACAATTTGATAATTTAAATTTAAATTTTAAATACAGGTATCATATATAATAAAATAGTACAAAATTATAAAGTATAATTGTAACATAGTATAATTGAATAATTTATAACAAAATAATTTTATTGTCTATTATTTAGTTTTAAGGAGTAAATATTATTTCAATATTGAGATATCCTTCTTCAATATTAAATTTGTAACAAAATCAACCGCATCAACAACATTTTCTCTGTCGATAATATAATTTATTTTTTATTTTTTATTTAAATTTAATATTTTAATAAAATAATCAAAAAGTTTAAACTGTATATTTTTTAAAAATATTTAGAGTAAAAAATTAAAAAAAAAATAAAAATTGCAGTTGAACCACCGGTTTTGAAAAAACGCCGATTCTTTCGACTTTTCCAATTTTCACCAGTTTGTACCAGTTTTGAATCAGACCGATTATTTAACTGATTCGTGATTCTACTGGTCCGACCGACCCATCTGATAAAATTTTTAAAACACTGCATATAGAACATATTACATGACATGACATTATATAAATGCAATGAGAAAATTATATAAATAGAACGAGAACGCATATTATTGTTTATTTTTGCGTGGTATTTCATCTGTTTTTTTTTTTACATCCCTCATTTATACTAAAAAATTTGGTTTTTCTTATAAATAGCTTACAAGCTCAAACCAAGAAGACTATTTGAGGAGTATAATTTCGCAGTGCTGATAAGCTGTATGGAAATACAAATTGTTGCCAAAAAACTTCAAAGGTGTGGCTTTCTTTAATAAATTTTTACCTCTTCAAAAATGATTGAAATTAAACTAGTTGTTAATATTGGTCATTTAATTAGTACATTACACACAAACTACATAAACTAAGAGATCACCCAGATTAATTTACATACATAGAACGCTCAGGCAGAAAATATATAGATATATTATAAGTTCAGTGGTTGTTATGGTTGTGGTGGCCAGGCAATTTATCTTTGATCTTCTCAAGTATACCCTTCTTCTCATGATGTGTTGCCTCAGGCGGATGTTGGCTTGCCGTGGCCGTTCGGTGGGGGTTGGTACCACCTGCAGCTGGAACAGTAGTAGTTGTCTCTGAATTACGGCCGTCCTTGCTTCCTCTTCCTCCTCCTGGGAGCTTCTCTTTTATCTTATCTTTCACTCCCTTCTTCTTCCTTCTCCCACCTTCTCCATCATCCTCTGACTATTAAAAAAACAAAAAATCAACCAAAAACAAACCAATCATGATCAGTTATATATATATATATATAGTATCATACCGAGCTAGAGCTTGAACTGGAGGAACGTCGGAGCCCTCCTCCAGCCGCCTGATTCCTGGCTGGTTCGGTGGAAATTAGATCTGCCACTGTTGTTTTAGTGTGTGTAGTTGCACCACCGCCGTAAGCACCACTACGGTAAGTTCCAAAACCAGAACCTGCAGTGCCAGTGGGGTTATCAAGAGTAGTGGTGGTTGTACCAGAAGTTCCAAAACCAGAACCTGCAGTGGTGGCCGTACCAGAAGCTGTAGTGGGATTAGTAAGAGTAGTGGTGGCGGTGGTTACTACACCGGTAAGGTGGATAGGATTGCCATGTTCGTCAGTTAACTTAACTGGGTTACCGAATTCATCTGTTATTGGGATGGGGTTTCCAAACTCGTCTCTTATCTGTACTCCAGCCATTTTCTGCGGCATATTGTAGTTATTGTTAGATTCTTATATAAAACCAAAAGAAACTATTTGACGGTGGTGAAGGAGGAGAATACATTATGCATGTAGCTTTGTGCCAACACGTATGTACACACCGGTTGCCACGTAAGTTGCATGAGGACAAGTGTTCCCTTGCAAGCCTCTGCTCTACATTTTGTTTGCTTGTATGCTTTTTTGAACATTTTAATCATGAGTCATCTTATCCTCTATAGATGCACTCATTACTTACATGTGTCAAATAGCCTCTTCAGATACAAGTACAAATTAAACCAAGACTCCTAACCACTTCTGCAAAAACAGAACTTCCACCGGACCAAATTAAAACACTTGCAATCTTATGACATTATTACTACATTTGGTAGTGTTTTAAAAATTAGACACGACATTAAACCAATGAGAGAACTAGATTACTAGTTTATTGATCGAATTATTAGGTTATTGATCGAACCGTATGACAAAATCGGATTAAATCGAATAACTCGGTTGAAAAGATCGGTCATTATAACAAAATTATATAAAACTTGTCCAACTGGATAATTCTGTCTCCACAAAATATAATTAGCAATTAAATTTTTTACAAATATCATATCATAAATAAACTAATAATTTAAATTTAAATTTTAAACATAAGTGTCACATATAATAAAATAATACAAAATTATAAAGTCTAAAGGTAAACAAAGTCTAATTACAACATAATCTAATAAAATAAATTTATAATAATAGTTTCATTGTCTACTATATTTAGTTTTAATGAGAATAAATTATTTCAATGTTGAAATCTCTTTGTTCAAATGCAAAATCATCTGCAACATGTTCCTCGTCAATGATATATAATTTTATTTTGTTTTTTATTTGAAAAGCCGCCGATTTTATCGGTTTCCACCGATTCAAAGACACATCCGATCTAAAAATTGAACCAGACCAGTTACATAGCCGGTTCCCAATTCGACCGATCCAATCGGTCCGATTTTAAAAATATTGGTTTTAGGAGTTGAAATGCATTTCTGATTTTTCGAACAATATTTTTGAATTTTTATAAAGTATCTCACTCCAATATTATAGAATGCGTTAAGAAATTTCCTTACTTTGAGACAATTTGTCCAATTATCATTGTTCTTTATGTCAGTGTGAAAACGATTTGTACATATTTACTAACACGCAGTGTCCACCATGGAACAGAATTGATTCGGCGCAACTTATTTCCGGATTCACTACTATTTCTATATAATCTTATCTTATCTTTAACTTTAAACAAAAACTTCAAAAAAATTAATGGTGTACTAGTATAACTTATCCATTTTCAAGTCAAAATTATATGGATTGTAATGAGACAGAATAGAATAACTCATTCATCTTTTATTTGTATCATATAATATAACAGAGTCCTCTTTGCTAAGTTAAACTCTCGAACAACAAGGTTGTTGTTGATGAAGTCAAATGTCATCAAATTGACTCTCAATCATCAAAGTTGTAGTTGGTGAAGTCAAATTTCATCAAATTGAATCGCGCAATAATGAATCAGTGGATCTGGTGATAAAGCAAGAAGAGAAGAGAATAACATTTGATGAGATATGTCTTAAGGTAGGTCTAGGATTCAATTGGCTTTTAAAATAAGTTCAAGAGATGAATATCAAAAGTACAATAAATGAAAAGTGAAGGAACTGAGATAACAAGTTTGATGCGAAGGCTTCATACAACACAATTTGATCCCCTCTCATGTTGTTACCTCTCATGTGAAGACTTCATCATCTCACCAATAAATTTAGCAGATCAGAAATTTACTTTTATTAAAAGCAACCAACCAAAGTCAATCAAAATAATTTGTATTGCAATTCCCTATTAATCTGTAGAGACTATTGCCCGACACCAGAAACAAACATCATTTGGATATATGAATCATACAAGAAGAAGAATCATGGACGGCATAACATCATTTGGATATATGAATCATATCCATAAAATAAACAAATCAACCTGTACAGCACAAAAAGATACTTGTATGTGTTCTTTACAGAGTAACTTCCGCCTCTAATTTTCTTGAAATCACAGATTAGTGTATAGATGCTCCTTAATCCTTTGAATGGTGCAGAGATTATCAACAGTGGAGTAGAGCCTGCTATAAAGGTGGTGAAAATAATGATGTTAAGCTAAAGAAATACTAGGGCTTTCCAGAATGCTAAGCTAAAGAAATACTAGGGCTTTCCAGAATGCTAAGCTAAACAGCTAAAGTCTATGTAACTAAGTATAACAAAGTGTTTGAACTCTGAATGTTCAATTTCTGCTGCATGAAGCCAGATCAGAAAGAATGCGGAAGGACAATAACTTCCTATGTATAAATTGGAAAAGGAGCGAAACTTATTTCTTTCTTCATTGCACTGCATTGCATTAGCGATTACTGAGGAGGCTTCTGATAAATTAGTGCATGCAATACAAAGAGAAAAAAATGAAACTAACCTCCAAACAACCATGAAGCAGCTTATTCTTTGCTTGATTTTGTCCAAAAGAAGCCCTTCTTTTTTGTAGGGTGACTATCTATCGTGGATCTGGAACCTTTAGATCCAAATGTAAAGTGTCGTCTCAAAAATGGTTTCCCAAAGGAGCTTCTTCTCCCACGAGAACTGGAGTCCATCCGAGGACCTTTACCTTTACCTATAGGTTCTTTCCCTTTAATGGTATCAAACGTAGCAGAATCATCATTTTCAATATCACTGTACTCAACCTGATTCTCCAATGTCTGGTTTCTAGCCTTATCCATTTCAACTCTCAGAACTTTTTTGGACAACTCCATAGTTTGTTTCTCACCGAAGCTGCAGACTGGGCAAGCTGGGTCGTACTTACTAATATCAGCTGTCATATTCTCCAAACATTCAGCATGATAGACGTGTCCACAGATAAGAACGGCAACTACAGAAAGGTCACTATTTGTATATAACTTATGGGTGCTCCAAGGAGACTTCTCCTTTAAAACCTTTGAGCAAAAGCCACATGTTCTCAAATCAACGGGCGAGGCTGAAAACCAGCTACCGGATCTAGCTATCCTTTCATAATTAGAACCAAAGGACTCACTATCCAATGACCATCTTTGTCTGTGGTGAGCTCCCATCAGCTCTGAGAAGCCAGGTATAGACCAACCATCTGAAGATCCCCCACGGGAGCGCATTCCTGGTCCGTTGCTCCATGAAGGAAACACAGGTCTTTCCTCGGACAGAGAGAAGCTGCCGGGCGACTTAGATGCTTGCATTCGAATATCAGAAGTTGCCATTAACAACTGGTGTCCTGGGGAATGGCCGGGCCACCTTGATGGGGTAAAGCTAGGTGGAAGCATGTGGTATTGGGATGATAAAGGAGATGCTGACAATGAAGGTGAATGCAATGATGGTTTTGCAGATGATGGCCAAGACGCTAACGATGATTCTCCCAACCCATTTGCCTAGAAAGTGATTTATTAGTAAGGAGAGTGTAAAAGAAACCATAGCAGCCACAACTAAGCAAAAATGTAACAATTTAAAAAAAAATATCACTGTAAAATCTCACCTGTTCCATGCTCGCATCAATAGACACAGACCTTGAAATAGATACATCTGCAAAACACATGAATAACCATGTCAGTTACTAAAAAAGAACCAGTTGACAGAACAGTTGTCAATGACTGGTTCAGTTACATTATAATAGTGTCATACTATACTTGCATTTAATAAGGAAAAAAAACAAGCAGAATTGACTGCCTAGTATGGTATGACAGGTTAATATAAAGCAGAGCTTTTGATTACCTAGTTCAAATCTTACCAGAAAGGTTCAGGGGGTCAGACTTAACTGAGGTTAACATAAATAATGGACTATCATCAGCACAACCATGCTTACAAGTTGACAGTCAATGTCACGATTCTATACTGTTTGTTTGATGCAAATCTCTTATTAACTACGAAACACGAACTCCGACACGGACACTCCGACACTAATAATATAAAAAAACATAGGACACCGACACCACTACATATACAATAGTATGTAAGCTTCATTTATCTATCTATTATTAAAAGAGTTAAAATATTCTAATGAAAATTAATGTCTTTAGTTTTTCATTGATAATATTTTCAATACATGTCCAAAAGATGTGTAAGGTATGTAACACAACTTTTTTTTGGAAAAACTTGTCTGTATAGTTCGACACGTGTTGTACGAGTGTCATACGAGTGTCCAACACCGATTTAAAGAGTGTCGGAACAATGAAAAAATCTACTTTTTGGGAGACACTTCTCTGACTTTTATAACGAGTGTCGAATCGGTGTCGGACACCGACGCATATTGAACACCGAGACACCTACTCATAGAGGTGTCCGAGCTTCATAGCTTATTAAGCTTTACTTGGATCAAAAAAGGCTGAGGCCATCATAGAATTTGAGATTGTACTTAACCCACAAAAGCTAGCTAAGTATCACTTTAGGTTTTTATTTTTTAACACAGCTTAAGAAATATTGCAAATAAATGAAAGGGTGTAGTCCTTCCATCTCGTAGTAAATGTCTCATTTAGAATATGTGTCTCATACTATTTGTCGTTTAAGATTACCTGTGAAACAGTTATTATTTTTACTATTATACCCTTATTCATTGTAGCTCAAATCACTCAACCACTCCAATAACTAACTACTATTAATAAAGGAACCTTAGTTAATGGAACTCATTTTAGCATAGAAGTATGATTTTCTTAAATAGTGTGCATAACCTTATAAGACATTTAATATGAAAGAGAGGAAGTAACAACTTGCAAAAACATTCTTATTAAATACTAATTTGTATCTTTCACATATATTTGTGACATTAAGTGTATAATGCCTTAGAATTTGAGTTAAGCCTAACTCAACACCAAAAGATAGTAATTTAGGTCAAGCATATGCCAAGCATTACTAAGATTAGGGGTGGCAAACGGGTCAACTTTTTTGCCTGCATTTTTTTTGCAATCCAAGCCAAGGTTTTAGCCCCACACCCTCTACTTTGCCTGCCATGAAGAGCGGGCATTAATGGGGATGGACACAATTTTTTGCCACTTTTAGGCTTTAGGTTGCAGGGCCAACCCTGCCCCATTTTTGTTGTGAGCTTTTGCAGGGGTGGGCATACCCGTTCACCACCCCTAGTAAAGATCGCACTGTTTGTATCTCTAATGATGTGGGACCTTAACACACCCTCTCACCTTCAAGACCGGACATCTAATCTAAAGCATGGACAGATGTGGGTGGCCCAATATTAACACCCCTTGCATTTACAAATAGACATCTAGAATATGTATCTCAAACTTTGGCTTATATGTAACTTCATCCGACAAGTTAGCTCTTGCGGTGTGAAGTTTTTTCAGGTCGTATAAAGAATATCTCGGCCATATTTCTAGTCGATGTGAGATATAAACAAAACAAATTGTAAAATAACCGATACAAAATACAATTCTAAACAGTCCACAAACCATATAGGTCCAAAGTTAAATGCAGAAAGCTAACTATTTGAAGGTTACCTGAAGTTGAATCTCTAACATTTCCACCAGTCCCTTCAGAAATCAGAGATTTTCGGATAGCATGCGGTTGAGAGTTCTGCAACGGACTTCCCTCCTCTAATACATGCCCGGATTCATTTTTATTCTCCGATCCATCATTCCTGCTATTCCCATCAGAAAACCAGTTTATAGAAGTATCTTCACCAGCTACACGCCCTCCTCGATGATCCCAACGAAAGCTCCACGTCGGCGAACACCGAATATTCCGATGTGAATTCTCATTAGTCGTCGATCCACTCTGTACAGTCTTATCTCTGGCAGCAACAAAACAAGCAGCACCCATAATGAAGTATCCACAACAGCTAAAACAACCACCAAATCACCAATTACATCCAAAAATACAGATCTAAACAACAACTCTCATCCTGCAACAGTAATGAAAAAAAAGCATATAATCAATTGCAAAGGTCATTACTAGGCCAAATCAAACTATCATTGTCACTCAACCAGTCTATTATTGAAGTTAAACACAAAACAAACAAAAAAACCTATGAAATACAGACACACCAGACACGATACTGACACCGACACGTCACCACCAGTAATAATTTCAATAATTAAAAATAAATTAAATGTAATCAGAAGTGTCCGTCTGGGTGGGTGTCTGACACAGAGTCAAACACACGCATTTTTCAGAAGTGTCGGTGCTACAGATAAAAAAACACATGAAAAGCAATACATAAGAATGAAGCAACAGAATTAGTGTATTAGAAGACACAAGAATTGGGGGAAAAGTGGGTAGTAACCTAAAATGAGCTGAAAATTGGGAAAAAAAACAAAAAGAAAGGATGAAATGATTGAGCTAGAGAGTGATAAAAGAGTGATGAATGAAGATATAAATAAAGGGAATGGAAAATGGTGAGAGTGGTAAAGTCAGAAGGATCCGAAATAAGTGCTGAAAAAACGGTATTCAAAGTCAAGACCCAAAAACTATGAATAATAATTAATATTCTTATTATCGTAATTAAAACTATGATTTTGAAATTAGGCGCATAAACATACATGGTTTGTATGATCGATTATAGGAAAATTAAATCAGCGAATCGATGATTAACTATTGTTGAAATCGGCGAATTTACAGAGAGAGATATGAAGAAGAAGAAGAAGATGATGATGATGAGAGTGTTTGGGACGGTTTGTTTGTTGTGCGCCGTTTGGGACTCTGTTGATGCCTGCGTGCCTGCCACTTTACTAGTGGGAATTCTTTTGTCTAAACAAACTAGAGGTAGCTTTGGAAAATATTTATGCCTTTGTCAGAAATAATTTATTACTACAAAGTAAATATAATTTAAGGTTTTTTTTCCCATAAAAAAGAAGAATGTGATAATTAAAAGAAAAGAGTAGTCATTTTTTAATATATTATTATTATTATTATTATTATTAGGGTTAATACCTATTTTCACCCCTGACATATGGGGTGTATTTGAAAAACCCCCGCCAAAAAAAAAGTTTCAATAGTTACCTTGACAAATTTTAAAAGTTTCATTTTTTACCTTTAGGATGCCACATCACCTAAAAGGCTGATGTGGCTTTTTTTTGTGTTAAATTTGTAAATTTGTGTTATTCCACGTCACAGAATTCCAATTCAAATGACCATAATGCCCTTAACCAAACTTGTTCATCTTAAATCTCATAAACAACAATGGCAACAAAGAAAAACCACTCAACCAAATGGATAATCCTCTCACTCTCACTGTTACTCCTCTCAACTACACTCTCAAACTCCACCAAACTCAAAACCACACCTTCACCAATCTCAGATCCTACTTCACTCTTAGCATTCAAATCCAAAGCTGACATACACAACCACCTCAACTTCACCACCAAAACCCTTTCTGGCAGGCGTACAATGCAACGGCCCCAAGTAGTCCGTCTCGTCCTCCGAAGCTTAGATCTCGCGGCGTCTTCGCTCCTCACACATTAACCTCCTCGATCCCGTGTTCTCGACACAACAACTCCTCACCGAACCATTCCCGACCTCTCCGCTCTCTTCAATCTCAACACACTCTTCCTTGACTACAACCACTTCACCGGTTCAATTCCACCTTCACTTTTCACTCTTCACAAAATCAAAACTATTGATTTCTCTCACACAATCTCTCCGGAGATATACCGTGGATTTCATCAACCTTGATCGTCCTTACTATCTTCGCCTAAGCTTCAACGCTTTCAACGGTACTATTCCTCCTTTTAATCGGTCTTCTCTCGAACTTTTGATGTCTCCTAATAATCTCTCCATTTTAACCACCGCTATCTCGTTTTGCTCTTTCGGTTTAAACCCTAATTTGGAGGGTCTGAATTGAAACAAAGCCTTTGCAAAATAATTTGGGATTTTAAGATAAATGGAGCTAAGGGCATTCTGGTCATTTGCTTGGGAATTATGTGATGTGGAATAACCAAAAAATACAAATTTAACAAAAAAAAAGCCACATCAGCCTTTTAGGTGATGTGGCATCCTAAAGGTAAAAAATGAAACTTTTAAAATTTGTCAAGGTAACTATTGGAACTTTTTTTTTGGCAGGGGGATTTTTCAAATACACCCCATATGTCAGGGGTGAAAATAGGTATTAACCCTTATTATTATTATTATTATTATTATTATTATTATTATTATTATTATTATTATTATTATAGGTGGAAAAACGGGTCGTGACTTGTCGGATCGGCCCGTGCACTCGTCAAAAAATGGTAAGTTGGATTGAGATTTTGGGACTGCTGTCCACTAAAGCCTGTTCCGCTAAAGTTCGCTGTCCATCAATGTTCGTCATGTCAAAGTACGTCATCCACTAAAGCCCGCTGTACCTATTCGTACAGTCTGTTCCGCCTTAAATCCCTCTTTTTTTAGTTAATTCTAGTCATTCTAATTTTTAATAGTTTTATTTTATACATTTATTTGTGAATATATGCAATATTTTTTAAGTAAATCTTTTTAAAAAAATGTTTTAAAAAAAATATTCTAAAAAATAAGTGAAAAATCTAATTGAAATGTAAAAAATAACATATTAATCTATTAAAAAAATGAGGAAAAAAATAAAAAAAAATAGGCGGGTAAGTCTGTCGCCCGCCAACCCGCCTACTTGGCGGGGCGGACTTGATTTTTTTGTTCATTATACTTAATGGGCTTGCCCGCCCCACTCTTTTTTTGGCGGACTTGCGACCCGTTTTGCCACCCCTAGTTTCGTATCATAATTAAAATTGGTGTTGATTGATGGGACTGAACTTTTTAAAGCAGTGGTGCTGATCTTAGATACTGCAATATGTGGTGGATCGACAAGATTATTACTCTAACGTTTAAGTTAGTTGTCGAATGAAGTAAAAAGTGTATATCAGAAAAGTGTACGTTGAATTTCATATGTGTTGAGTATATATATGTTGGATAATTTTAGTTGGTCTATGTGTGGTTGAGCTTCTACCTTAGGTCGTTGGCTTACGCAAAACAGTTGTCCCTAAGGCTTTTCATGTGTGATCATAAGGAGAAGTGGAAAAGTCATAGAGCAATTATAAAATAGTGGGGAACAAGGGCATTGGATATCTTTTCCATCATTGAGATGTTTAGTCATTCTCCCAACCACGTGGATCTAAACCTGTACGTTAGACTGTGGATTTTCTCTCTAGGTATTTGAGTGTCTTTCAATCACTAATATTCCCAAATAATGATTGAATTGTCGTCTTTTGATCACATTTTTTACTTTCTAATATGGGTTATGGATTTGTTATTTACCTCATTATAAATAACTGAATCCTTTTTTCAAAAGTATTTTTGCTTCGTCTACCGTTCAAAATCTACTTCTCTCCCTTGAGTTCTTCAATTGTTTGTGAGTTTCAGTAACTCCAACTATTCGTCATCTTTTCATCGTGGGTCATTCTTTTTCTCGTGTCTTCTCTTCCTAATGTACCAATAAACGTGACCTTTTGACCTGATAGTAACGAGTCTTCATCCTCTATCAGAGTTGAGAATATAGAACTTAAGGACATTTTTATAGAGTGTATTCTCCCATTTTTTGCTAAAAATGCGTCTAGCGATAGTTATGGGTCAAGATTGGGCTCTTCTGGTAATGAGGATGATCCAATAATATAGGAAATTGATGCCCACTTTGCATCTCTTGCTCGTGCAAAACTTTATTTGGTTATAGCTTTATCTATGATGGCAAAACATACGACATGTTGCTCTATTCAGTCATTCAAGAAAGACTCGCATGAGGGTGTTCTTAGATTTATGTTTTCCTTCATAATTGCTTCATCGTTGTTGATCAAAATGATTTATTTTATGATGTAGAAATAGGTATGGTTCGACTTGAGGATTTTTGTTTTTGTTTTTCACCACCGGTTTAGTCCGATTCGGGGGTCTGTTCTAGCATCAAGTGGTTCCAGTCCCCCCCCCGGATCGCAGTTATGGGGACCTAACAATGGTTCTCCCTACCAAGTCTAGCGCTAATCATCGTTGGACCAACTAAGGATTGGTGTTTCGACTTGAGAATTTGTTAGAGGCAACTTATGTTGGTCAATATCTCTAGGTAGATCATGTGTATTGAGCTCCTACTCCCAGGAGGCTGCCGCATCGAAGGTTGTCGTCGAGGTGGGGTTATTTTCCAATTGGTCTATCTTCCTCATCCCTATTAATAAATGGATCTGTAGAATGTTTGACATGCGTCCTATTCATTTCTACGATTGCATCTTTTAAAAGTTGGGTGTCTGACTGCCTTTAACAACTTTAAAAAACGAGGCGTTGAACCATCTTCATATTACTTTTTCTCAAATCCACTCAGTTGTTTGGGATTTCATAATAGTGTTCCAATACTTATATGAATATAAGGGGCTTTCATAAGAATACAAGTCACTCCAGTAAAATATAAATTAAAAAAAAAAAGATTGTCGAAAACCTAAAGAAAAAATATTACATAACAGTCCACCTAGGAGTAAAAACTCTAACACAATCAGCTAACAAATAAAAAGAAAGGGCAGAAACTCACTCATAAAGCATCAAATTAAGACCTAAATCACACCCTGTGTTAGCAATTGCATCTGCATAAGTGTTTGACTTGCGATAAATAGGACAAACATGTACCTCCCAATCTAATTTGAGCAGTTGTTGAATTTGTTGAACTAGTCGAATTCCTATTATACTACCATATTCATGTTCAGAATCCAAAATGTTTTGAACCACCACTTTGGAATCTATATAAAGCTGAATAGCTCAAAAGTCAAACTCTTTTGTTAATTTTAATCCTTCTAGTACACTCCAATGGTCAGCAATATATGCACTACAAGAGTTAAAATGTCTTGCAAAGTCTTTAAGCCACTCACTCGTTCAACCTCTTAAAAGACAACACAATCAGCTATCAAGTCATTCATTAGCTTCGGATGAGGAGAATACCACCTTATTTCCTTAGCCTCTCGAGTCAAATTCATCTTACTACACTGTAATTTTGTTGCTAAAAAAATACTTATTAGAGACTTTAGTAACATGACGCCACAAAATTCTAAGTCTCAAAATTTTTATTGTGTTGTACCTTATTCTTCCACTTTTAAAGTGTACATCCAAAATAAAATATGAATTTTATACATTACACGAAAGGTTCGAGTTATAAGTTATAAGACACTTTGCTTTGTGCAATATAAAAAAAAAATCTAAATAATTTTTTAAACTTTAAGTGGGAAATTGTGGTGGATTGTAGGAACACCTTTGCACATATTTTATTTTAATATTTCCACGCCGAATGGAAATGAAACATTTGTAAATTTGGTTATATAAATTGTAGGTCAACAAAAATTTCGATTTTTTTTATTGTGAATTAATACAAAATGAAAATTGTAACTTGTGTTTGAGTGTGTTGTATTTTCATTTTTAATCTACCATATAAAAAAGTAATATGTTCTAAAAATAACTCAATTGCCCTTTTTGTGATTGGTCATTCTTTGTTTTATGAGGGTAAGTTTTGTCTATAAATAATTGGTCAAAATGCATGTGCATGCTAAATTGTACTAATTGGAGGAAAATAATTGATCGTACCTGATCAGAAGGTTCGTCAAGGTCCAAGATGCAGTTGCGGTTGAAGGAGATGGGGGGTACCTGCAAGATACTCTGATGCCAAAGTAAGTAAGAGCAAAAGGAGATAGCAAGTAAGTGAGAGTAGAAGAGAATGAAGTACCTGACCCTATCGAATGAGAGGGTATTTATAATCCTCAGCACTAGGTCAAGGTCCAGTTAGTGGGTAGTTTAGCAAAGCCCACTAAAGGACTTCTAGGGTTTGCATGAGCAAGGAGTCCAGCATGTGGCTTCCTCCCTGGTCTGTCGCTCTGTAATATGTGGGGCGCTTGACCCAATATTCTCGGAGGGCAGATGATGATTGAGTAACCGTTGGCCACGTAGCCCTAACGCGCACGTGGGGAGATCCTTAGCGGTTACAGGCAGATGGCCCTTCGAATCCTTATGATCTTTAGATTGGGGCTCAATGGAAGTGGGCCAGATGTTGCGCTAACCCAGAACAGGAGCCCCTCAAGTTATTGTTCTCGAAGAGAGCGATAACTTTGAGTCAGGGAGTCGCCCGTAGGGGACCTTACTGGTGTGGCCCTCCCTGATGGAGAGATCGGTCTGCCCATTGGCGTGAGACATTGAGTTAGATTGGATGGATAATCGTGGGCACAAATTCGCCTTTGCTCCCTACTGTTGGGACGGATAACTGCAGGCACGAATTCGCCTTCGCTCCCCTGGGCATAATGAGAGACAGGGACCTAGGCGTGAGCGTGTCGTGTGGATTCATACTCCAGCTTAGGGGTGACACGTGTTGACCCTCAGGCCACGCGTCATGCTTGGGGAGGTGTGTAGAGCTACATAGGGCGTGACTCTTCGCATGCCCATGGAGGTTTGGCTATAAAAAGGCCTCTTAGGGCTTCATTTGACTTATTATTCATTTAGTCCGTCAATTTGGATCTTAATGTTCTTCACGCGAAGCTCCAAGAATCTCCAACGTATTCTCAAAAGTACCATTCCCAATAATGCAGGTAAACATCCCTCAAACTCTTCGTGTTTTTCTCTAGATTTGGGTTTTTGGATAAAATTGTCGCGAAGATTTATGATTCTCGCGGGGACGATCATGAATATCTCGAGGAAATATGTGAGTATCGCGTGGATAGCCATGAATATCACGGGGAAATACGTGAGTGCCGCGAGGAATATAATGAATCTCTCGAGGGGGTGTATGAATATCTCGGGGGTTTTATGAATCTCTCGGGTATAATCATGAGTATCTCGAGGGGATACATGAGTATCGCGGGCATTGTTATGAATGTCATGAAGGGATGTATGAACATTGTGGGTGTTTTATAAGTGTTGTGGAGAGACATATGAATATCGCGGGGATTTTGTCCCGTCCGTCTGGTCGACTCCAAGGGCCAAAGGGTTGAGTCACGGGCAACCCCGCGAGGCGTTTGTTACGTCGAGCATCTCACCCTTTCACTTGACTTGCGGTGGAAGGATGGATTTGATAACATCGAATTCACTTTTCTTTTGCTGCTTTTCAGGTATCGGGGTCCAGCCAACCGAGGATCCACACGGGGAAGGCACGAGCAATCATCGTCGAATTCGTCTTGCTGCAAATCTCTCGTGGGTTGCGGCTAAACCGCGGGATTTTCGATCTGATTTTGCTATCGACCTCTCTTCTGCTTTTGACGTTATCGAGGATCTGGACAAAGGTATGGAACCTTCATGGGCACTCCAGATCCCCCGCGAGATCAGAAGGATATGCTCCTCCTACGCGTCGATGAGGTTCCCCATGTATGAGTTTATCTTCCAGGAGGTGGGGATTTGTATGCCTTTTACGAGATTCTAGTCCGGGGTGTTCACATGGCTGGACTTGGCCCCCTCGCAGCTCCATCCAAATGCCCTGGCTTTCATGAGGGTTTTTGAACTTGTCTGCCGGTACCTTGATATTGGGGCCACTCGCCTCTTCTTCCGTTTTCCATCTTCATGGTCGGAACAAGTGCGCCGCCTCAACATCCCTAGATTTTGTTCGAAACTTCAAGAAGTGCTTCTATGTGGTGAATCCTCTTACTAGGGAGGCCGAGGATACGCTCTTCATCCGGTCTGTGAAGGTTGATGAGGAGGGAAAAGAGGGGGAGAGGCTGAAGGCGAGGTTTCCGCTGGAGTGAGACCGAAAACATTATAACCGGGGAGCTGACTTCTACTCCGTAAAGCACGAGAAGTTGGACATGCAAGATCAGCTCTCGTACGAGAAGATGGAGAATTATGTCAAAGGGTTTCGCCCGACCATCTACGTGGATCGTGAGGGAAATGTCCTCCTGGATGATCATGGGGAGATTGAAATCGCTCGTCGTTATATTAACACCAAGGCCTTGCTCGATTGCCCATCGGATTTGGACGGGATGAAACTCCTAGGTAATTTCTTTGGGGACCGTTGGCAGTCGCCGTTTATTTTGATTGCGCATCTGTTTTCTAACTTGCTTTTTTTTTGTTTGCAGCTCAAATGGTGGCTATGAGGAGTGCATGCTGAAGCTGAGGCAAAAAGTTGCCTGTGGTCCCGCCAAAGATCGTGTTGCTGAATTACAAGAGAAAACGAGGAAAGGCGACCAAGCGGCCAGATCTACTCCTTCCCTCGTGTCCTCTCCCGAGCAGCCCCTAAAAAGGCGAAGGGGGGAGCGTCTGGAGCAGGGTGTCCCGGGGACGTCGACTTCTGCCGAGGAGACCTTCGTGCTTCCCCCGTTATATGGCAACCGAAAAATATTTGACAATGTGAACTTCCTGGGGGTGCACGAAGCTGAAAGGGAGGTCATCCTCGCGTGCGACAAGAAGACTCGGAAGCAAGACCTCAATGCTGATGTGGCTGCTGTCATGAGGGTGCTCGAGATTGTGTTGACGTTGAACAATGACGCCGCCTCCTCCTCCAAAGCTACCCTCGACGAGGCTCGTGCCTGGTTGTAAGAATTGGAGACCCAAAACGGGGAATATTACAATGAGCTTCAGAAGCTTCGAGGGCAACATGATAGGCACGTGCAACTGGCTAAGGAGCTGAATGAGATGAGGTAGTATGTGGACCCCTTAATTGAAGAGAACAAGCAGTTAGTTGCCTGCGTGAAAGAGCTCGAGGAGCAGGTGGCCCAAGCTGAGGACGAGTCTGTCGACGAGCAGGCGCCCTCTTCGAGGATGAATCTGATCGGGAGTATTCGGGTGCTCGAGGATGATACTGTGGAGGCGCTCTCTTTTGGGTTTGACCAAGCTTTCCTTCAACTGCAGGTAGTCAACGCTAGGGTCGACCTCATAATCGTTGGGATCGTTCTTTTCCACCGAGTGGTCGACGGGAAGATCAAGTCTCCCTCTGACGTCTAGAAGGTTGCCTTTGTAAAGCTTGTTGGACCCGCGCGTCATTGTTATACCCCAAAATTATCCCTCTTATTCTAAAGACAATACACATCTCCATACTCAAGAGTTTCTCAAGGGTTGGCCAGATGAACCCTCTCCTAAGCAATCAACCCAAACTAGGGTTTTGATTCTCTCAAGTCAAAGAAGAGTTCTAATACTTCAAGTGGTCATCATACCTCCTCATATGTCTCAAGGGATCACCATTTCAAGTTTCAAGCCTCACAGCTCAAGTTTGCTCAATCAATTGCTCAGATGGTTGAAAATTAGTTGTATTGGACAAAAAGTCAATTGTGATCAACATACAGTCAGACTTCATCATTTTTGGTCAACATCAATATTTTTAAGTCACATTCATCATATGATCAAGGGTTGATCATGATTCATCAAGAAAAGTCAAGATTTGATCAAAAGTCAAAGTTTCCAAATTAGGGTTTTTGGACAAAAACTCAACAGAACTTTGACCAGACATAACTTTCACATACTTTATCAGAAAGTTTTCCACCAAAGCGCATTTTTAAGGGACTTCAATTCTCTACAACTTCATGTGTCACAAGCTTTGGCCAAAAATGCTTCATTTGAGAGTTATGGATCAAGACATTATAGGTCCTTCTAAAAGTCCAACAAAAAGTCATCTTTTTGCAAAGAAGTGTACATGAACATGGAAACCTCAATGAAGATGCAACCAAAATGAGTGATTTGAGGTCATCTTTAGCTTTCTAAAAAGTCCAATGAAGTGGCAAGAGTTCTGTAACACCCGTTTTATTTAATATTATATTAATATTTTTGAATTACCGTTTGACGATTATTTTGGCGACGAGAATAATTATATTAATTGATATATCTATTAAATATATTTGGCGATGTTTCGTTCGGTCCGGTTTTTATTCCGTTCGGTTCAGTAAAATATTATTCGGACCGATATTTAATTCCCCGGAATTATTTTAATTAATTGAGTTAATGATATAATTAAATATTATTAGTGTATTAAGAATAGATAGGGGTGTGGGGAGCAATTTGTTAGAATTGAGTTTTTCACCCTTAACCTTACTAGTAAGGCACACCATAAATATACTTTTCATTACTTCCTTTTCATTTTCCAAACACAAGCCAAAAATAGAAACTTGGAAAAAGAGAGGGTTTTGGTAGAAGGAGAAGAAGAAGAACAAGAGAAGAGCAAGGTTGAGTTTGTAGGTTCATCAAGAACAATCAAAGCTTTTGAGGTAAGGGGTTTGATTCTCCATCTCATATAGTTAGGGTTGATAGTTGTATTTTGGATTTGGGGAAAAATGGATAGTTGGTTTATAGGGTTTTGGTTGGTTGATTGTTGAAATAGTTTAGAAAAGTTGAATTAGGAGTAGGGATTATAGGTGTGTTTCATTGCTAGTAGTAGAAATGAAAGTTAAATAATGGAATTGAAAAAGAAGGAAAAACTGTAACTGTTAGAAAAACCTAAAACCAGAAAAACCATTTTCACGGGGAAGATGAAGGAGAAGATTTCGTGGAAGGAAGGTGAAGGGGGAGGCGCCCACCTTAAGGTGTGGGGCGACCGTCCCCCACTATGAGGCCCCCGCCTCCTTCCTTGAATCACTTAAGGGACGTGCGTCCCTATATTTGTTGGGGGAACGAAACATATTTTGCTGTTTTGTGGTTTTCTGCTTGCAAAAACTCTGTTTTCTGTTTTCTGGAAAAAAAAAATAAGTTTCTGCATAATTCAGCTTCTGTTTGTTTCAATTTTCCCAATTTCACCTAGTAACACTTTATATCAATAAAATATAATTAGGACATAAGTTATCCGATTAAATTTAGAACCCGATTATGTTCGATTTTCGATTTCGTAAATTTAAGCAAGTTGCTCCGAATTCAACGAAAATTGACGTGCTAGCTAAGTTCGACGTGTAGAACGTAGTGGTGAGGTTAGTTTTTCGAAATTATAAGTTTTTACGAAACGACCCGAAATAGGCCAAATTATGGTTAAATCGAACCGGATTGCGTTTTAGTCAATGTAAGACATGCATGGACAATCCGATTTCGATGTTGATGTTTATGATTAATGTCGGTTATTAAGAATGGCTTTCGCGACGATTATTGGTGTTTTGACTATTTTTCCGTTTTTAGAATTTGGTGAATTAATTGATAATGATGTGGTGTGAATAAACATAATGTTTGCGACGGTGTATTTATTAATGAATACTTGTTGATTATGCAATACGATGATATGTTTATTTGATGTGAATAAATATGGCGACGTGGACTTTATGTCAATTTTGATGAGCGATGATGATGTGTTGTTGTGTTGTCTTTATTATTGAGTCACATACATTGCATTGGCGACGAGGGCTTTTATGCCAAGCGACGATGGGCTTTATGCCAAGTGTTCCTAATTATGGACAAAGCGACGGGTACCACATGCATAACATAGTCGTGTCTCATGGAGTCGGTTATGTTTATGTTTGAGTTGTTTGGTATTGAGTTTTAATTGATGAATGATGTTGAATTGCGATGATACATGATATGTTGTGTTGACGCGAGTATAATGATTATGTGACGATGTTAAAGTGTTAATTTATACACTAAATGCTAATTTAAAGTATGTAAGCTTTTAATACATGTTGACATACTCTATTTAACTTATATAATCTATAATTCCAAAACTATTTATATATTCTATCATGCTTTTAATTATATGTTTTGGAGTATCTCACCCTTTACTTGTTTCGTCGTTGCCTTTATATTGGTAACGTGCAGGTGATCCACGAGGATGACGAGGATTAGCTCGAGTCTCTTTATTTTGTGTCGCTCTGCTCTGATCGTAGTAACACTCGGGATTTGGGCGACGTTATTATTTTGATAGGATAGTTTATGTATACTATCTTATGATGTTATAACCTTATGTATTGATGATAACATGATGTTATGTATATTTTGTGAACACATCCACTGTGCTGTGAATAGTCATATGTGTATATGATGAATTATGTATGAATCGGTATATCCGACTTTTGATGTTTATGATGTGCATTATAATGTGAATTGATGAAAATGCGAATATGTGATGCCTCAATTTTGTTAAATGAAATTTTGAAACTCTGATTTTATTATTAATTACGAGGGGTAGAATTGGGGTGTTACAAGTTCCCTATTCTGACTCTCCACGCTTTATCATGGAGTTCACATTCACATGCTCTGATGCATGCCCGCATATGCTCCTCACACATGGTAATTCATATCAAGTTGTGATACCTTTCTCCCATAGAAAACTCTTGGTTGACACATTTATTTCCATTCGTGGCTATGGTTTTCCTCTGAAAGAAGGCTCCTGGTTGACTCGGGTGACTCGTACCTTTGAGGCTATGTGACTTCTTTCTTCTTTCCCGCGCATGTGTGCATCATTTGTTTGTGCATTGCATTGTTTGTGTGCTTCTGCCAAAGCACTTGCTTGCCTCTTCCCCCTGTATCCCTTGGTTCTTCAACCAAGGTGGATATTAAGATAGTTTTCCCTAGGACCGCTCGAATATAGTACTTTTCGATCCTAGACATTAGGGTTTTCATCCTTTGATGTCGACATAGGTAGAGATTCCCTTTATCCTCAACCTTAGGACCATCTTTGTATGATAACATTAGGGTAGAACTAGCTAGTTTCCCTTGTATGTTTTCTTCTTTCCTTTTGCATCCTTGCATGTAAAACAAAAACTTGTTTTCTTTTCTTTTGAAAATCAAAACACTTAATAATGGTTCAAACTCCTTTTTCAAGGTAAAAGCAACCAACCAATGCAAATCTTTTTCGCCTACAGGCTCTCCTCTTGTGTTTAGAACCTTTTCGATAAGGGTGTTCCTTTTCAAATCCAAGCGAATTGCTAAGTGTGAGAGCGGCCGAGCATAAGACTTACGATAAGCTGCAACGCCAAGCACAAGTTGCAATTGTGAGGATGCAAAATTGAACTTCCCATAAAAAATATTACAACCCACAAAAACATGTGAGACGAACTATGACGCTCTGACTTTCCCATTGCATGAGAGAATACGTATGCATCTTGTCACGAGGCTCGATCGAGCAAACTTCGTAAATACTTCATTCTTTTCCCCGTGTTTGTTTATTTTCTTTCTTTCACATGCATTTTCCTTAGCATAACATTAGACACATATGTAGCGATTAAGCAATAGATACTCACACCCAATAGATAGAAAATAGAAGTTGATACCGTAGAGTACTACAGGCGTGTGGGGTGCTAATACTTTCCCCTCGTGTAACTGACTCCCTTACCCGATCTCTTGGTCGTAAGACCGTGATTTCTCCCTTTCAGGTTTACTCGATGTTTACCTTTCTCCTTATGCGAGATAAAAGACGTTTGATGGCGACTTCATTGATATTCTATCAGATGAGTTTGTCCAGTTCCTTCACATACTAATCCCTGTAAAAAAAAATAATTTAAAATACTTGTGGTAAAAATACGAACATCAGTATTTTTGTGGATATTTTTTTATTTAATAAAGTTGTAGGAAAATTCACAGATATACTTGCGAATTATTTTTCTAGTAGTGACAGGTGTATTTTGAAAGGGGGGAGAAAGAGTTTGAAATGGTGCAAGAGAGAACCAGATTGTTGAAATTGATTAGATATTCTTTTTGAAACTGAGATTGAGTTGGGAAGTGAGTTTTTACTATATTTTTGGACAAACTTACTACTCTTCTTATGTTGATATCATACTATTTTTCTTAGTAGAATTTCAGAAATAATCCAACTGTATATTGTTCAGTTCTATCATTTTATAATATTTTTTCATAATGAACTTCTTGGTTTTTATGCTCTGCATAAGCATATTTTTAACTTCAGGTTCGACAACTAACACAAGAAATTAGGGAGTTGAACGTGTCTAGATTCAAAAATCTAGAATCTCACAATGTTCTGCAACATTCCAAACAAATTTGATGCAACTTTACTCACTAACATTTGGTAATGTCGGTGTGTTCTTTGGTACTTTGTATCACTCTCTTAGTTTGTTTAAATTGTTATGATTAAGATTAATTACTTTATATATTTAATTGATTTTGCTGAGGTTTGTAGATTAATCACTCTCTAAGCTGAAAAAAAATTCTCGATGCCTTTATTATTTTAACATATCTAGAGAATCCTATGTTAAGGTTACTTGAATTAATCATTCTCTAACAGAATGCTCTTGTTAACTTAATATTTTATCTTTGTATTTAGATTATTTCAAGAAGATTTAAGTTTATTTTACAAGCTAGAAGACAAATATATTTATCGAGTTTATATTTTGAATATTATAAAAATATTTATTTAGTTTAGGTTGTAATTTATTTTATTTTATTTTGAACAGACTACAGGTGGTTGTAGTGTTTTTAATCAGACAAATTTTCAAAATCCACTTAATAATAAAAATGGAAGAGAGGATGATTAGAAATTAGTTTTATCTTACATAGATTTTTGTGTTTTTTTGTTGTCATTGCATATATTTTGAGTGGTGGTTATTACTGTATAATTGACATTATCTTTTTATTTGATATGTTTGTACGAGATGCTATTATTATAATATAATTAAAAAAAAATTTATTGATTCTATTTAGTAAAATTAGCGATTGAGTGGTAAGTTAGCTGATAGTTTATAGTTTATGATTGATGCCTGATGACTGATAATTTATAATTTATAACTGATGATTGTGACTGATAGTTGATAAGCTAATTAAAGTGTTTGATAAAATTAGCTGTTTAACTAGCTGATAAATATAAAATGATATAAAAAAACTTTTTTTTTAAATTAATAATTAAATATATGTTTAAAATAATTGAAATTTATAAGGGTAATAATGAAAGAAAAAAATGATAAATTATAAGCTATAACCTAAAACGCTATTTAAAATAGTGTCTGGAAAATAAATTATAAGCTAGTAAAATAAGTTATAAGCTCGTGATGATAAGACGGTTACAAAACATGTCTTTTATTATCATACGAGCTTATAAGCTATAAGTTATAAGCTCAAAATATGTCATGCCAAACAGACCCAATTGTTGTTTTAAATTTTGTCTAACGCATATAGAAAGTATAATCAAATTTGCCTTCTACAAGTATTAATTATAAAAAACAAATATTTGTAAAATAAGTGACATATACCAACGACTAATTTCATCATATACCAACGAAAATACGTGGTGAATAAAGTTATTAAATAGTATAATTAATCATTGCTATAGCCTTGAAATTTTTTTCAACCCTGACAATTGCAGTTGGTATAAGATATTGAGACGGAAAATTGTCATTGGTATAGAGAATTATAGTTGACGGAAGCAAACGGTCGTTGATGTAGATTTTTTATATGTACCAACGGTTTTTTGACCAATACCAACAAATTTTTGCCGTTAGAAAATGTCAATTTTTTTGTAGTGAGATCTGAATTAACACATTATTGAATTATAAATAGGGGTTTAAAATCCTTCTTGTTCAATTCTTTATAAGCGCTCTTCTAATCGACTACCATGATCACTAATTTGTGTAACTCATTTATTTACTAGATCCCACACATTTTGATAGCATAAAAAAACACCTTCATTTTCTTGCACCAATTATCATAATTATTTCCATTAAAAATGGATATATTTGCAGAAAAGTGGCCATTTGAATGAGAAGCCATTGCACAAGATCCTTCAAGAATCTCAGTTAGAATCTCTAGATACCAAATGTTAAATCAAAACTCTTCAAGGAAGAACAAAATCATTCTTCACTTAAATGATGGACATACATGGGTTGCTCAATTTCACTCACACTCTTTGCACTACTAAAAATTGAGAGAAGAGACGTATGGATTGAAATAAGAGGAATGAGTTTATTACATTACTTCCCTAAGATTACCATGCTAGAATATATATATATATATATATATATATATATATATATATATATATATATATAGAGAGAGAGAGAGAGAGAGGTTGCTTGCACACCAAACAACTCAACAAACTCTATATTAACTCACTAACATAAAAAAAATTATTACAACAAAGTTTCTACTAACAAGCTCTTGCTTGTTTATCAAGTAAGACACCAAAAAGAATAAATTAAATTTAATAGAAAATTGTATCTTGGTAGGTGTACAATTAACTCTTGTACTTTTTCTTACTGTTAACTGATGGTCTTATTTTTTGGTGGGTTATTCTTGATGCTCTTCCTAGAGATTTTTCTCTCGCTTCATGATGGTTCACTAAGGCTCGAGATCTAACTAAAACTTTCCTTGATGGAGAATTTATTTATTGTTTCGATTTTTTGTGTTTCTTGCACTTGTTGTGCATTTTGTTGCTCATTGGGATTTCTTTTTTGTTTTATTATATGTTTTGTTGTTCATAATATCTTTAAGACAAATGCAATACACAGGTACGACACTAAAATAACACTTAGGAAAACAATAACATTATTAATAAACGTGTACGTGGAAACATGATATGCTAGGCAGAGGCAACGAGAGATTGTGTTTTCGAAGTCATACATGAAACTTCATCTCCGTGACTAACTCCAGAATCAACTCCAAGTATGTCACAATATCTTCCATAAAATAGAATCCGACAATACTCAGGTAAAGTTATGTACCCAAGTCCGCATTCATCGTAAATTTGTAGGGCACGAGTCACCACAAACGTTGTCATCCCATATCCGGGAAACCTCCCTAGGGAAAGATCAAGATCAGAAGGGGTCCATATAATGGCCATAACATCGTGGGCAGATGGTAAGTATTGGCCATATAATGGCAGAGGAGGTGTCATCCAAAGCCATATAGCGGTCTTGAATGATATAACAGGGTCAGTGGCCACAAGGTCTGGATTATTGAGCAAATCAACACCTATTGCTTTTCCACACTTACCGTATAATTCATTGCCACGTATCTGAAATGGACCTCTACCGTAGTATTCCTTTCCAAAAGCACATGGGAATTCAGAGCTTGGTTCACAGTAGTTATTGCTGGGATTCTTTTGCTTCACAAAACAATATCCCCATTCCACTGGGTATGTCCTGTCTTCAAAATCTGCATCAGCAACTGTTTCTCTAGAAGTTTGACCAAAGAAAGCAGCAATTTCTCTTTTTTTACTATCTTCCCTATATCCTTCATTACCGAACTTGGGGAAAGAGATGGCAGCTTCAATGAAAGCTTCATAGGTATAAAAGCCTCTCCCTTCACACTTTTTATCATCTCGATTCTTGAGCATCTCGTTAAAATCTTTTTTAGAGATAAGATACTCTTCTGGAAGAGGAGGAGCTGGAGGTGTTGGTGGAGGAGGACTGGTTCCAGTACATTGACTTTGACAACCTTCACCGCAGTAGATGTCGGTTGAACCACAGAAACCCCATGCACTGCAACATAACTGATTTAGGCACAATGCACCACCAGCTTGTTTTCCGCATTGCTCCTTATCTGCCAAGCAACATCTTGATGATCCTATAACAACAAGTATCACTACTACTGAGAATTCATTGATCTTCATTTTTGTGATAACGTTTGTTTATGAAAGTGCACACATATGCATTTTCCTCTAAATCTTATAAAGAGAGCAAATGGTAATATTATAATAATTAAATTAAATATATAACTAAATAATTGATTTTCAAACTTGACGATACTATTATTTAATTATTAAACAAATGAACATTATTAACCAATAAAGATTTTCAAAATCCCAAAAGGGGCTAGCGCCCATGCAGAGATAAAGACATTTGTTATAGTTAATATTATCATGCATGGAGCTGGATATTGATAATGCATAATAAAACTATTATATAATTATACTGTTACTGTTATTGATATTGTCCATTTGGTTCCGACGATTTCCGTGATTTATCATGTTTATTAAATATTAATATTGTTTCCTGTTTACAAAAATATTTTGTTTTATGTATATATGCGCCCCATAAAACATGTATGCATTTTGAATGACTTGCTGCTCGTGGTTCTCGTGTTTTATATATATATATATATGAGAAGAGGATATATATTTTAAATATCTATTTAGTCCATCTAAATATTTCATATTTAATTTTTAATCTCTTTAAAAAAAATTTTAATGAATGCTTCTATTAAAAAGTTTATTTTTAATTTTCAGTCTCCTATACAATTTATGTCTCCTATACAATTTATCAACGATTTTTACAATTTAATGACAAAATTAATTACGGTTTTAGCGATAGTTTTTTATTTAGCGACGGAATTAGAAATTATTTTAGCGACGGTTTAGCCATGAAGGACCAAAAGTTAAAATTATAATTTTTAGGAAGATCATTCTTTAAAAGAAAATTTTAAAGTAACTAAAAATCAAGTATGAGACATTTAAGAGGACCAAAAACATATTATAACCTACTTTTTTTATCTGTTTAACATTTCTGTTAATTTAATTTATTTGTTTCAATTTTAAAATTTTAACGTGACTCCACTTTCTAAAATGAACCGCCAACATGGATTTTGTCGTTGTATGAATAATAGCTGATAACTTCTTTGAAGTTGTTTGGGAAAAGTCACAGTGTATTCTGAGTTTTTTGTGTGGAATACTAGCCTTTATAGTGCCTCTCGTTAGTTGAATAATAGTGTCACATTCATGGCCATAATGATCAATGGTTTGTCATGAAGAGATGGTTCACTTGCTGACTTGGGGGCATAAAGGGCAATGAATACTATTGATGTGAGTGTTTTCTAGGTTGTCGGGTGATCTGGTTGGGCAGGTACCCTGCGCGTACTTCTCGGGGCCAACTTTGAGGTATTACCCAGGTTTTTCGTTTTGGATCCTTGAATGATTCTCGGGTCCCACTTTTACACTTCGGGTAGGTATTCTCATTTGTGCTAGGTCGTAGTCATTCTTAGGGGTTTTGAGGTACCTGTTTGGAAAGACATTTCAGATGTACAAAGACCCCAAGCGTGAACCATGAAGGGGTGAAGCACTTAAGTTTATTGTCTTCGTGATACATGTTGTAATATCCGAGTAGGGATCCCATTTATTTTGAGGCTAAATTTCTAAATGCATTGAACCTAGGTCCTTCATAACTTCTCCCAAATGGCTGGGAATTTGTGAGAGCCTTTTTATGAAACCAAAGGAATTTGAAGTGGGGGTTGGGTTTCTTTGTAGGAGGCTCTTGGTCGAGGTCTGTTCCACGTGTATGTAAATACATTTGCATCTTAAATAAATGTTTTGTAAGATGTCAAAACTTAGATAGATGTATATTTTTTGTTTGTTGAACGATATCTCTAAGACATTGTGTGCACCCTTGCATTAGGGATCTTAGAATGCATCTAGAAACATGTTTTTGAAAAGGTTGTCGAAAGGTATCATGCATCAAAAATTATTTTCTGAATAAAAATTATTTGGTTGTGTCGACATATCCATACTATGCGTCGACACATGTAGTTCAATAATAAAATCAGTAGGCTTCGTAACTATGTGTCAACAAAAAGACCTCATAAAGATCTCATGGGCCACTTCAAAATACCAAGCAAATAGGAGATCTTTGACGACAAAAAATGTAGATCCCGACGAAAAGTTGAAGATTTTGGAAGATTTGTTGCAGATCCCGGCGAGGATATGATATCATTACTATCAACTTAAATTAAATCAACAATGGAAAAATGGCTCAGTGGTACTGCATATTGTCATTCAAGTAACGTGTCTTTGGTTCGATTATAGACTAAGGCAAATGTTTTGGAATTTTGCTTGGAGTTTTTATGACCTATATGCCATATCAGCATCAACAAAAAAGAAGGTGATGAATAGGACAATCCACCTCAGTTGACATGTCATTTCCATTAATGTTGTTTGGCAATATTTGACAGAAAGGGCTAGTTTGATACCGTTTGACAATGTAAGGGAACAACTCGGACGTTTTAAAAGAAATATGACCAAAATGGACCTAGAGGTATAGGTACGAGACTAAAAAGGATATTACTCCTTTAGTTATAACAAGTTCTGAATACTCTAGGAATATTAGGATATTATATTTGGTATCCAAGACTGTGGAATAAGAGATTTTATGTGGAGATTAGAAGATTAATTTGTTTCTCTAATCATTGAGCCATTTTAGGAAACATATTATTGAAGTCCTATTTTTATGCATAAGTTTCTGCAGATTTTCAACAATTGATATGTTGCATTTTTAAAGCTTATATTCAGCCATTCATTGATTATAAAAAGAAGGTTACAAACCTAATTCTAATGGTGAATGTATTGTAACTTTTATTGAGTTTTTAGGATTTATGTTCTTGTGAATTGTGAGCAACCCTTGTATTGTTTGATGCTTAAGTTGGACTGTCTCTATTGAGTTGTAAGTATTATCAATCACTATTAAGCTTATAACTATTGAGTGATTTTGTGTTTTTGAAGTATCTCTTCTAATTCTTTTGAATTGTGTTCTTGTCACTATTTGAGAATGAAAGGGAAGTTAGTGGGGTCTCATACTTAGGTGTGTTTTAGATAGAAGTATATCACAAGGAGTGATTAAGTGATAAGTTGTAAACGGGGAAGTTTAGCTTTGAATTGATACTATTTATTGGACTTCTTCCTAGCTTGATATCCCCCGGATGTAGGTGATATCACGAAATTGGGTAAACAATTTTGTGTGTTCCTTTATTTTTATGTACCCTTAATTGTGATGTGTTTTATCTTGCCATTGTGTTTTAACCAGATATGAGTGTCTCGACATCTCATAGGACATCTAATATATGCATACTAGAATTTCAATTGGTATCAGAGCAGGCATCTTGCTATGTATCTGGGTGAGATTCTGGGAAGATACTTTATGGTATAATGGACAAGGAAGAAGGATTTGTGAACAGACCATCCATTCTTGATGGATTTAACTATTCTGAGGTGATGATAAGGGAGATCAGTGGTAACACTCCTAAAACACGTGGCATATTCAAGGAATGCATAAGGTTATTTGATAGGGGAAATATGTGGAAGACCACCAGAAGATGATCAATATTGATTTGTTCTCAATTATATAGTGTGTTTCTGCTGCTACTGCTGACGGTGGTAAGTATGTGTGCTTGATGTCTTACCAAATGTTATGACATCTTTCCTGATGTCTGAACTTGGGTAGTTCATATTGATTTCATGTTTTGGATTTTCTTGTGTCTTGGGTTTTCCTCTTGAGGGGGATAAATGATTGTATAAAACATGGAGGAGTAATGATCATGTTTTTGTAACTATATATTATCACTGACATATCATTTATGTTTGCAGATTTTATCTCATGGATATATGTGCATTTGATGTGTGCCTGTTGTTCTATGGCCTGTTTTCTGTGCTAATTTGTTTTGTGGTTAGCTTTACTTTGTCATATTATGGCTAAAAGGGGGGTGATTATATGTATGTAACATATATGTTAACTACAAACCATTGAAAATGATTGTTTGCTTATATGCTAACTACAATCTTGGAGCTCTTGAAGTATGTTGGTCTAAGCATGAGTTAAGGGGGAGTATTATGATACTAGAGAATTTGAAAATGTCAGACAAGATAACTGGCCATTGTTGTGGTTTATCTATGAGGCTATTATTTATCTTCTGCTGTTGATGCCTCTGGTATTTTTTTTCTTCTGTTGTACTTCTAAGTTATGTGTGTTTGATTTATTTTCACATATGTGGTTATGTTGTCATCTGAATTGTGATGCTTATGTGCAAGGGTTATTACGTTGTTTTTACCCAAAATTTTCCAAAGGGAAAGATTATTAATTCTCTATATTTATGATTGCATAAATTTTGGTAAAACCAACTTGGCAGCAACATGTTAAACAAGATGTCCTAACCAGAAGATCTGACATCTTGTCAGGTACAGTTTTGCAACTGGGATTTATTTGTTTAAATATAGATTACCGAATATTCTGGGAATATTAAGTAATCTTATCTAGCGTCCAAGATGGAGGAATCAAAGATTTTGTTTGACTTCAACATGTTGATCAAGATGTTCTATCATGCAGAAAAATATGTTGAATAAGATGTCCTATCCAGAATCATTCGACATCGTGTCTGGTACAACTGTACACTTGGATTAATTTAGTTATAACAGATCCTGAATATTCTAGAAATATTAAGGTATTATTTTTGGTATCCAAGACTGAATAATCAGAGATTTTATGTGGAGATTAGAAGATTAATTTGTTTCTCTAAATGTTGAGCCATTTTAGGAAACATATTATTGAAGTCCTAATTTTATGCAAAAGTTTATGCAGATTTTCAGCAATTGATATGTTGCATTTTTGAAGCCCATGTCGAGCTAGTCATTGATTATAAAAAGGTTACAAACCTAGTTCTATATGCCTTTTTTTTACTTCAGAATAATTTATGAAAAATTATATATTTTTTTAATTTTAAACAATTTATTATGTCTATTTTTATTATCATTTTTTCTTTGTTATCATTTTTCATTTACGTTTTTATTATCGCCTTCATCTAATTATTCATCAAAATATTGATGATTTAAAAACAATACCACTGTCCAAAGTTTCAGAGTTGCATCTCTGAAAGAACCAAATCAAAGTGTTTCGGAGATGCATCTTCGAAAATATTACTGAATGCTTAAATATAATATCAAAGTGTAAACAAAATATTTTTCGAAAGTATATCTCTGAAATATCTTAATTTAGAGTGCGTTCGAAAATATATTTCCAAAAAATATTTTCAGATTTTCAAAGAATTTTTTCCACACATAAAAAATATATAAAAAATGCCTAAAATAAAGGGTAAAAAAAGACCAAAACAACAACACAGCTCAGGTTTTAGCCAAAGAATCTCACAACTGATGCAATAAAGTTTGGGTTGAGAAGATGTAACACAATTTAATAGATCTGCATTTTTATTCACAAATAAAAAGAAATGCAATTTAGTCTTTTATTTTATTTTATTAAATTTAATATAATACAAAATTTCTCCCGTTCAAAAAATATCATATAACCTTTTTTTTTTTTTTTTTAAAAAGAAGAGATATATGGTCTATATCATTCTAATAAGTCTAGCCTCCTAAATCAAATTTTGGGATGCCATGAAAAAATTTATGTAATAACAGTAAGTCGAGAAAAAAATTTCTCTATGGTCACACACAAATATATATATGCCCAGTATAAATAAATAAATAAATAAAATTAAGATGATAATGTTTTCATGGGCACACATTGTTTGTGTACTTAACCTAACCATGAGTTCATCATTTAAGCATGAAAATAGATATATCCTACATTACTATTACTATTATTATATAAATACCCACACATCCTCATTTCATTTTATAATATCAATTAAGTAATTAACTCAAGTTAATTTATAAGCAATCATGGCTATGTTTCTTAACCGCATTCAAGTCTTTGCAGCTTTTTTTGCTATCATTCTCATTGTAGCATCAGGCCATGGCAAGTGAGACTAAATTTTGTTTAATTTACGTGACCATTTTTTAATAGTAGTAAAAACACTAACATTGTTGTTGTTTATTTTAACGTGCAGGTTCTTCGGAAGATAAGGAACCAAAAGCACCAAGCAAGACATGTTTGCGTAACAGTAACACATGGCCTCATGCAAGATGCTTCCATTCTGGAATTTGTAACCATTACTGTCAGACAGTAGAAAATGCACTCTCTGGACAATGTGGTTTGTTTTTCAAGAAATGTCAATGCAAATTCTGTGATGATGATCCACTCTTTACCTAAACCAGCTATCAGAGCAAGTCTTAATAAAATGGGTTCCTATTACTCTACTCAGGAAATTAGGATTCCAATTTCAGAGCATTTTAGTCTTTTTGAATAAATTGTATCACTAGTCTAAGAATTAACTTGTTGCACCCCGCAACAAGTTTTGGTGTATGTTAATTACCTTTCAATAAATTATTTTATATAATATTTTCACAAAATTGTGATATATTTTTTGAGGTAACATTCAACTAGTGTTCAATTTCTTGAAAGAGAACTTTAGCGTTAATTAAGATTGAGTATGGAAGTAACAAGCATGTCCCAAGCTGTGCAACTCCACGCGCAATTCCTGAAATCCGAAACCCAAAACCATCAAAACCTCTCCAAACTCTTCACCTTCGCAGCTCTCTCCCCCGCCGGAAACCTCAACTACGCTCGTCTCATCCTCAACTCAAACCCATCTCTCAACTCTTACTACTACAACACCATCCTTCGAGCTTACTCTCATTCCCTCAACCCCACCCATCATTTCCAAGCACTCTCTCTCTTCCTCTTCATGCTCCAACCACCCACCCATCACCACAACGTGCCCGCGCCAGATAAATTCACTTTTCCGTTTGTTTTAAAATGCTGTGCGCGCTTGAACCTTGTTCCGCAAGGTAAACAGATTCATGGGTTCATTACTAAGATGGGTTTTGGTTCTGATTTATATATTCGAAACGCGCTTGTTCATATGTACTCTGAAGTTGGTGAACTGGGTGTTGCACGTGAGGTGTTTGATAGAATGTTTCATAGAGATGTGGTTTCTTGGACTACTATGATTGATGGTTTTGTGAATCATGATCTTCCTATTGAGGGGGTTGAGTTGTTTGAGAGAATGTTGGAAGGTGGGGTTGAAGTCAATGATGCTGCGGCGATTTCTGTTTTGAGAGGTTGTGCGGATTCGGGAGCGTTGAGTGTCGGGAGGAAAGTGCATGGGATTGTGAAGGAGATGGGGATTGGGTTGAAGGGTAATGTTTGTACGGCGCTTATTGATATGTATTCGAAATGTGGGTGTTTAGAGAGCGCGAGGAAGGCGTTTCATGAGGCTGTAGATAGAGATGTTTTTGTTTGGACTGCGATGATTTCTGGCCTTGCTTCCCACGGGATGTGCAAAGAAGCTATTGATATGTTTGTTGAAATGGAAATGTGTAATGTAAAACCTGATGAGAGGACGGTTACGGTTGTTTTATCGGCGTGTAGGAATGCAGGCTTGGTTCGTGAAGGTTACATGTTTTTCAATGATGTCCAGAAGCGTTACGGTATGAAACCCACAATTCAACATTTTGGTTGCATGGTGGACCTTCTTGCAAGAGGAGGGTGTTTGAAGGAAGCTGAAGATTTTATTAATGCAATGCCAATGAAACCAGATGCAGTCCTTTGGAGAACCTTGATATGGGCCTGCAAAGTTCATGCAGATACCGAAAGAGCTGAGCGTTTAATGAAACGCCTTGAGCTGCAAGGTATGAGTGAACATGATAGTGGAAGTTACATACTTGCTAGTAATGTTTATGCGTCCATAGGGAAATGGTGTGACAAGGCAGAGATAAGAGAGTTGATGAATAAAAAGGGACTGGTAAAGCCACCAGGGTCTAGTAGGATTGAAATTGACGGTGTTCTACATGAATTTGTCATGGGGGATTACAATCACCCTGAAGCAGAGGAAATATTTGTCGAGTTGGATCACATGGTAGATAAGCTGAGAAAACAAGGGTATAAACCTAAAGTATCCGAGGTAATGCTTGAGATGGATGATGAGGAGAAGGCCATTCAGTTGCTTCACCATAGTGAGAAGCTAGCTCTTGCTTATGGACTGGTCAGGACATGTCCTGGGTCCAAAATCAGGATTGTTAAGAACCTAAGGTCTTGCGAGGACTGTCACGAATTCATGAAACTGATCTCTAAGGTATACCAAAGAGACATCATAGTGAGAGACAGAATACGATTCCATCATTTCAAAAATGGAGATTGTTCTTGTAAGGATTATTGGTAGCATGAGAGTTGTCTTTGGATTAAATGTTGTCATGTGTAAAAGGAAAATTTGTAGAGAAATACTCAATTTGGCCATCGAAATAAATTGCAAATGCCTAGGAATTTTTTCTACCTGCATGGGCATGATTTCAAATTTTAAACATAAATCATGAGTAGTGGCCTTTTTTTTATAATAAATATCAATAAATGGGATATACCTCTATCCATAGTCCAAGACAAATGTGCATATTCAGAGACTGCGGCATACTTTAGGTTACTATTTGTTTAAGATATAGGACACCTAGAGAGGAAGAACCAAACTCATTCTTTGGAAGTTCTTTGGTCAGATACTGTTGGCGATCTGCAGGTACGATGCAATCACATATACATGTTTTTAGTCAGAAGTACTTACCTTCATGTATGTTATTACATTCTGTTACTTGATAATTTAATAAGTTGTTTCATTGGATTTACATTTTATTAGATTATGTGTTATCGAATCATTAAGAACTACTACTATCTTACTATTCTGTTGAAAAATGATAACTATTTGAAAGTTTGATTTTTATAATGACTTGCATACACAGAATTAGATAATAATGTCGAAAACTTTACACTAAGAATGAACCGAAATTATAGTATTTTTGATGATTATTGTACTCTTTCTTGAGTCGTATTCATATGGACATAAGAATATGAAGCTCTGTGCTCAACAAAATTAGATTGAGTGATGTATAATACATTGTTTAGGTTTCCGATGTCACAATAAGTTTGAACTTAATGTAGCTTACAAACTATCAAAATCTCTTTACCACTTGTCCCTATCCTTTCTTCGGCATTCACAATTAATTTTTAAAGTTAATGATTGAATTGAACAGATAATTTATCTGCCCTGAATAAGAGATTCGTTCTTTTTGCCAACTAGCTAACTGTAATATAAAATTGATACAAGATAATTACAATCAAGCTTCACGGTCTTATCTCCAGTCCCATCACAGAATCCAATTTCATATCTTATTCAGAGTGATATGAATCCGAATTGAAGACAAGCAAAACAATGGATTTTTGATTAAAAAACCAGAACTGTTCAGAAGTTAATCCTAGTAATCCCAGAGCTAATGCTTCTCAAATAAGAGATGAATCTCTCTCTGCCCAACCAAAAGGTTTCTAACAGTAAAGATGCATGAATGATCTCCCTATTTTCCTCCCTCTCCTTATGTTCCCTCACCTATTCTAACAATCTGCTACATCATACAACTCCTCTCTAACTTCCCTATTCGGTTTAGTTGTTGGGCTTAGTCATGTTCGGAAAACTTTAAACTACAATTGTAAAAAAAAAATTCAAACTATCATCATGGAAAGAAAAGAGAGGGATTTTGGACTAGGTAAATAGAAGACAACAACAATCAATAAAAAGAAACTAAGATGAGTTCAGCAAGTTTAAAATTGTTTCTAATGAAATTGTTTTTAATTTCATAGTTTAACATGATTATTGTCCTAAGAATAGTTTTGCTCTGACGGTGAAGCAAACTGATTCCCTCGTGTTCGTTGTTTCTAACATGGGTTTGGTTGGTAACATGCACCCAACTACTCAACCACTGAAGAAAGCTGCTTAGATCTTTTGTCCAAAGTCAAGAATTTGAGAATAAATAATGATTATGTGGGCATTCATTTCTGATTGGGGGACAATTATCAATCAATTAAGGAGCAAATTAGTAATTAAACTTCAATTTGGAAGACATGTGACTCATCAAATATCAATTGGGGGCCAAAATACCAATCAAGGACTAAATAAACCGATTAAGGAAGAAACATTGAGCATCGCTTTTTCTTATATTTAACTACATGAGGACCATTGGTGTCTGGAGTTCAGAACACTATAAGTTCTGACATCAATTTTGAACTATAAACATGAAGAAATGCTTCTCTGAAGTTAAACTTCATTTGAAAGGTTATAGTGAGAGATCTAAACCATTGCTGATAAATTAAATTGCTGATATACTATCATTTATGATATAATAGAATTTGTCTGCTGTCTATGAAGTCACCATCAATATTATAACATGACATTTATTATTCTTTACTACCTTGTGATATTGAACTTGAGAAACTGACAGGAGCTGTTTTTAAATTTATCAGATTATTTCCATGGTCAGGAACCTATATGAATTGGTTCGTAACTTAACCTTAACTTTGATTCCAAACATTTGTCAGTTCATGAGGCAATATTCCCTATTAATTTTTCAGGATTATTGCCAACTTCAATTCTTAGAAAATTTCGATTTCATGTAGTACTTCCCTCTCTCCCTTTCTAATAATGCTCAGTGACACCATACTTAGAAACATTTTTAGGGTTTGGGGTTATGCTCATTGACGGTGTAAAACAGTTTTACATTGACATCTAACGAGAACTCATTATACTGTTGCAGACGTCAGTGTAAAATTATTTTACATTAACAATACATGTCCCTTTTCTCATATTTTTGAGTTTGTAGACGAAGTGGTAATAACCACTAGAAACTGATACACAACCGTGAGTACCATGATTTGAACTATGACGATGACGTTCAACCTAACAATATCGACTTTTGTCAGTTGAGCTAGGATTTACGGACCCATTTTCTCACATTTTTAACTCATTATACATGTTGTTTAACTCATTTTTAAGAACATGGCATATTCTAGAGCACACTTGCTAAATGACATCACTTTAACCTACTTCAATTAGATCTTAATTAAAATACTAAACTTCTGCCAAATGTAATCAGAGTTAGGACAACTTTTTACCAAAGCATGTGAACCATTCAATTGCATGGCTGGCCACATGCTCACCCCCCTTTCCAATAAACAATACCCTGAACTTTAATTCTAAAACATGTAATCAAATATTCTAATCCAAAAAGAAAGCATCATGGGAGATTTCATCACCCATGCCTCTATTTTCTAATGTTTGCACCTATATCAATACATCATATAAACCCCATACTTAGAATAATAGAATTATATTTATAAACCCAAACAACAAAGTACACCGACTTTCATAACTTTTCTTGCTGGTTTAAATTAATGTCTGCATTTTCCCTTTAAATCAGTTCAGTTGGTACTTGTGTACGGACATCAGATGCAGGAGCGCACCAAAAAAAATTAATGGCTTCAAAATGACATGTAAATTTGAGTGGTTTCACCTTTATAACTTTACTTTGTCACTTAGGCAAATAATGGAAACCAAGTAAGAGTCACCATTTTGTAGCTTAACCAAGCCTAGTATGGGAATCTTATCAGGCACCAAAAAGTTTCTATTTTAGAAGTGATTACCAAATACTCCAATATACAAAACTTGATAATTGGTTTAATGTATTTTTTTGACTTATTACTTCTTTTACTGTCTTTTTCTAATAATGGTTTTGAATGATAATATATAACCTTGATGTATGAGAAACTTTATTATCTGATTGAAATAATATTCTGAGAATCTTTGTTCCTTTACAGCAATCTTGCATTTCTTCACATAACATAACATATAGCACTATTATGGAGCATCACTAAAAGATGTATATGATTCATTCTTTCATTTCATGACCACTAAATTGTCCATTCATCTATTTTCCCTTTTGTAAACTGGGAAATATTCTTTCTTCATTTGTGTACCAGAGTTAAGGGAAATGTTATTTATGGAAAAAGATATGTTGATAAGAAATAAAGTATGTATGGTTTTATTCCTTACTAGAGATTAAATTTGCATATAAAATAGACACTTGTTTAGACTCAAATAGTTAATCAACTTCAACTAAAGATAACTTGTTTAGAATAATCGGAGTTTAGAGTTCGAATCATGACTGAAACAATTATTTGTCTGATTTTACTTATTTATTGGTAAACTCTGAATGACGAGAGACGATTTTCTTTAGAATATAGAGGGGTAAGACAATAATTGTGGATAAAATAAGTTCCAAATAATACTATATGATAATTATGTCCTTTATTTATAAGAGAAGATTATAATTCCTTATTCTGTTAGAAACATCAAATGATTCTTCCAAATTTATTGTCAACCTTCCAATTGAAATATTGGTACATGCAAAGAAATATATGCCAATTCAATGGTGGCCATTAAGTTTCTATGATGGATATTGGAGCTTTTTTTAATCTCTATATGGTTTTAACTATTGGACAACTAAAGATTGCATGTTGATATAATTGAAGAGTGCGTTTGGTTTAAGTTATTAAAATTGGAAATGGGTGTGAGAAAAAATTCCACCAAGGTGAAAATGAAATTTGTATTATTAATATCAATATTTATACCCAACACCTCTATCATAAATATAATATTCTAACTTCTGATAATGTCAACAAAAAAAAATATTTCTAACTTCTAATCTTAAACCATCTCATCTTAATATTCTAACTTTCTAATTAAATAAATAAATCAATTTCAACCATTTAAATTAATCTATACTACAAATTTTATTAGTCTATTGCAAGTGAAATGGATTTTTGTTTGTACATGTAAACAAATACCTCTCTTTCAATTAAAAAAACACTTTTCCATCCTTTCCAAAAGAAATGTTACGTATAGAAAAATTATTTGTCCCAACTCATTTTAAGTTTTACACATCTAATCTAATGATTTTCTCCCACACTTTTGAAAAATTAAAAATATCTTTTGTAAATGCACTTACGAATTTATTTTATTGGACGAATTCGTAAATGCACTTACGAATTCACCTTATTTTGTACGTTTTACTTTTTAAAACGTTGGATTTGAAAAAAATAAACTTACTTCACAAGTGCACTTACGAAACATTTCCTGAATGTGTTAAAAAATGTTTAAAACTACAATGATTTTCACTATAAGTTGCATTATATTTCTGTTTTCATAAATTCAAATAAGTCGCATTCTATATACGCAAACCAACTAAATATTACTATATGATGGGAGAAAAATAATCATAAATATCAAACTACATAAATTGTTCCGAAAGTAAGTGCGATCAAATTATTACAAAATCAAATAACAAAACATAAAGGTACTGTGTATGCATCATCCTAACCCCCGCCCTCCTCTGCCTGCGGTAATCTGATGCATGCTCTGCCACAACGAAGATCCTCTCCATCATGGCAACGACATGGGGACCGTCCTATGATATAATCCCTGTATCCAACGACTCCCGTCCAAGTTGGCGGATACGGTGACAGATAGACACTATGTAACGCCATGATAATTGGTGTGTTGAATGGTGTGTTTTGACATTGCTTGGTGTGAGATAGTGTCAGATTAAATGTTGTTGAGAGCATTTTAGATTTATTAATTATTGGTGAATTATTAAATTTAGAATTACTTTATAGAAACAATAGAAATCAGAGGTTGTTACTAATTATTTGGTTATTATTTAAATAATTAAAATAAAATAGTTAGTAGAGATATCATAAGGACAAGGTGGTAATTTTAGTGGAGTAAGTGAGGATAGCAAAGGGAAACCAATATTAGGGGTCCTAAGGGTAGATATGACTATAAGGTAAAATAAGAAGGACAATCCTCATTAGTTGCATCGTAAAAACAAGGAAAAAGCAAAAGAGAAAGAGAAAAGAAGGAGAAAAGGCATTAGGGCAAGAAGAGGAAGAACACCATTGTTAGGAATAGGGATGGCAACGAGTACCCATAAGTACGGGTAGTAGTCTTCCGCTACCCGCCCCATTTAATAAATATGATATCCGTCTCCCATATCCGCAGTACGTTAGATGGGTATCCGTGAAATTTGAGATATCCACGGGTATTAACGGGTATCCATGGATACTATTATTTAAATATATTTTAAAAATATGTATATTTAAATAATTATTTTTTAATATTTTTTAAAGTAAAAAGAAATATATTTCAAAGTTAACAAATTATAAACATTAATAAAAATAAATCACTTTCATTTTATTTCTTCTTTTATCCAAATAAAAATAATAATAGTAATAATAATATCGTATTTAAGAAAATAACAATAATAATTTTGATGAAACAAATTAACGTTTAAGTATTTTTTCTAATTATTAACGGATATGGATATCCACGGGTACGGGTACCATCAAATCCATATCCGTATCCGTAAATAATCGGGTAATTAAATATTCGTTTATTTTACCCGTGGATACCCATTAAACCATCATATCCATATCCGTGACGGGTTTTACCCGCGGGTATCCACGGGTACGGGTTTTTTTGCCATCCCTAGTTGGGAACCTAGAGTAATCATCAATCCTAAGGTAAGAGTGGAGTTCCAACTTTCTAAAGGGTAGTATAATCCTAAGTATGTGGGGTTTGATGTATTATTGTTTGTGTGAATGTATTGATTCATGAATTGGTTGTTTTGTGTTAAAGTATTAATTCATAAATTGCTTCTTTGTGCATGATGAATTGATGTGGAAATTGTTGGTTTTGATGTTGTAGAATGATTCTCATTAGTAGCTATAATGTAAGTATATTTGGTAGCATTGTTGTTGTTGATTTGTGTGTAAAATTCTGGTTTTTGGGGTTTTAGAAAAAGGAAAATCGCAACTTATAAGTTGCAGAATTTTAAAAAAAATAGTGGAAACCGGTGCCCATTATATGGTAACCGGTTACCACGTAGAAAAATGCTTTTGGGAGAAAAACTGTGAGTGGGTAACCGATTCCCACTGGTAGGGTAATCGGGTTCCCACACGCGAACCAGAAAGGAAGAGTTACGATTTAGCAGTAATCGGTCCTCATTATATGGTAACTGTACAATTTTGAAAAGTTTTCCAAACTTTGAAAAATCATAAGTTTGTGCTCGGGTGTCCGTTTGACGCACCGTTCGAACCTACGGGAAGCTAAAAACATGATATTTACTATAAAAATATTTTCAAAACTATTAACTCAATAATTTTGGGATTTGTGTTTATTTTGGTGCCATATGTTGTATGTTGTGACGTTGTAGAAATCAATGTTGTGCTGCGTTGTATTGTTGTTGTTGGTTTGCAGCATGTGGCTGGAAACGGTAAGGTGTTGGTTATGTTGAAATCAATACTTTTATTGTTGGTTGTATGATTCGGTTTCATGCATTCATGTTGCATATGTTGTTGTTTTTGTTGGCTCAAATCCTAGATGAAGTGGATACAGGCGAGGTGAATACAATTATTCCCTATATTGATGACTCTAATCCTAGATGGAGTGGATTAGTATTTAGGTGGACCAATTGTTCATAAAAATGGTGACCCCAATCCTAGATGGAGTGGATTCGATGGAAATCTGGGTACTGCATGTATTGTGTCTATGTCGAGTTGCATTTCATATTGGTTGTTGATGTTGATTGTGAATGTTGTATTGCATGATTTATAACAATTGTGTTGTGGTGATGAGATGCTTGAACACTTATAATTATGCATGATAATTTCGTATATCTCTGATTATATTGTTCTTTATATTATTGTGATATCTCACCCCTTCTGTTGTTATGTTGCCTTTACATAAGTAACGTGCATATACTTAAGAGTAGTTCGAGTAGCAGGAGTCGAAGAGGTTGTTCTTCTTTTTAGTTCGAGTCAACGTTATGCTCTGATACGTAACACTCGAGTTGAGGATAAACGTTTGAAATGTTTTAATTTGTTTTGGTCTCCTATTGTTGATTCCGATATGAGAATTTAAACTCTGGGATAATTATTTGCAGTTGTTTTGTTGAATTTGAAATATTTCGCTATTTCAATAAAGTTTTTGATTGAGACTATGTTATGTTTATTCCAATTATGTGTCATGTATCAAATTGAATGACCTTGAGGTTTTTGGAAGCATGTGATAACCTGATTTATGTTGTATGAAATTTTAAATTACTCTGATAATTATATAAATATGTCGTGGGGAATTCAGGGTGTTACACACTAGATCAATGGCATGGTCATCCCGGTCCTTCTCGTTCTCCAGGAGCTCCTCATGTGCTGACCTCGGTGGATTTCCAGGACCATCTGGTGTCATGGATAACATGCAGATACTCAAGAGTAGTTCGAGTAGCAGGAGTCGAAGAGGTTGCTCTTCTTTTTAGTTCGAGTCAACGTTATGCTCTGATACGTAACACTCGGGTTGGGGACAAATGTTTGAAATGTTTTAATTTGTTTTGGTTTCCTGTTGTTGATTCCGATATGAGAATTTAAACTCTGGGATAATTATTTGCAGTTATTTTGTTGGATTTGAAATATTTCCGCTATTTCAATAAAGTTTTTGATTCAGACTATGCTATGTTTATTCCAATTATGTGTTATGTATCAAATTGAATGAGCTTGAGGTTTTCGGAAGCATGTGACATCCTGATTTATGTTGTATGAAATTTCAAATTACTCTGATAATTATATAAATATGTCATGGGGAAGTCAGGGTGTTACACACTAGATCAATGACATGTTCATCCTGGTCCTGCTCGTTCTCTATGAGCTCCTCATGCGCTGACCTCGGTGGACATCCATGACCATCCGGTGTCATGAAAGGGTGTGACACTCTAAAGAACCATGTCACATAACCCTCTACACAATGCCACATCTGGGATGCCCGCATCATCCGATACTTCTTTGGCACCACATGATTCTCCCAATCCCGATTCCGCTATGTCATGGTGTCAGGAGCATCCTGAAAAGGAGATCTAGGTATGATCCGCACATAGCCAAATTGGTGCATACACTGCTCTAGCAGATACCTGACTATCATGTTCGACCCACAAGCTAGCCACACAGAGTATAATGAGATGGGATCGAATTTCATAGCCTCTCTGTAGTCCGGAAACATCGCCTACTTAATATCGTCATGGTTGGTGCGATCAAGAAACACCCGGTAAGGAAGCACAGTTTGGTTGCCTCTTTTCAGAATAAACTTGGCAGCCTTTGGCATGGCAGCCTGATAGTCGGGGATCTTCAGTGTAATCATGGATGCGGTGAAAGTATGATATAATCCAGCTCTGCATCAACAAAAACGTAATGTGTAAGTACAAATAAATTAAAACTAATTAAAATTTATCATTAAAATAAAAAGTATCCGTGAGGAGTGTGCACGAACCAGTGAGCGTCGTCTCCCTCCATTTGGAAGCTTCATTTAGCTTCTGGTAGAGGTAGGTCAGAACAACGACACCCCTATTTCAGTCACGAACTGTAGACAGGTCCATAAAACACCTCAGGTAGGCCACATCTGTGTAGTGTCCAATCGTATCCACAAAGACGGACGTGCCTACCAGGTACATTAAATAACACCGGATGACACAACCACGGTGAAACTAAACAAAAATATCCTCGTCCACAGGCTCCCTAGCTGTCCATGCAGTTCTTTTTGCATGTGCTGCTTGACGGAGGTGCTCCTCATATATCTTGTTTAGGTAGGAGAACTTCACGTGCACCCCGTTTGTGTTGTCCCAGTCTTGAGCAGCCCTGTATGGATCAGCTCCTAGATGCTCAACCATCCACTCAACCGCCTCAGCTCTGGTTATCTTGACATGGTTGAGTAACCTACCTATGATAGGTAGTTGGAGTAAGCAGGAAACATCATCAAGCGTGATGGTAAATTCCCCAACTAGAAAGTTGAAAGATGATGTCTCCTTATGTCACCTTTTAGCAAAAGCATCCTGCATGTCGGTGCTAATGGTATTGTAACCCGTACCGCATAATCCTGAAAGATCGGATCTGATGACAACACTATGGAACCACTGAGCCTGTGGAATATAAAGATCAAAATTTTGTGGGAGTGGTTTACATATTTTAAAGCATTCCTTTCCTGAAACATAAGAATTCAACAAAAATAAATCAACAGGAACCGTATTTTTGAATAAAAATTATAATAAGAAATATAACGAGCAGGAACCATACAAATTAACAAGAACCATAAAAATTATAACATCTGTCCACCCCAGACATAAAGAGCAACATAATCTTGATAATAAATCAGGAGGGATGTGTCATATGGCCCTCATGGATAGCCATCCTCCTCCGTCTCTGCAAGTTCCTCAACATTGTCGTCGGGGACCTCAACATTTTCGGCGTCCTGGGCCTTCTCCTCCATTATCTCTACCTCCGGTACCAGCTCATCAGGGTACCTACTCATGTACACCAGAGGTAGACGCCTCATGCAGACGACTCCTCTATGACGATGCGGAAGGTGAAGTTATCTCTAGTTGTGCCCTGGCCCTTTGCTCTCGCTCTCGACAAGCCGACACAGTCTGACTTGACCTGCCATGTCTCAAACGCGCCATTTGATTCAAGTTCTCTGCCATTTTCCTGAAATAAACCAATAAACCATTACAAATTGTTAGGTTACTAATTTAAAAACAACTCAGGCAATAATTCGCAAGTGCACTTACGAAGCCCCTCCAGGGTCACTTCGCATATGAACTTGCGAAACCCCTTCGTCCAGAAAATTCCAAAACCAGAAAACTCAGTCCCAAAACACCCAAAAATTCCTATTTTTTCATCCAATACAACTACATTAACCTACTATTACATCATATACTATTTAATTTCTACATCCTAACCTAATAATCTTATAAAAAATTATATTTTGAATAAAAAATGTGAAGAAAACTTACACCAATTTGAATTTAAATATGACTTTGGAGATGAGTTTGGAAGAGTTTGGAGATAAGTTTAGAGTTTGAAGTTTGGAAATGAGTTTGGAAGAGTTTGGAGTTTTAAGTTTTGAGTATGTTAGCTGCTTAGAAATAAAATGGGATTGAGGTTATTCTGTGTGTTTTTATAAAACAAAACACAGACTTCGTAAGTGCACTTACGAATTCCTAAAATAAGGTGAATTCGTAAGTGCACTTGTGAATTCACCTGATTTTTTTAAAAATAAGGTGAATTCGCAAGTACACTTGCAAATTCACCTTATTTTTAAAAAATTATGATTTATTTCGTAAGTGCACTTGCGAAGTCCACCTCCGAGGTGAATTCATAAGTGCACTTACGAAATCTAGAGATATTTTGGAGTTTTCATCAGGAGTGTAGAAGAAGCTCACTAGGTGGGTAGAGAAATTCCCTTAGGTTTTTAATGTAATTTTAATTTGAGAAATGACATTTTAACACTTACATTTGATTGTTTAAAATGTGTCAAGTGTAATTTTTAGGTATAATATTGCGTTCTTAGAATTTGTGTCAGTGTAATAAATGAAAAAAAGTAAGAGAGATATGAACATATTGATATACAATATTAAATATCGGATGTTCAAATAACATTTGTCTCTTCACACATACCCGTTTCTATCAAGGATGATCCATGCCCGAGTAATATCCTTGGAATATAATACCTAAACATTCCTCAATAATAAAATATATGAAAGCATATAAACTTTACCATATTAGCTCTATGTTGGGATGATGTGATAGAGCCACATGTGTGAAGAGATCCTCCAAAATCACTACAATCAGATGCTCGATTTACTTTTGCTTGTATTCTCTTCTTTTTAAATTCTTGAGTTTCCCATTGATCACACAATGAATTCCACATATCCGGACCAATCCATCTTAGTCTACTCATTGTGGTTCGAACCTTATTTATATTGTTTTTTATTAAATTTGCACCTCTTATTTCAAAGTTTTTTCTAACCCACGCATCATCTGGTGGACAAATATCAAATCTTTTCTGTATATAGAAACAATGAATTAATATAAAATAAAAAATAATAATGATTTAAATGCATTTGGAATTGTTTTTTACAATTCGATATTGACTATTGAGAGTTGTTTACAAAGCCGAGACATAGAGAACTTTATTGATGCAGACAAGAAAAGAACACTATGATAGCTAGACATATACCAAACAAGAATTCATCACAAATGTTCCGTAGCTTGTTTTTTATTTCCTATGAGTACTTAGTATATGCACTGCTTTAATATATACACTGCTTTTTAGTATTAATCAAAACTCAAGCTAGCAGTGCTTTTATATCTATGCAAAAAGCAGTTATATATGTTGCAATGGACTGAACCGGTTATATATACCTTAAAAACATACCTTAAATGTAGCAAACCATAAGTCTCTCTTATCAATGTGAATCTTTTTCCATGAGGGCCATGCTTCATAAAAAGTACTTTTGATGATATCTCCAATCTCTTTAGCAGCAGGATGTGAAGGCAAAAATCTACAAAGAAGACATAGTATTTATTAGGCTTGTATGGTATAATAAAATAGCTAAAATAATATTTGTCTCTACACACACATACCCGTTTCCATCAAGGAGTAGAGTTCGCTTGTAGTTATTGCTTTGTGCCTCAGATGCAACAACAGTTTCACTAGATCTTGGAGTGTGTGCTCCTTCAGAATGAGATGGTTGTGAATTGGATGGTGATATTATCCCTCTTATAGAAGGTGAAGGTAATTTTTTATCAAAAACATTACAATCTATCAGTATAATCTTAAATCCGTTATAACAAGACATACAAAATTAGGATTAAAAACCAAAAAAAAATTATAAAGCAAAGCTTATTCTAAATATAATGTCAAAATGGTTGAATCTCATGGTGGTCGTCGCACAACAATCACACAAGATATAGAATGAAAATGCTGAATTTTGGAGAAGCAGAGATGATTGAGAAACTTGATTTGCAGTTACCGGACATTGAACACCATACTTGAACGATGGATAAGTGGGATGTTTGAAGAAAGGAGAAGCAACAAGAGCGAAAAAGGTTTGATTTTTCAATGAAAGTGTAACACGGTGGCGCTAGGGTTTTTGAAAGAGAAACAGTTCGAGTGATAATGAAACTGTTGGGAGATAATTGGATTAATGAGAAAAATGTGTTTTAAAATTCTATACTTGAAATACTGAGCGTTTATAATAATAAAACTTGTAAAATATTTCGTGTTAGATTGCTCAATTTAGTTGGTTGAAGTTATATAATTTTTTTAAACATGTCACTTGTTCGAATCCCAAGTTTGTTCAATTTAAATTCAAGAATTTTATAAAATACACATGAGAAAATTTATCCAACAATCAAACATAGTATAAGGAAAAAAATAACTTAAGCAATAAAAAGTATTAGTGACCGAATTTGCAGTCATTGAGTTTTTTAATAAATTAATTTTTTTATTTTAGTGACAAAATATTCGGTTATTAAAATTGGTGGCTAATTATATTTTGTGACTGATTTAACGACAACTGAAATTTTACTCATAAAATATTAAATTTTAGTGGCTAATTCGATAACTAGAGTGACCGAAAATATTTGATCACTAAATCGGTCACTAAAGACGATCTTTCTAGTAGTGAGCATTCAATCCAAGTGCGCATTGGTCACTTCATATTGGCATGGGATGTTCTAACGTGAACGAACATATATCATCTTTAATTCTCCCTATTAGAGTTTTTTAGTGATTGATGATGTATATAAATAAAGAGAGGATATTAACCTCATCTGCTACAAAGTTGAGACTTGATTGACTTTCTTATTCCATCTCATAACATTCTTGTGCACCACGTGAATTTTCTAAAATATTCTTAAAAATCAGAAACATATTTTTAGTTTGCATTTTTTATCATAGTGTAGGAACATGCACCTTGTGAGAGACACACCACATCTCCACCTAAAACCTTAAGGTGATAGGTGAATGGGTTCTCTCACTTATATATGTTTAAGTCTCCACATTTCTATCCAATGTAAGACTATTTCCTCACTTACTCACATTTGCTATAATATTCCAACAATTTTGAAAAATGTATAGATTTAATTCCACGAGAAAATTTTTAATGGAATTGTTGGATGTTTTGGAGGGAAGAAATATATTATTTTTCTTTTTTAAATTATAAGAGCGTTAAAAAAATGTATGCATTAAAGAAAATAAAAAATAAAAAGATCAATTTTCATTTTTAAAATTTTGTAACAACATGGGATATTTTACAAAATTAAACAATCTCTCGATTTAATTTTTTAAATTCCTCCATATTAAAAATATTCTAATATTGTTATGAACAAAAAATATCACTGAAATTAAAGACTGTAATTGTGATTGCTTTCATTTTCTTTTCATCATTCATTTTCTTCAAACACTTATCTTCCTAATCTTCCAAGGAAGTTCGCAAAGAAAACAACTTGCTTAAATACACATGAATCATATTCATATATAACACTTGTTTGATTATCTTTGAGTTGTTATCGGAGCTTTGGTAGTTTATGGAAAAACACGTACCATACAAAGACATGTGCATGTACTTACAATATAAAATAAACTAAAAAAGGACATGTGTATGAAGAAAAAAATATCTTAATTATTTTATAATATTATCATTTGCTCTCGTTGATTAAGACGTAGAAGTGTTAAAGTGTTCGAATCTTAGGCATAGAGCTAGGTAGGGGAAACGAACTTACTTTTCAGTTAAAAAATATTGGAAAAATGTAGTGGTGTACATTTAAATACAATTTTTTTTTCAAATATCTTATGTTCGAATCTTACAATTTTTTTTAAAAAATTGAAAATATTTTTTTTGCAAGTTAACTTGTGAATTCACCTAATAAAGTGAATTCGCAAGAATTCACCTAATAAAGTGAATTCGCAAGTTAACTTGTGAATTGACTTTTTTAAGTGAATTCGCAAGTTAACTTACGAATTCACCTTATTTTGTACGGTTTATTATTTTAATTGTTGACATTTAAAAAAATAATCTTAATTCGCAAGTTAACTTACGAATTCGCTTTTTTAGGTGAATTCGTAAGTTAACTTACGAAATGTCTCTTTGTATGCTGCATGGTCACTTCTTTTGCCGGAGATTTTTGATATTATTAACTAATTTTAGAGTCATAGGTTTAGTGTTCTCGCGTCTAGACCCTAGGTCCCTTTCGGTTTAAGTCAATTCGCGTTTTAGAGTCAAAGAATCAAAAAAATTGGTTTTTGAGAAAATTGCGTGTAATTGAAAATCCGTTCCGAGCATTTGAAGCCAAAAATATCTATGAACATTTAACCTCTACTACGGAGTAGTTATGGGAGTTTGGTTTCAAATCGCCAAATTCCTCTTTTTTTCTATTTTTTATGATTTATTTATTGTTTTTATAGAGTCGAAAAAATCGAAAAAATTCTCAAAATTATTAAATCATTAGATTAAATTTGGTGTTAGTTTATTTTTTTTATATTTTATTTTAATCGATTTCCTTCATTGTTTTTGTTTTTTATTATTTAGGGACATTGTTGGCATTTTTACAATTGTGTCCAGCCAAAACTTCGTAAGTTAACTTACTAATTCACCCAATAAGGTGAATTCGTAAGTTAACTTATGAATTCACCTTATTTTCACAAATAAGGTGAATTCATAAGCTAACTTGTAAATTCACTTTATTTATAAAAAAAAACAAGATGAATTTGTAAGTTAACTTGCGAATTCACCTTATTTTTTTAAAATCGTGGATTATTTCGTAAGTTAACTTACGAAATCACCTTATTTAATGAATTTGTAAATTAACTTACGAAACTGAGAGTATTTTTGATTTTTCACTGGAGATGAAGAAGAACTCCGCTAAATGATAAAAAAAATCCCCTAAAAAAATTGTTGATAAGACAACAAGCAACTATTGAGAGCTTGAGAACAAAACTTGACCTCAATATGTATAGTGCATGAAAGAAGTGTTAATGTTTTTGAGTGATCCTATTTTGTTCTATGACTAGACTTTTTAATTTTTACCAAAACTTATCAATTTTTCTATTTAAAATTAGGAGAGAAAAAAAGGGATAATTCGTTTTTAAATATATAAAAAACAGTGGAGAAGTTATCTTAAGAAAAGCGGGCTAAACAAGACGGTGATCTCAATTGAGACGACATTTTATGTGATCTCATCTAAATTATTATTTCTTCTTCCGTTTAAAATGAATGTTCTTTAAATTTTTTGTATATAATTTTATAAATACAATATTATTTCTATAAGATAATACAATCATTTTACGTTAATATTATTAAGATATTGAAAATAGTATAGAATTGTAGATAGTAATAATTAATATAAAATTAAAACATTAACAATTGTTTTTATATTGAAAAGTGAGTATGATATTTATTTTAAAAAATTATTTATTAAAATGATAATTATTTTAAAATAGAGAGGATATTGAATTATTTATATTATATATGTTTTCAAAAAAAATTCAAAATAACCCACATTTACTCTAATAAGGATTCTTAAACCACTATACTTTACTAGGTGAGATAGTCAATTTTTTTTGGACATGTGAGTTCACACAAGAGAGAGGAGTGAATTATGTGTTTAACGTTTAAAAAACTTTTTTAACATTATTAGAGTTAAAAAAATATTTGAACATGTCTTTATTTAATTTGAATGCGTTTTTATAAATTTAAATGTGTCTGTATTTCTTTTCTTGTTGTTCTTATAGTGTTTCTCTATGAATATGGTAACAAGTTCAATCCAAAAACCTCCCTTTCTACTAGTTTGATCTACTATTTATAAGGGTTGGTAGCAGCAGTCTCTCTAGGTGAGACCTTTAGCTCGTCTAGAGAACATGTCTTTTCCCTAAAAGTTGTCTGCCAACTTATTCAAGTGGACTTGTGCCGCCATATATCGCAAGAAGAGACCCTAATTTGCAACTCGTGAGTTTGTTTTCTTGCCCTTGAAGTTACTTAGTCGGCAATGATTCTTAAACCAACTTGTTTTGCTATGCAAGATAGTGTTGGACATGCGACTACACACAAGAGGGGGATGAATTTTGTGTTTCAGAAAAATGACTATTTAAAAATCTTTTTTAACATTACTAGAGTTAAAAAACATTTGAACATGTTTTTATTTGAGCACATTTTAAGAAATTAGCAGCGAAAAAATAAATAAACATAAAATAAAAAGTTAATGGTAAAAGAAGTAATATTAAGAATTTTAGAGGTTCGATCGAAATGAAGTGACCTAAATCTCTCCCCAAGAATTGATCTTGAATGTGTATAATATTTCTTAAGAGATTTTAGTAGGTTGAATTCTCAAACCCCCTTATATAAGAAAAATAAATTATCGAACTAACTTTCAATCAAACAACAAATGTAGAAGATAAGTGGTTAGTCTTTCTTCACGACAGTGGAATAAAGCGGTTATTCTTTTTTCTAAACAACAACTTGAAGCGGATAGTCCCCAAACTAAATCAATATTTTCCACAAGCTCGAACCAAAGTGAAATTTTGAACCAAGATGAACTCATAAGTCGAACTGAGGTTTTGACCAGGCTGGTCACGAGCCACTGAGATTTTAACGAGTTTAGCTTTTAACCCAAATATACAATCTCTTATGGATGAATTATTGAACCAGGAGAAAATACTCCTTGGTGAAATTACAACGATACTCTTTCCATAATTAGAATAAGGCCTTATTAAACAAAAGAACTTCTTCGAAGTGTTACGAGTAAATTTAAGTGAGAGAAAGTCTAAAAATATTTTAGAGTGAGATATGAGAGAGAATACTCACGATTTTGGATTTGAAATTGTGAAGGGAAGCACCTCTATCTATAGGCTAAACGTTAGCACAAAAAATGAAAATTTCTTGGGTCAAAATTAATGTGTCAATCGATTGGCACCTTGCTCCAATTGATTGGAAGGCCTCAAAGTAAACATTTAGGATGTTTATAAAGGAGTGAAAGGATATAGAGTCATTTCCCTTCATTAAGAAACTATGCCAGAAATTTAAGGATAATTCTTGCACTAATCCAATTGATTGGGTATAAGTGTCAATCGATTGGACAAACAAATTTTTTCCAAAATCATTCAGACAATTTCTGATTCAACTGACACGACTCCAAAACACATTTAGGAATAATTATTTAATAAAATATGCATTATAACTTGTTTCACACTTTCTCTCTTTTACACTTTGAAACTTCAAGACTTGTCAGGTAACCCAATCATATAAACACTTGCTTGAATTATTTTTGGATATGACGCTTGAGATTTAGTCAAGTTGAGTGCCATCACCAGGGGGTGTTTACAGTGATCATCAAATCCTACTTAGTCTGATTGTATCTTTGATTTCTTGTTATGCTTGTATTTAGTTGTCATCATCAAAAGCATATTCATCATTAACAACATGTTATCGAGAGATTCCTTAATTACTTAACTTGCAAAACATGGTTCTACATTCTCTCACTTTTTGATGATGACAATTCATCTCTTAGGAAGGGGGTAAAAGAAACAAACAGCTATATTTTAAGTGGTTAAACTGGCCCTCAATTAAGTATAGAGTATAATCTACACCAAAAGGGTTGACGACCACCACGAATTAGAACAGGAGAAACATAAAGTAAATATAGATGCATAAAAGGACATTGTAAGAAACATATTGGTGAAAAAAGAGTTTGAAGATGTTCAAAGGTGAGAGGAGACCCTTCGAAGATGGCACGTCTAAAGAGAGCAATATAAATCATGAGAAAATCATTCGGATGAAAGGAGAAAGGAGAAGAAATTCAAGGGATGGAAAAAAAATTTAGATTATTTCCACATATTTATACATTATAGTCTAGAATTCAAAGGTGAAAGGGGAAGAAATCCAAGGGATGGAAAATCAAAGGATCCTCGAGATCGCGCATTCACCAATAATTAGATGCCACATCACTAAGAATTACATCATCAATCCATTATATCAATTATGGTTATGGTTCTTAAATAGTAATCGTAACACACATGTTCATAGGTCATCGCCCTAGAGGTTGTAGGCCCCGCACGGTAGAAGCGAAAATCGACAAAAATTATTAAAGTCTCTCCCATCACTTTAAAAGAAAGAAAAAATAAAGAAATTGAAAAATCCAATAAAGGGAAAGATGGACCCCAAAGTTAATTCTCTCCAAAAAATCAATTTCAAGAATGTAAAGCCCAACATACGCGTAAAAAATAAATTAAACTAAAAGTCGTGTTGGTCCAAGAAAGAGGAGTTACTATTTCGGATAGGCCAATACCCACTCCACAAAGGTCTGACAAAAAAAATGACACGCGAATGAAGAATGGAGAATCGAGAACATCTATCTCATGAGAAGTTTTTAGGAACTCAAAATCATAGAATCTTACTATAAAATCTCAATGAATACTTCATATTCACGTATACATTACTCTAACTCTAAATATCTCTCACTTTCAACCGTCACTGATTTTCACATTAAAATATTTGCGAGTACCTCCCATTGGATTGGAGCACGGAGTACCAAATTTTAAAAAATATGTACCATCAAATTCTCTTCATATTCTATTCATAAGTATGAAAGGTACCCAATCAAAATTTAATCACGAGATTAATGCAACAATGCTAAAACTTTCCAGAAAACATTTGACCGCCTATTGTAATTCTATCTTACTTAATAGATTAATTTCTATAATTGCTAGTTTACATCTCACACAATAGTTGAAGTCATATACAAGCTGCCAATATATATATACACACTTTTCTTTACTACATGTAATTAAAACGACTTTATGAGTAAAATATGGCGTGCTTACTTTTCCTATATCTATGAGCAAAGCAGCCTTTGGCCTTTGCTATTGCAAGAAACTCTCCATCGCCCTTTTAGTTTTTTGTAACACTTTCTTCAAAACCATATCGAAAGGAGACAATATCAATATCTTGTTTACTATTTTATATTAATAAATAAATTGTGATTAATTTACACGACAACAACCACCTTAATCAGTATCATAATATTTATACAGTTTAAAATTGTAAAAATCTTTACACAATTACAATGACTGCAACCGTTTTTTTAAAATCTTGCTATATCGTATAGTTTATATATTGTAAACAAGAAATTTAAGTTACGCCATGTGACTAAACCACATGCTGGACCATTAATTTAATGAGATTGATTCATGCAAGAAAAGTACTCACAGAACTTAACATGGCATATGCAAACCATATTAACATACATAGTTCATTGCACGTGGAATTTTGTGATAGTACATAGAAAATGAACGCACTCATGTCTTATATTTAACTAAAAAATATGACTTTTGATTACTTTTCCAAGAACTTGGTGTAACAGCTTTTGCTTTAGCTCAAAGTTATAACTCATATATTTGTCTTTCCAAAGCCAAACCAACATGAAAATGGGAACTCATATGTCTTTACTTAAGGGTAGCATAGCACACCTACATAATGGTGCACCCACACTTATTGCTAAAGTGTACTGATCTATACAATGTCTATGTCACATCACTTTTATGCAATCTACATTGCCAATTGCTTGTATAAACAAGTGCTAGGCATGTGGTGGATGCGACTTCTTATATCTTAATAGTTGAAATAAAGGAATATAAACTAGTTGAAATAAATGAATATAAACGGTTGATTTAGGGTTCGATTTAAATTTAGACATATAATATGTAAAACTGTTTATGATTCACTTAAGTTAGAAAATCAAAATGAATTGAATTAAACTATAGTAAAAATTCATTTGAATCAAATTGTTTCAATTTATCAAGAATTGAACTGAAGTAAAAGTATTAATTTGGTATATCGATTTAGAATTTCAAACCGTACCAGCTATTAGTTGGTTTGTTTTCAATTTCAATTCGATTTTTTTTTGTCATTTAATTCGGTTTTAAAATATTTTTTTTTACAATATAATACAGTTTATTAATCAAATATAACAATTCAATTATTTTAATTTCAATTCAGTTCAGTAATTCGAACCAATTCGACTTGGTCATGCATTATTTTCGTGTCCTAGTTATATATGTAACTTTGGTTGGAGTGACACTGAATGTTAGGCAATAGAAAATACAAATAAATAGCTGTAGACACATAAATGATTCAAACAAATTGAAGTTAGAAATATAAAAAATACAAGAGACAAATAGCATCCGTAGATGTTTGTGTGTTTCCCAATTCAAGGAAGTCGAAAAATAAAAACTAATATGACAATATGAGAAATTAAGTGTGCCATGGCCAACTCTCCACAGCACCTGTCCCTTTCTTTTTGCTGCTAACTTTTGGACTTTTCCTTTTCCAATAAGATCCGTATCTCTAGTCATTACTTGAACCTTCAATACACAAACCCAATATGTGTTGTTTTCAGCTACTATAATCTAATATTTTAAATCTTAGTACACCTTTTACTAGTAATAAACACTCTTAATTCACATTTAAGACTTGTTAGTTTAACTAACACATATTGATATTCTTATGTTATTCAATCTTAATTCGCATTTAAGACTTGTTAGTTTAAATTTAGAACTTTGATTTGGGTCAATAGACAAATATTGATATTATTTATATCTAAAAATTATATCTAATATTATTTTTAAATTTAAAATTTTAATTTAGTTCAACCGACAAAAATTAATATTTTTATATTAGACTATTTATCGGTTAAATTGATAGAATATCAGTATGACAAAAATTAATATTTTATATTAGACCATTTATCAGTTAAATTGACAGAATATCAATAGATTAGACTTTTTCATCTAAGTTCAAATTCGAGACTTCAAATAAATAAAAAATATCAATATTACTATTTTCTAGATAAAATTAAAACACTTTCAATTTAACTTTCTGATACAAATTCTTCACTGTTTTTTTACCTTATTTAATTATCATTTTGTGTGAATGGTAAAACTCAACTTAGTTACCTAATTCATGTATCAATGGAAACACAATGGAAAAACATTAATATCATGCTAAGTAAAGATAAATTTAAAAAAGTAAACTTTATGCTTATGCACAAACCCACTAATTAAAAAACTCATCACATGCAATGCATTAATATGTCTAAGTTCAATCAAGAATTACTATTATAATATCATAATATATCTTTATATACAAATTCAACTTTGTCCACTCAACTATAACTGAGCAAGTTCCAAATTTGTACACCATCTCATTTTTAGTCAAACAAATCACTAATTTCCAAATGCAAACATAAATATAGTAAAATCATACAAAATCAATCAATCACTAACTAAATTAAAAAAATTAAAAATTAAATCAAGAACATAGTCAATATTATTAAAATTATATTACATATCATCATAACAAAGAAAAACAACAACAAGAACATTAATAAAAACAACATTAATAGTGACTCAATCATTAAAAAAAAAAAACACAACCTTAAAGTGTGAACACAAACAAGGTTCCTTTATAGAAACAGAACCTAACAAGTTTCACCCTCTTTATGAACCATTACTACTAATAGTACACATTCATCATTATTTCTTATCTCTCTCTCTCTCTCTCTCTAAACTCTCAAGCATCACAATTTCTTCAAACTCCATAGATCTCATGACTCAATAATGCATCATGTTCATGTCTGCAGAAGCCATGATTGGTTGATTCAAATAAGCCATATTGAAGTAGTTGTTATTGATATTGATATTATTATCAAGAGGTTCAAAAACACCATTTGTAACATTCATGAAGTTGATGATCTCATTCAAAGACTGAAACCTATTGTTGAGTTCATTGAATTGAGCTCTGAGCACTGAGTTGTCAGATTCAACAGCCAAGAAGCGTTGAGTTGTGAGATTCACAGATGTTAGAATCTGTTGATTCTCATTCCTTAGCTGACTTACTTGAAGTGCAAGATCATCCAAGTGTTTTTGTTTCCTCATTCGAGATCGACGCGCCGATTCGCGGTTTGAGATCATTCTCTTTCTTTTCCTTTGATCCATTAGAAGCATCAGATCTTCCTCTGAACCTGAGTTTGGAAGCGTTGAGTAGCCTGAAGAAGTTCCACTTGAAGAAGCCATAGGAGATATTGAGAAACAGAGGACACAGGACCCAGAAACTAGGATGAAAAAAAGAAGAAAAAATTGCTGAAAAATGAAAAATTATATAATAAAAATAGAAAAAATATCAAGCAGTAGAAATCATGAAACGTAGTAGAGCCAGTAAAGGAAAACAACAGAGAAAGATTGAACTAAATGGGTCCTGCGCCTAACAGTAGAATTGATCATACAACCAGAAAAGAATATTTCACTCAGAATTTGATACATGAATCTCAAACATCAATAACAATATGTTAAGCATTTAAGATTTTTTAAGCTTTTTTATATATCTTTCTAATCAAAATAAGCTTCAAAAATGAATTTGATGCTTAAAACAAAGGAGAAAAATGTTGAAAGAGAGAGAGCGAAGGGGAAAGTGGAAGAGGAGTGAAAGGGTTTGAGGGAGTGAATTTATAGAAGAAAAAGGGTAACAAGTTGATGAAAAAATAATATTGAGTCGTACAATGAAATCTAGAAAGATAATAAAGAAAAGAAAAAGGGAGGGTCCTAAATAATTTACCTTTTTTTTCTTTTGAGAGATGGGAAAAGATAATAAAGAAAATAGGGAGAAAATGAAATAAGAATTTAATAGAAATATACCGACATACCATTAGTAAAATTATAACCGTTAATTTTTTAAAATTTTTATTTAAATCAGATATAAATTTATTTTTTTTAATAGTTATGATTCACAGTAAAATATTTTACAATTAAGTATAATAATAAACAAGGAGGAGTAGTAATAGTGAATGAGAATCGAGATACAGCTGGTAACCAGCCATCACAAAGGACATCATATGTCTTATTTGAAAATACTTCCAAACCATAAGGCATCTTCATTATTGTTAATGTTCAAATAAAATTAAATTTAACCGCTTGAATAATTACTTGTAGCGGCTAAAATACAATAGTTGATAGAAAGTTTGTTCAAGTATATAATGGGAGAGAGTACGTCTTTTTGATTGATATCTTTAGGAGTTATTCCTTGGACACTTAAAAAAATAATTAAATCTATTAATTTTAATAAAAAATTAATTTTATTTATTAAAATATCTCTATTAATTATAATTAATAGAGTAATTAAAAATAAAAGTTAATAAATAAAAATATTATAGTGAAATAATAATAATAAATAATATATTGGAAATATAAATGAATAATATGAGGGGAAAAATATTAAATGAGTTAAAAAGTAATATATTAAAAATGTAAAATAGCTTTATACTGACATATCGTCATTTAATCAAAATTTATTTTTTTATATTATATAATTTATTTAAAAGTAACAGTTTAATTTAACACTTATTATGGTCGTGATTGGTTGACATTATCGTATTCTTTTTCTCATATTTATAGAGTTAAAAAGTAATAAATGTATTAATAATGTAAAATAATTTTACTCTCTCATTCAATCAAAATTTATCATTTTATCATGTTTTATAATTTATTTAAAAATAATAAAATATAACTTGACATGATTGAGATTGAAAAATTATTTTATCCTATGGATACATAACTTATTTTCTCGTATTAAATAAGATACTTCATAAACCATAATATAAAATAAGATAAATCATAAATTTTAGTTCCGGTGACGTGGTTTAAGTTTAATCAGACGATCTTTTAACACGGACGGTTCATAATTTTAACATGTGGGGTCAAAATTTTGGCAAAAATAAATATTAAGACATATTTAGATGAAGTGGTAATATTGGCTTCAATTGAGCTTAAATTTGCAGACTATTAAAATCATTTTTAAAAATCATAACTTATGTGTTTAGAGTTTATAAGCTGCTATATTTTTAGTAAAAAAACGGTTATATTTAAAAATAACATGTTTGATTATTATTATTATTTTTCATGATTTAATATTTACTTTTATTAATTTAAAATTTTATTCGATAAGCTAATTCTACTATTTTATTGTTTTTTTAATTTTTGTTTTAATTTTGTTATGATAGTCAACAAATGAATTAGAATTAAATATTTTATAGCTTTTTCTCTCTCAATAATTTCATATAAAATAAATAGAAATAAATAAATAAATTATATGAATCAGTGTCTCTTCATCATGTTTAAGTAAACTACAATGAAACAAAGGGATAAATTTCATCGAATCTTAACTTAAAACTTGAGAGATAAGTCACAGAAAATATGGACTAATTATAATAGTTTAACTTTGTTTTTTAATTTTAGTGTTAAAACTTGTGGTATGTATTAAGTTATTAACAATTTAAATAAAATTCAAGTTTATTTAGTAAATTAAAACTGGTCTTAGTTATCGGGACAATACACAAAAGACCATTTTATTTTGAAAATGAAAAAAAAAACTTTTAATATTCTTAATTTGCTTGTGTGGTATTTAATTGAAATACGAGGGGACAACATAAAATTTTAAGTGGGGTCAGGACATATTAATTTTGAATTATTGATTGATTTATCTTAAAAGAAGTAGGGTCAGGTGACCCTAATGTTGTCAGGGTAGATTCACCTCTGATCTTCAATACATTTGAAGCAACTAACTCTTATTTGACGTTCTTCCGATAATAGTGCGCTTAGTTTGAATTATTTTATCATTAATCATTCTTTTTAAGGCCAATAGAGTATTGAAGTCTACACAGTTCCTCATGCACGAGATTTTTGGAGACAGTGAAGTGATTTAATTTGAATGTATTGTGATCTTAAAGACTCCACGATGATGGGTTCTTGGAGCGAGAACCTCATGCGCAGCTTAGGAGAATCCCTTAAACGCAGATTGGGGTAGTCCCCCCCCCCCAGTGTCACTTGGGGAAACATGTGCATCATTAAATGTTTTTCATGATGAGTTTTTCTTGCAACCGTTGGTGGGTACCTATAGAGAGGTAATCATTGCCTACGTGACTATGTCCCTGATCATATAAAAGGGGAATTTCACTTCATTCCACATCCACATTATCTTCATAGTTTTCATTTATCAAGGAAAGTTGCACTCAACTCTTCTCAAGCTCACCTTCATCTCCCTTCCTTGCTCATATGTATAACATCTTCCCTCATCTCTTTAGCCTCTTTTTTATTCTTCCAAAAAATAACGATCATTATGGAGTTAGATGAGAGGGTCAATGCGAGTGAACCCTCTAATAGTAGAGAACTCATGAAATTGTATGAAAAATGTTAGGTGAGTTGATGGAATAATCGACTACACGCTTCTCGAAATAAGAATGTTTGAGAGTTATTAGAGCACCTCTAATTCTGGTAATGACCTTTTTTCACGTTCCTTACCGAGAAATCTAGAGTTTTTAATGACGTCTAGCTCATCCAAATGTTTGGGAGTGAGGATTTTGAAACATGTTACATATGAGAAGAAAAATGCTTATTTTCGGAAACGCGTAAACCTTTTTGGAATGGGAGTCAAGGACAAGGTTATCCTGGATCCTTGCTCCAAAGAGGAACATACTAATATGACTGCCCCAGATGAATCGTTCTACACATTTTTCTATATGCACTTTTAAGTTGTCCATAACCTTGGAGTGTTAATTCCTTTTACTCATTTTGAGTCAGAGGTTCTAGCGACTATTAATTCTTCCCCTTTCAAATAATGGCCAATAGTTGGGATATTATAAGGGCCTTTGAAATGACTGGTCGGAGCATATCCCAAGAATTTATTTTTGAGTTTTCCACTAATAAAAAGTCTTGGGATTTTAAGGATATGTCCACAAACTTTCTTACAATAGATGAAAGATTTTACACAGGTTGATCCCCCAAATTAAACAAATATTTTAATAAGTTGAGATCACAATTCAAGTAGATATTTTAATTAGCTAGCCTTAAGAACCAAATAGATATTTTAGCAGGATAATCCAAATAACTAGAAAGATATTTTACCAAGATAATCTCAAGAACTAAACAAACAAATTAAACAAGAGAATTGCACTCTTGATGAAGAACACATAAGCAAGAAGACAAGTACAATCAAACTCTCACAAGTATTTTTCACTCACAAGACACTAGAGAACTTTTGTGAAATAATAGAACAAGAGGAGAAAGTGAGAAATAAGATATTCAAAACAAGTTCTAGTGTTTTTATGAATGAGGAAAGACCCTCTATTTATAGGAGAAAATATCTCCCAAAAAGGAAAATGATTCATGGTCTTTTTAATTTTAATGTATCTAATTGATTAAACGATTAGATAGACTAAATATGGAAGGTTTATGAATTCATCGTCACTAATCTATTATAATATTATTTCAATAATTTATAAACATTATTAATGATTCATTTAATTAACTCTACTGTGTTAATTGATTATGTAGTACAAAAATCACTTATAAAGGTTTAACCAAGAAAGTAACCAATTAAGTACGAGTATAAAATGTGTTTAGGTAATTTTATAAAATGAGAGAAGCTTGAAAAAAAAAATTCAGTGTGTGTGTGTGAGTTTTCTTAGTATCTTAAGAGTTAATCTTATACTTTTACAACACATTAATCACTCAGACACATAACTGGATGAGCTTTCATACTTTCCATCTTTCACAACCTTTAAGCTACATGGTCCCTTGCTTGATTCAACACTTCATATGATACTTGTGTCTTCTAATTGACGTAATTTCATATAGCTTTTTTGATATACACCATCACCACAAGTTGATTTATAAGTGATCCTCAGGGACTTCACTCAATGCTGCTTGGCATTATGTATTGTCATCATCAAAACCAACATGATCATCTGCAGATAGATATAACTCCAAGCACATAGCTTCGTAGTATAAACTCTAAAAGTCAATTACAATACCTATTTAATGAGAAGAAAGACAAATGATTTGGTTATACAATTTTTTTACAATTTTGGTACCAAGGAGAAGTGGAAACGAATGCTACCATTAGGGAATCATCATTAGTCATTAGTAAGTTTATTAATTCATTAGTCATTGTAATAGTCATGAATCTTTCAAGGATGAATGAATAATTCTCTTAGATTATGTTCACTTTAGCTAATTCTATCATAAGCATGTGATCTATGTAATTATTATGATTGTCTCTATAATGAATATTTGTTTTATAGTTATATAATTGTATTTGAGTTTCATGTTCTCTCCTGTCTACAGAATTTGAAGAATTGATTTAGATGATATCCAAAACTTAATGGTTAATTTCACATTCGATTGGTAAAATTATGAGATTGTAATTATGGTTTGTGTTACAACAGAAATAATATAGGCCATTAGTTTAATTTTACGTGCTATAATACCTTTGTCGGTTATGATTGAATACTCCCAATATCCGGGAGTTTCTTTTGATGGAGCGAGCATCCTTGATATTGAAGGTATTAAATTCTTTTTTTTGTAAGACATTCTTCTTATTTATGCGTTATTAAACATTCTTCTCACTAAATGTTTTAGCCAAATGCTTTTGTGAGAAAGTTTCTTTGTGAGTGAGTATATATCTATAATTTTGGAATGGCAGAATTGTAAAATTCACCAAAGGAATCTTTTGTATACACCTTGGATGAATATTTTCCCTTTAGGAACTTATATGGGTTATAATCTCATCCTATAAAATCTTATATTTGAGGATTTTGTGATCAATCCTAGGTTTGGTTGAAGATTAGCTAGTGTTAAAATCTTCATATGTTTTTGGTTAGCTTGGTTAAAACCAAGTTAGGTTGAAGTTTATCTCGTATTTAAAGCTTCACATGTTTGATATCAACTCGAATAAAATATCACATGTTTTTTTTATCATTCTGGTTAAAACCAATGTATTGATCTCAGAGTTTTGAAACTTGAAGACTAATCGCTCCAAGGTATGTGTTTATGGAAAGAAGACTAACCACTTTAATTCATAATTGGGAATGAATATTGACCACTTCACCCTCAACAATATCTTGAAGAAAAGACACAAACGCACACATCCATCATCTTGTATTATTTGGTTAAATATCAACCATCATTTCCTTGTATAAGAGAGATTCATGAGTCTTTCCTACTAAAAACTCTCAACTATTGTTGGAAACTATCAAGATCAGTAGGTCTTTTGATTTAACCAAACCTATATAACTCTTGGTGTTCTTCTTGTTCCTAAGCTCTTTACATTCTGAAATTTATTTTTCGCTGCTTAGCTTAAAAAATATTTTTTTTAACTTTGATTGTACTTGTCTAAGTTTTTCAAGTACTATTTTTATTATGAAAAAGTTTTTCAAAACCAAGTTTTTTCAAACCATACAATTCACCCCAGTAGTGTGGGAAGTATCACGTTCAACAGGGTCGAGTGAGGACTATCATGCTCAAAGAGTCTTGCCTCTATGCATGATCTCCCCATCCATAATACACCAATATATCCTTGGCATGGTCATCCCTGACCTTAAGTACTTCCTAATTAGTTGGCCTAGGAGGTCTTCCTGAAGTGTCTGGTGTTATGATAGGGTGTGACACCCTAAAGAAACATGTCATGTAGAAATCATTATAAGCCCATTAAAAAGGAGATGGCACCCTACGGTACTCCTCAAGTACCAAGTGACTCGCGAAATCCTCTAGTGTCGCATCAAGATATATGCAGCAAACAATGAAAATAATGGAATTTGAGGGGAATATTTAAATAATATGTAAATAGCCAAACTGGTGCATCACTCGCTTGGGAAAATAAGGATACATAAGATATGTCTCATATTCCAATCATCCTAAGTATAAGTAAATGACGTCTAGCAGACGTGTCTCACAGTGACCCATGTAGGGCTGCGCAACGGACGGATACGGATCGATCCGCATCCGTTTAACCGGATATCCATTCAAACGGATAGGAAAATACTCAATCCGTTATCCGATCCGTTTTGAACGGATTGGATACGGATAAATCCGCTGACTAACGGATAAATCCGGCGGATATCCGTCATCCATCAGAAATATAATTTTGTGATTGAAATTGAGACTATTTTAGAAATTTTATTAGAAAAGTTTGTGATATTTTTTATAATTTTTTTAAAATATATTTTTATAAGTTTTTAAAGATGATTTATGAAAATAATTTATAACATGTATAAAAATAACATGTATCCAAATTAATATATGTGGATAAAATGAATATATGGTTTAAAATTGAACGGATGACGGATATTCGCGGATATCCGACGGATATATCCAAATTATCCGTTTTCTACGGATAAAAAACATTATCATCCGTTATCCAATCCGTTCACCAACGGATTGGGTCGATCCGATCCGTAAAAGCGGATATCCGGCGGATATCCGTATCCGCGAATGAAATGAGCAGCCCTAGACCCATGTATGTGAAGAATCAAATGTCATCTGGTTCATAACGATCTATATGCACCCTGATTGGCTTAATCACTTTATTCCCCTTGTATGAGGTAAATGCGACAACACGTGGCTAATTCTCAGTGTACGTAGGTACAACTTCTTACTTGGTGATGCGAGAGAAATGAGGGATAATCTATCTCTGAAAATTGTTCAAATATAATATTAATAACTAGTGTAAAAAATGAATTATGAAAATATAAGTAACAATAAATTATTGAAAGCAACGTGAAACTCCATGTTATCTGCTTTGTCTTCTAAAGATAATCCTCGCCCAACTTCGCGTAGAGGTAGTCCTAACATGCGACCCCCCAATTTTATCCGTGAATCATCGTCAAGTCGATGAAGTACTATACCACATCAACGTAGATTTCACTTTTGTCCAGAAACATGAACATGCCAACCAACAACAATGTGTAACATCTCAATGCACAAGTATGATGGTAGTCAACTTGCAGATCATCACCTTCGACACCATCAACGCATTGCATATGGTTTTTAAATAGCTTTTCCAAAAAATATGAGCACTTATGGCATCAGCCACCTCATTTACCGCCTTAGTAGGGCCAGTCCCCAAATGGGTGACCATTATTTCCACGGCCCAGTAGTTTTCCCCTGATGGGAAGATTCTGGAGGCATGAGATGTCATCTAAGGTAATGGTCATCTTGTCTATAGGAAGATGAAAAAATGACGTCTCAAAATGCCACTTCTACACAAAATTCGATGGTATGTCGTGGTTTATGGTCATGTACGCAAAAAAATAGAAACCATTAAGAAAGGAATAACGGATAACATTAACGAACCCAACAACAATGAGTTATTCTAACTCTAATATATTTATGTCATTGTTTACCGATTCCCAACAAGTACGCTCATGTAAAAATAAAATATCACCATCAGTATCAATTTAATTAGTTGAAAACATATGTGTTGTAAAAGAAAATAAATATACATATACTTCCTAAACATGCCTAGTAGGTTTACATAGAGATGAAGTAAGGAAATGTAAAATGGGCCTCCTGGATAACTTTCTAAAGGGGCATCGGCAACAGATTCCTCCTGGGCTTCAGGTTCTACTGCATCATTTGGGGACTTGTGGCCCCGTGAAGTAGAGGTCTGAGAGAGTCAGATATGATAAGCAGAACCATATAGTTGGGAATCTCGATGTTGTGAACCATCAAACAACTTATCATCTAATTGTGGACTCGTGGTCCTAGATAGGACCCTCTCATGTCGTACTGGCACGATTTAGGACACACGACCGAGCCTAATTCTTCCAGAGTTGTTTTTAACCATTTCACATACATTACAAACAGATAGAGAAAAAATAACTAGTCAGCACAAATCCAAAAAAATACAAAATCAACCAAATTTTAGCTTGAGCCAAATTTGGAGATGCATCTCCGAAAATAACACCGAGAAAATCTAGAGACGTATCTCTTAACAAAACTGCGATTCTCAGCCATGGCAGAAACATCATTGTTGCCCTAACCTAACAAACAAATGGCAATTCATGTCCTTGTATGCTACATATTTCATTTTCACTACTATCTAATGTACTGTTTTTGCGGTAAAGCGGCAAGCAAAGAGTTGGTATTATTTTTACCGGGTGATATATACTGGTTCGGTTATATCGTATCGTGTCCACAAAGATTGGTTATTGATTCGTCGTTCGATAATTCTACCGTTAATGAGTTTGGGATTAAATGAGTTGAAAATAAAATACAGAAAGTAAATGAACAAAAAATATAAAGGATAGACAGTTTGTCCGGAACGAATGTAAATTACCCGTCACAAACTTAAATCTACCACCCATGTCATACTCGGCCTACGATACTCGTCTGTGTCATCACATACCTCTCACAACCTAAGCTATTTCTAACCCAAATTGAGAATCCTCACGAATCATCTCAATAGCCATGTTTGGCCTATCTCAAGAACACAAAAGTCAATTGCGTCACCTCCATAACCATCTCTTGCATACTTCACCAACGCAAAGGCATTAAGATTAGATACTCTATAGTGAATGTCAGCTCCAAACCCATTTCTAACATTCAGAAACTAATAGATAATCATCCTAGGTAAGAATCTAAGCAATCTATCTCTAGTAAAGCTCAAACCCCTAACATAGAGTAAAAACCTAAGACAATCACCTACACAAATTCATAAAACAAGCTTTATACAACGCCAAGGGCGACAAATGTACAAGAGTTATGAGTAGATATACATACAAAACCCAACAAAAGAGATTACAAAGAGAAGAGAAGAAGAGGAACCAAACATTTCTTGGTTTGTCAACACCAATCGACGAGGGATTCAACTCCGGATCATCCAAATGCAAGCTCCAATGTTGTTTTCCAAGCAAATCTATCAAAAAAATGATGTTGATGGTGTTGGGACTCAAAAATACCCAATTCGTAACCTAAAAATGTGTTTTTATCCCCTTTTAAAGATTTCTAATATCGCAGGGCGCGCTAAGTCTGGTATTTTCGCGCTAAGCGCGGTCTGCACTGTCCTGAAAAAAATCAGCATCTTGTTTTTGTCATATCTTGAGTATCGTAACTCGGACTTGCGTACGGTTTGAAGCGTTGGAGAGCTTATTAAATATCCTATCTAACCATGACAAAATATAAATCAAATTGATGATTTTTATTCTTTGATTTTGAGTCTTATTCATTGATGAGTTGCTCAAATCGCGCGTTTGAAGCCGTGTCTTCGGCACTTTATTACTCAATGCTCCAATTATGAATGAATACCTATAAAAGAGATGAAAAACTATCAAATGATACAATATTTACACAAAAACTCAATTATTCTATTATGCACACATTTATACAAAAGCGGGTTTATTCAAGAATATCAACAAAAGAACCGATAAGTGCCACAAAGCATATATACAAAATAACTACATTTTGGCACTTATCAACTCTCCCCAACTTGACACATTGTTTGTCCTCAAACAAAGTCAAATAACTCAAAGAAACAAAGAATGATAATTAAATAATCACGAATCAACAAGATTTTAAAACGAAAAACAAATGTATGGTTCAAACAAAAACGTACATGCGAAATACTTACTTATCACATTCCTACAACGACAACATATAAACGAAACAAATCCTAAGTACAAAAATCATACAAAACATTCTAAAACAAAAAAGCTCAATCATGAATCACACCTAGCAAAAATTCATCGGTAGATGAAGAACACAGAAAGGTGAGGGATAAAAAACACTCCTCCATAATCTTGCAAACAATAGACTAAATTATGCATTCATCCAAAAACGTATTGAAAATACAAATGCAAGAATCACAAGGACTTTTCAAGGTTGTAATGTGGCTTGGTTAACAAACAAGTGATAAGTCCTAAAGCTAATCGAAACAAAAACTTGCTTAAACCTAAGGGAGTGATCAACTCACAAAGTTCCAAACAATATAATTTCAATCAAACTTATTCTTCATCACAAATTTCACACCAAACACACCTCACTTATTAACATAACATTATTCCTACTCTTTTTGTTTTTCATTTTCAAAGCTTTTCTCTTTTTTCTTTCTTTTTCTAATCTTTCTTTTTCATTTTTTCTTCTCTTAACCTCATACCAACCATAATATAAGTATATAAGCATTTCTCTCCCCAACTTGAATTCAACCAACACTAATGTGTGAATACTCTCTACTTTCTAAGGCAATGTAAAAATCCATACAACAACATATAGTTGAGGGTTCAAGAAACAAAGAAATAAACATCCATATAAAAAAAAGTGAATTGACACTCATAGACAAGCATCAAGGTCAAATAAAAATGGATGTTGATAAAAGCTCAAAGGGGCAGACAAAGGTTCACACACTCACAAGGTGAGTTGAATATTTGGCCAAGGTAGTTATGCTCAAAATCAAACAAAATGCCTTGATCATTTTCATGCAATCATACAATCAACACAAAACAAAAGATTAAGCATAATAAAATCCAGTTAAAACAAGAATGTGGCCTCCAGCATATGTAAACAATGGAAAGCTTCCTCACATTTATGGTTAAAAAGAGGAACTAAAGTGATTCAATTCATGAGCAAGTAATGCAAAAATAATGAATAGCATGGTAATTATACAAATGATAAATTTCCTAAACATGTTATGCTATAGAAAGCGATAAACGAGTACCTGACGTGTACCAACTTTGAAAACTATCATTACCATACATCCGCGAGTCGAAACGATCAAACTTGAAAAATCACCTCAAAAGTCTTCAAGTTACCGGATCAAAATTTGAGTCCAAACAACAACAAAAGAATTAGAAAAATAAAATGTACAATATTTACAACCTACAAAACTCCTCAAGCTAAACACGACAAGCTCGAGAAAAACACAATTTACATACGAAACAAAAGCAAATTACGATACGAAAACTTGGTGACAATGAATTAACAAGTTGAAAAGTGAAGATTTAAAATTAAGAACAAGTCTTTTTCAACTTGTTAAAACACAAGTCACCACACACATAAACAAACATAAACAAACATGCTTGTTTTACGTTGTAAGCTCGACGCCTTTATTGTGCGAGCACTAGTAACCTCCTCTCCTCATGCCATGGTATTTCCACACCGTGCAAAACTAAAGAAAGTGTCCTAACAACTACACAACAAACGTTACGAGTACGAGACAATTCACAACATCACATGAAAGCTAAGAAAATCACAAATATGTACAAGTATGGAAAGTAAACACACAACATGTACATGTAACATATACAAGTTCATATACAAAACCTATACAACATTTACATTAATTACAAAACTCAAAAACAACGAAATTATCGCAATACAGAAACAATAAAACCAATCCCCAACAACGACGCCATTTTGTTGTTGCGGTAAAGCGGAAAGCAAAGAGTTGGTATTATTTTTACCTGGTGATATATACCGGTTAGGTTATATCGTATCGTGTCCACAGATATTGGTTATTGATTCGTCATTCGATAATTCTACCGTTAATGAGTTTGGGATTACATGAGTTGAAAATAAAAGACAGAAAGTAAATGAACAAAAAGTATAAAGCATAGACAACTTGTCCGGAACGAATGTAAACTACCCGTCACAAACTTAAATCTACCACCCATGTCATACTCGGCCTACGATACTCGTCTGTGTCATCACATACCTCTCACAACCTAAGCTATTTCTAACCCAAATTGAGAATCCTCCTAAATCATCTCAATAGCCATGTTTGGCCTATCTCAACAACACAGAAGTCAACTGCGTCACCTCCATAACCATCTCTGGCATACTTCACCAACGCAGAGGCATTAAGATTAGATACTCTATAGTGAATGTCAGCTCTAAATCCATTTCTAACATTCAGAAACTAACAGATAATCATCCTAGGTAAGAATCTAAGCAATCTATCTCTAGTAAAGCTCAAACCCCTAACATAGAGTAAAAATCTAAGACAATCACCAACACAGATTCATAAAACAAGCTTTATACAACGCCAAGGGCGACAATTGTATGTAATACGGTGGGAGAACTAACTTTGAGATTGTTTTGCTATTTATCGCCAGTGTTGCGGATAGCAAGAGTCGCCACCGACTTTTCTTTTATCCAATTAAGGGAAGGTGAAAAGAACAGAAAAAGACCTTCGTTAGATTCTGAGTAAGGGAGAAGGTTATGAAAAGGGAAGGTATTAGCACCCCTTTCCATCTGTAGTTATCTACGGGCTCTTAGTTGCTTTTAGCTCATCTTTTAAAAATTGTTTTCTGTGTGTTTGACAAAAATGTTTTGAAAAGGCATTTCGCTTTGACTTTGTAATGATTCACATTGGAATGTATACAAAGTGTTCGGAAATGTTTCGTATTGAAAAGTGTTTTAACTTTGACAAAAGTGTGAGATGTAAAAAGTATTTTGATAGAGCAAGCAACTAAAAGTCTTATTACCTACTCAGAATGGTCATTTTCGTGTTATTTTACTTTCCTTTAGAATAGTGCTATCCATACCATTAGTTGGTAGGTAACCCTATTCGTTGGATGTAAGAGGGACATTCGAAGGGACATCAGATGGTCATAGAAGGCAACTTGTAGGAGTATCCTAGCACATTCAAAGGGACAATCATCACTTTTCGTAGGCAATAATCGAGGGACGGGATCATGTTTTCGTAGGCCACGTCGAGGGACTCATGATCTTTGATTCGAAGGGACTATGATGATATGTTTGTAGCCAACGGTGCTAGGATACCTCTACGTTCGAGGGACTTGACCATTTATTCGAAAGGCAACGAGAGAGAATAGCCCTAAGGGGTGCATGTGTGAAAAAAGTGTGTTAAATTCAGATATATTATCTTAGAATTAGAAGTGATCTACGTTTGTTTTTATCTTGCCATACACGCCTAGTTACTAGCAGTTTATAGGGTGCAGAAAGTAAATTGCGGAAAATAAAGTGCGGAAAGTAAATCCTACGCTATTACATGGCTTTGGGGCAGTTACATAATAGGAGTGCAGAAAGTAAAGGCAGAAAATATAAATCTACGCTATTACATGATAAAAACTTTGCGACCTATACATCCTTTCTAGAATTGTAAATGCGAAATAAGTAATAGATAATAAGAAAATGTTAGCAAAATGTTTTGGAAATTAGTAGAAAAAAAGTTTTTTAGGTTAGTAATGATAATTAGATGATAGAGTAATTTTTTGGGAATTTTCTAGATTGGTTTTAATGAGAAAAAGTAATTAAAAGTCAATTTTATGGTCAATTAACAATTAATTAAAATATGCATGCAAAAATATTAATTTTTATGCTAAAAATTAAATAAACATTTTTCTGACCTAAATGCAAAAGAAAATATTTTTTGGTGATTTTTTAATGCATGAGAAAATTATTTGAAAAGAAATTAAATTAAATATGAGAAATAAGGTTAGAGAGGAGAATCAGAGGGCTTCTGATGGAATTCTCCCAGAAGCTGGGATTTCTGGGGAGTCCTTGGCTAGAGGTGCCCAGAAATTGGAATTTCTGGGGCTTTCTGGCCTGGAGATGCCCAGAAGTATGCACTTCTGGGGGGTTTCTGGGGAGGATGCGCCCAGAAGTATGCATTTCTTGGATAGAACGTGCTGCCTTGAGGCCAGAAGCTGGAGCTTCTGGGCATGTCTTCTGAGAAACTTGAAATTTCAAAACGTTAAGTAAAAAGGGAGGGTTCGAACCCAGGACCTTCTGAATAATCACGCGCTGCCTTGCCATCTGAACCATGTGAGTTATCTGTTAACAACATAAAACAAAAATAATATAAAGGGTTTCTGGGAACCCTTCAGATCAAAAAACGCGCGCAGAGTCATCTTCTCCAATTCGAATTTCCAGACTTTTGCCTACGGTTTCTGCTTCTCCGTTGCTAGATCCCTGCAATTCATAACTCAAGCAATACGTAATATAAATTAAATGTAAGACCATGGATCGATTGCAAATTGTCCCCTGAACATGAATATGTCCTTAGATTGGTCCAATTTTTCCTATTCTGAGAATCCCTAATTCGAGGAACCCTAACAATGATGGAATTCGGTTTATGCATCTAAAATCAAATCAAATCATTTAGATAGCTTGCAAACATCATTCTAAACACAAACAAACAATCAAAACATGTTAAATATGCATGAATAATCAAAATCGATTTTAAAAGTTTTGGAGTAAACCGAAATCGTGATTTCACGTTTCTGAATGTTTGGATGGCTTGTGAATATCTGGATCGTTTCAAGGGACCTCTAGGAATGTCTTGGAATGCTTAGAATGCTTTGAATTAATCTGGAACTAAGGTTGCTAGTTGCTTGAGAGGCACGGATTTTTTGAAGTTGGTAAGGGTTCTTAGAGGTAGAATTTTTCGTTTTTTGTCATGTGAATGCATTGTGTATTTATAGTGGATGGATTTAGGTCAAGAATCATGAGAAAATAATGTACCAATCAATGAGAAAATATTTAATTTGGTATAAAACCAAATATTGCCTTTTTGATCAAATTTCAATCAATTCCTTTGCCAATTAATGCAAATTTCGAATTTTCCAGCTTGTGTGGCTTGCTTGGACCTCAAGAATGAGAGAAAAATCCAATTTGCACTTAATTTTGATTTTCTACCTTTTATTTTAATTTAATTGGCTTTTAAATGATTAAAATCCAAAATAAATAGAAAATAAAAGATAAAATTCGTGGTCTTGGGCTTGGAGGTTCCAAATCAGCTGAGGAACAAGTTTGAAACAAAAAAGTTAGGCCCATTTGCAAAATTTTGGATTTTGTCAAGTATTTCTCTTTGTGCACCTCCTCAAAAATGTTCAACTTGTGCAAGGTGTATCTTGCTCAATTTTTAACATTTTGGGGTGTTCTTTGACTTTTTAGAAATCTCTAGATGTCCTCTAAACAACCTCTTTAGTTTCATCTCAATTGAAGTTTCCATGCTCAATAACACTTCTTTACAAAAAGTTGACTTTTTGTTGACTTTGAAAAGGACCTGTAATGTTTTGATCCATATCTTCTAAATGAAGCATTTTCTGACCAGGCTTGTGAGACATGAAGTTGTAGAGAATTGAATTCTCTTCAAAATGAGAGGTGGTGAAAAAATTTCTGATAAAGTATGAGAAAGTTATGCCTGGTCAAAGTTCTGTTGACTTTTGCCTGAGAAAGCCTAATTTATAAACTTTGACTTTTGATCAGATCTTGAGTTTTCTTGATGAATCATGATCAACACTTGATCAAATGATGAATGTTACTTCAAAATATGGATGTTGACAAAAAATTATGAAGTTTGACTGTATGTTGACCATAGTTGACTTTTGTCCAATACAACTGATTTTTCAACCATCTGAGCAATTGTCTGAGGAAACTTGACTTGTAAGGCTTGAAACTTGTCATGGAGATCCTCTGAAGCATATGGTGAGGCATGATGATCACTGGAATTGTTAGAGGCTCACCTGGATTTGAGGATAGCCAAATCCTAGTTTGGGTTGATTGCTTAGGAGAGGGTTTGTCTGGTCAACCCTTGTGAAATCCTTGAGTATGGATATAAGAAATGTCTTGAGAAGTAAGAGGGCAAATTTTGGGGTATGACAATGTACATAAGTTATGAGTAGATATACATACAAAACCCAACAAAAGAGATTACAAAGAGAAGAGAAGAAGAGGAACCAAACATTTCTTGGTTTGTCAACACCAATCGACGAGGGATTCGACTCCGGATCATCCAAATGCAAGCTCTAATGTTGTTTTCCAAGCAAATCTATCAAAAAAATGATGTTGATGGTGTTGGGACTCAAAAATACCCAACCCATAACCTAAAAATGTGTTTTTAGCCCCTTTTAAAGATTTCTGATATCACAGGGCGCGCTAAGCCTGGTATTTTCGCGCTAAGCGCGGTCTGCACTGTCTTGAAAAAAATCAGCATCTTGTTTTTGCCATATCTTGAGAACCGTAACTCGGAATTGCGCCCGGTTTGAAGCGTTAGAAAGCTTATTAAATTTCCTATCTAACCATGACAAAATATAAATCAAATTGATGATTTTTATTCTTTGATTTTGAGCCTTATTCATTGATGAGTTGCTCAAATCGCGCGTTTGAAGTCGTGTCTTCGACACTTTATTACTCAATGCTCCAATTATGAATGAATACCTATAAAAGAGATGAAAAACTATCAAATAATACAATATTTACACAAAAACTCAATTATTCTATTATGCACACATTTATACAAAAAGCGGGGGATTTATTCGAAGAATATTAACAAAAGAACCGATAAGTGCCACAAAGCATATATACAAAATAACTACATTTTGACACTTATCATGTACCTTAAATAACTAATGTATTAACTAACTATAAATCAAAAATATAAAAAGAGAAAGAATTTTGAAAAACTTACTAAATCAAATGGATAAGAAAGAGAAGCTTGAATGTATGAGATGCTTGAAAGAAGAAGAAATAGCTACAATGATAGAAGCTTGAATGGATGGAAGAGAAGTTTGAATGAATGTAAGAGCTCAAAACTTTTTAAAACCTTTTAGAAAATGAAGAAGGTGGTAGACGGAAGGATCTAACACGAGAATATGAAACAAAAGCGTCTCAAGATGCATCTCCAAAAGATGCATCATCATATCACCTATTAATTTTTGTATAAATAGTATTTGCGAAAATGTATTTTTAGACTTACCTTTCATACTCATTAACAGGAAGATACATCCCAAAATTAAATTTTGATATAATATAATTCCTCTTGAATTTGCTCTAAAAAATAACTTTAAAAAAATACCTGCAAAAATACATCTTAAGCAGTTGAGACGTTTTATAATAATAGAGGAGCACATATAAGAGTAGAAAAACTGACCTTGTAATTTGTTAACATGTTGTGATTTTATTGGCATAAATACTAAGTTACTATTTTTACGTCCAACAACATCCTTTAAAGAAAAATTATAATATTTTAAATCAATGTTTGCATTTTTTTTTCTAAAGCATGAATGTCTTATGTTTATTTTAAATTTTTCTAATGCAATCATATCTTCGTTAAAAAAAATTTAAACATAATTTTTTCAATAAAAAAATTAAAATAAAAAGTTGATTTAAATAATTATTTATCTCTTTTTTCTATTTTTTTTACTACGATTATTTAAAGAACAAATTTAAAAAATATTTAAAATGTGAAATTATTTTGAGTTACTTCTCATGAAAATTATTTTTTAATATCTAATAACGAATATTTAAATTAATGAATATCAAAATTACACTTTTGAATTATATCAAAAGAGTTTAAAATAATTTATACTATATTTTAATAAGCTCTTAAAAAATTATTTAAAAAATATAAAATTAAAATATTTTTTAAAATCTATAACAAGCAAATTTGCAAATTTCTCTTTTTAAAATATAAACTGTTTTTGAAAAAATATATTTTTTAATAGTAGTCTTTATTGGAGGGCCTTGCAGAAATTTTTTTTTAAATAACCAAATAAAAAAAAAAATTACAAAAATGTCCCTAAAAAAAAATTATTCCAAAAATGTCCAAAAAATTTGAAAATATACACATAGGCGCCACTTGATGTGGCGCCCTCACTGTTCCATTTTTTTTTTTTTTTAATTTTTTTTTTCAAAATTTTTTAAATGATTTTTAATTGATTTTAATTATAAATAAATTATTTTAAATACAAAAAAATTATTTTAAGGTGAAATAAAATATTTAAGAAATTATGAAAATTGTTTTTATAATTTTTCAAATTTTTGTAAGTGATATTTAATTGTTTTTAATTGTATTTAATTGTTTTTAATTATAAATAAATTATTTTAATTACAACAACCTTATTTTAATTAGAAAGAAAACATTTAATAATTTATTTATTTGTTTTTATAATTTTTAATATTTTGTAAGTAATTGTTTTTAATTGTTTTTATTTATAAATTACTTTTTAGATAATTATTTAATTGTTATATAATTAACTTAAAAATTAATTATTTAATTTATATACATTAAATCTTATTAAAAATTACTTTTATAATTTATATATAAATAATTATTTCATTATTTAATTTTATTATTTAGCATATATATAATTAAGAAATTAACATTTAAAATTAAGTTAATTATATATTAATTATATAAATTATTATTTAAAATAAAATTATATAATTTATTTAATATATAATTATATGTTATATAATTATTTATTTGTTGCTATTTGTTTTAATTGTTAAATTATATATAAATAATTAATTCATTATTTAATTTTCTTATTTGGAATAAAAAGAACTCTTTATTGATAAATAAAATTGTTACATAGAGTTATAAAATTGAAAACTATGTTGTGGAACTTGATCCACGATTTGGACATTGTTTTTGTTATGTCCTATTTGTCGACATATGCCACATTTTCTGCGTTCTCTCGACGTCCATTTCGGTTAATGCTGCTGTTTGGGCGTCCACTTTTATTCCGCCGCATCGATTCGTTGTGCCAAACAATTTCCTTCATACTCGGCAATATGCCTCTAATGCTACCACCGAAAGGGATTGTCATATACATTCAACAATGTTGCAACTTTGTAGATGGGAGACACTAACGACAACGCATCGAAGTGGGTGTGTGAGCAGCGCAATCACATGGGAGCAGGCGTACGATAGGCTTGAAATTGACCACGTCGCACAACGATCTTGTATTAGGACCCTATACTTGTCGGGCCCCGGTTATGGTCAATTGTTTCCTTGGCTAAAAGTGTGGCCATGGCGGTCGAATTTAACCCTATGGTGTTGGCTTTGGTAGATTCTGCCTCATAAACTTCATGCGAGCATCACTATACACTTGATTCGTTTGTAACAACGTGTTCGGTAGCTTGCCTCTATTCTGAACAGTGTTGCCATTCGAAAATAAGTCGCACTCACCAAAGTCATTATCGGAGGTTACGTATGCCCTTAAAGACCCGTTCATTGACTCCACGAGATTTGTTGTCATGTGCCCCACCTCACCCCATCGTCGTAGGACCTAGTCCACTTTGCTCGTCGATATTATCGATCCACCTCCAAAGATCGAATTTGCCAACACTATTTCCGGTAGTATTGGAATCCAGTTGGTTTAACGAATACCGCGTTTATCAAATTTTGCTTCAAGAATTTGTCTTTGAACTCCGCACAAAATTTTGGGCAATATATACGTCTGATACATGCGTTGACGGGGTCATGCCAACCATTCTTTGGATTGTTGTATGCCTGTTTATGGGCGTGCTCGGAAATAACGGATGTCGGCTTGTGGAGTCACGTGCATTCGGAGGTTCTTAAGAAAGAAACTCAAGCGTTTCTCCTTCTACCAATGCAAATGCCAGGAAAATATTGGAATTTCCATCTTGTGCGGCCATCGATGCGATCCTTGTATTTCCCATACGCCGTTCCATCTACTTGAATGAGCGGCTTACAAAGGTGAAACCTATAATGCAGGGACGAAATGCCCGAAAAGCCTATGGAAAATCCCATTACCTTCTAGACAATTTCCATTAGGGTCTTGTCAATGTCTCCATTATTGAAACCGTCGGAGAATACAAATGTAGTGCGGCTAAGTATCGTGGAAGTTGCTTGTACGACTCCTCCCATTCCGTAAACCGTTCAATTGCCTTGGTTTTCGCTAACGCCTTCGATCTGACGGTGTATATTTGAATACAACAACACGGTGGGAGATAATTGTCTTCACCTTGGTGATGGGTCGGCCTCAACAAGAGGTAAAATGGAATGGCGAGATCATATCGTGACTAAGTTTACGATGATCTTGTGCCAAGTTTGTGTTGACGCACGTGTGTGGTTGTGAAATTGACCCTATCACCCACGCATTATATTTCTTCTTATACGATGACATCAACTGTACCCACACTGGGTTTTACATGAAATGACGTATCGTTACGGTTGGATTTGTTGACATTGTAGTCAACACGCTTTTCATGTGCCGTTTTTATTGCTAGCGAGCACGCTTCTTTGGTCGAAATTGGTCACCTTTCTTTAACTCCTCGTCGGACCGCATGCGGGTTGAAGAACATATCTTACGAGGGCTCATCCTCTCCCAAGTTAAGGGTTGTGAAGTGCCGGCGGTGAGTAGCGTTGCGCTTCGGTATTTGTACTTGTTCATCGTCCTCGGAATCCGGTTCACCAAGTCATCAACCACGTCTTCGCGTCATCAACTCCATCGTCTTCTACGGGATGTTCGCATCTTGTTCGTCATCAACCACGGGATCAATAACATTGGACATTCTGTGATGCTTGAGTCTGTTTCTAAAATAATGTACAAAACAATATAATCGTAACGAAATACTCATGGATACGAAACATGTTTTGTACCTCAGTCATTTTGAATCAATGACTTATAAAACCGTCTTGAGTTATTATCGGTGAAAAAGGTTGTTGATAAAATATTTGTGACACAGTTGTCTAAGTTTGGACTCTAGCTTTTTTCGGTGGAGAAGTCGGCTCTGTTTAGACAAAATCGAGTGCGTCGGTGTTCCTAAATAGGAAGCGGACATATTACATTCATATGTCTCGCCATTCATGTGAGCTTTGATTTTGTATTGTGATGAAGATGCCATGATATTTGAATATTTGTGTGCGGTATGTGAATGTGTGGTAAAGGAAGGTGAGAATACTTTGTGAAAAGTTGTGATTTTTTTCTAACTAAAGGCTGAATATATAGTGGAGCAACTTATTCACCTAGGCCTTGGATGCGATGACGTGTCAAGTCTCTCGGGATTCCCATCATGCAAGCCGCCGTCTCCGCATGCAATGGTCGTGTCAAGTCTCTCAGATTCCCATCATGCAAGCGCCACCCGTCTCCGCATGCAATGGTCGTGTCAAGTCTCTCAGTTCCCATCATGCAAGCCCCGTCTCCGCATGCAATGGTCGTGTGTCTCTCGAGATTCCCATCATGCAAGCCACTGTCTCGCATGCGTGGTGGTGTCAAGTCTCTCGATTCCCATCCAAAGCGCCACCTACTCCATGCGTGGTCGTGTCAAGTATGCAAGATTCTCACGCATGCCCATACTGCAAGATGCCTCTAGACATGACAAGTGCACCATTAGTTGTCCCAATGCATGCGGATCTGCTTTGCATCGTTACACTTGGCAAAATTTTGCATAATCACACTTTTGAATAAGATTATAAATAGCGGTCACTCTTTCAACAACTCACCTACGTTCTACTTTGCAATCATGTCTCTACTAACCATGGGCCAAGAACACGGAGGCACTAGGCGAACATTGCCTCATTCGTAAGTTTTACTTGAACACGTCCTCTTTTGTATGTTTATAATTTAATTTTTAAAACTCCATTCTAATGCTTGTTTATATTGTATGTCTTTAAAGGATGTAAAGAAATTTCGTCAACGTTCACACCGATGCCTTATCCGGACCCATGGTGCATACCTTACATACGGGGTTTGGTAATGTTATGAATGTGGTTAATGCCACAATTGATGTCAAGTTTATACTTGCTTTGTGTGAACGTTGGAGACCGAGACCCACACTTTTCACCTACCAACGGTGAATGTACCGTCACACTCGAGGACGTGTACATGCTTTTGGTCTTCGCATTGATGGGAAGCTTGTATTGAACGCATAACAGCCAACGAAATATGTGTTCGAATGTTGGATCTAGTCGAAGGTGAAATGCAAAAGCAAGGGCGGTATTAAACTTTCGAGCCTCCATGCATATCATGATAGTATTGTTTTAAGCGAGGAATCCGAAGAAGAAAAATAATTAAAACAAGATTTTATATCATGTTATTATTTGGACACTTGCTATTTCCGAAGGAGCAGAAATAGCATAAACTTTATGTACTTGAGTTTGCTCGAGGACATAGATTTAATAAGCACATATAGTTGGGGTTCTGCATTGGCTTACTATAGCTCGTTGTGTAAAATGCACAAAGGACCACTTCCTTTTCGGATGTGCTTTTTGCTTCAAACATGGGGTGGTGGAGATTGCCAAGGCTAGCACGAGAAAACCCTAACGTCTACTCCTTCCCCAACTAGGTAAATTTTTGATGTCATTTCCTTTTGTATATTTATTCTATAAATATTTGTAAATAATATTGTTGTTCTTTTTTGTTTAGGTTCATTGCAATGGCCTAGATTACCTAACCCCAAAATAAAATAATATTTTATCGTCAACTATTGGATCGTCTCCGAGCGAAGACGTACTACTAAATCATTCCTCATCTAACTAATTTATTAATATCAAACATTCTCTGACTAAAGTATTTATTTTTTCTTTGTAGTTTATCCGAGACCGTATTTGGGATTGGAACACCAACCTAATCCGAAGACGCAATTGTTGGACAAAACAACTTCTATCATTCGGTTCACCACGGTGGAGATGCACCAAAGTGACCGTGTCAAACTACAATTTGGCATGCATCGGAAATCCAGGCCCCATTGTCCTTGGAACCTTGGCATCTTAAAAAGTCACCACCGTGGTATGAGCAAGGAAGGCTTTTGCAAAGGAGTTCAAAAATGTGGAAAGAGCGTGCCCACTCGTCCTACAATTCCTGTGGCTCCCAATGAAATGAAGCCCACAGGAATATGTGGATTGGTATAGAGCAAATACCAATCCGAAATGATTGTCGACCCTTTTACTTGGGCGACCCTCGGTTGCAACAACCCTATTTCCATCAACAACCACCACAACCAACATATTACCAACAACAACAACAACCATATATTACCAACAACAACAACAACAACCACCACAACCACCATTTTACCAACCACAACCACCACAACAATCTCAACAATATATACCCCAAACTCAACCTCAACACCATGAAGATTACCAACACGCACCTCAACATTCCGCCACCATCAACACATGTCCACCCCATAAATCAAAACTATACCCCCATCAACACCAATCTCAACACTTCCATCACGACGATGTCCGGCTCTTCTAGTCCTCCACTTAGACACGGGCATACAAGGATTATCAACCCGACTACTACACACCACAACAAACATACATCTATGGCCAACCCGATTCAACCCAAAACTACCAATTACCGCATTTCGGGCGCACCAGTAGAGTCGGTTTGTCCCACCAAGGCAACGCTTTGAGGCGTGAGGCACCGCCTTTCCTGACCGAAGGGACTTCAACGCAACCACAAAGGCAAAGGCCAAGGGGCGGACGGGCGGGAATAGGAAGCACCACCACCACGTGAACCATCTAGGAGAGTTGTTAGACCCCCCCCGTGCGGATCATACAAGGGACCGCATTAAAAATATGTAACCTTTATTATTTGTATTATTTTCAATATAAATATATTGTCTTTATTATTATAGTTTAGTATAAATAAAAACAATTAAAAAACAATTGCTTAGAAAATATTACAAATTATAAAAACAAATAAATAAATTCTTAAATATTTTCTTTCTAATTAAAATAATTTATTTATAATTAAAAACAATTAAATACAATTAAAAACAATTAAATATCACTTACAAAAATTTGAAAAATTATAAAAACAATTTTCATAATTTCTTAAATATTTTATTTCACCTTAAAATAATTTTTTTGTATTTAAAATAATTTATTTATAATTAAAATCAATTAAAAATCATTTAAAAAATTTTGAAAAAAAAAATTAAAAAAAAAAAAAAATGGAACAGTGAGGGCGCCACATCAAGTGGCGCCTATGTGTATATTTTCAAATTTTTTGGACATTTTTGGAATAATTTTTTTTTTAGGGACATTTTTGTAATTTTTTTTTTTTATTTGGTTATTTAAAAAAAGATTTCGGCCTTGCAAGACAAAATTGAAAATTTATTTAACCAATTCATAAAGTAAAGATGGAGACAGAATCAAACACACGTTATGGAAATGGATGGGGTGCCAACTAAAGTTGTAAAAATGGGCTTCTGTCCTAAACAGATTGGTCTATGCAGGTCTCGAGCTTTTCAAAGTCAGACCCAAAAAACTCATATTCAAATGAGTTCTAGTTTTATTATTCTATCGGATTATTCGATTTTAAATGGACTTATTTTTATAAAAAAATATTAAAATTTTCTTTTTATTTTTTATAAGTAATCATACAATTACATGCAACAATTAATATATATATATATATATATATATATATATATATATATATATATATATATATATATATATATATATATAATTTCATTTTAAAATTAGAATTTTTAAATAATCAACAATTAAAAATATAAAACAACACGTTAATTTAATTTAAATTATCCAAAATACATCACAAATTATCTAATATAACACACAAAATTAAATAACTTGATCTAACAAATTTTATCACACACAAAATTAAATAATTTGTTGTAACAAATTTTAAGTTATAAATATTCACGACAATTATAATGTTATAACTATTATAACAAGAAACGGCTATAGAATTTGATAACAATTCTAATTAGGAAAAAGATAAATTTTAATTATATTAAAATTTTTAATTTTTTTCGGACAGGTAGACTACCCATAATCCATACGAGCCGGTTTATATTTTTTAGGACTTTTTTGAGCTGAGTTAGAAAAGATCCACGTATAAATGAGCTTGAAAAATAATATCCAGACCTTCTTTTTTCGGATCTTAGACCGACTCATGAGTTTCGACCCATTTTAAGAGCTCTAGTGCCAACATTAAAACTCTATTATTCTTAAAATTTATTTTAGACATCAAATATAAAAAAAAAAAATTAAAATTTTTTTTAAAAAAAAATGTAAATTTTCTTTAATAGTGGTGTCTCTGGAATTGAAATGTCATATTTAGTTTAGTCCTGTTAAATTAATAAATACCTAAATATTATGAATTTATTTGATTATTATTCACTAGAGTGTATGATTGATTCTAACGTTTTTTTTATTATTACTTAAATTTTATGTAGATTCATTTTGAATGTGAGTTTCAAGTAGATTCTAACATTTTTTATTATTACTTAAATTTAATGTATATTATACAATATACAATTTTGAATGTGAGTTTCAAGTAGAGGCATAATGAAAAAGATATAGTTTTAATACATGTTCGAATTCATCTTTAAAAAGATAAAAATAATTTTAGAAATATATAATGATTTTGACATTTTAAATATTTTTGACTCAATTTCTAACACAACTTTGCTGTATTTAATAATTAACTAACAAAAGAGCTAACTAATCAGTAAACTATAATTGACCAATAATTCCTAAATAAACATAGAAACAGCCATCTAATAGTAAAGTATTAAACTATAGAAAAATGGTTATATGGAAAAAATTAGATTAAAAAAAATTAGAAAACAGAATATTTTTAAATTTATAATTTTCAGTAATAGCTTTCTAAATAAAGATGTCAGTATTCTAATTAAATTATCTTTTATAATCAATCAACAAGACACCCTACAATTATAAATAGTTCATAAAAGACTGCAATTATGAATAGTTCCACTAAAACATTTAAATAAAATGATAAACATAACAAACACAAATAATAAAGCTTACTAATATATCTAATATCTTCTCTATGTGAAGATCCATGCTAAACCTATGACAGAAAACAAAAACATCACAATGACATTCATTTTTCTTGTAGAAGAAGCATCGTTGAAAATGGTTGGAGAAAGTGGTACATCTGGTTTAACATTTATTTCAACCTTCATTCCATTGAAGCAAAAACCTCTACCACATATAAAGTAATAGATCCTCATATCCGAGAGCTGGACAACATCTCTTCCTCCTCTTGTAATGTTGTCTATGAAATCAGTTTCAATACAGTTCTCATAATTCGTTTTGTTAACCTCAAGAACACTATGAATGGTTTTATCAAAACCAAAATCTATGTAAGAAAGAAATAAGTTAATTAAAATTCACAATATTAATCAATATGAGTAAAAATGTTAACAAAATTGATGAAAGATCTTACATAGCCAATCTCCCTGGTAGAAATGCTCATAACTTGTCCAGTTTGTGAAGTTAACTTTTGGTTGCCAAGTATACCTTCCACCTCCAACCCTATGTAACACAGGCTCTCTACCTTCAATTTCGTAACACCACATTATGGTCAGCATGAACAAGCATATTGCTATTTTGTGATCAAATTCCATTCTCTCTACAAAGCTTATCTAGTTACTATAGTTTAAAGAATTTGAATTTTCAAATGAATATAAATTGAAGAACTTCAATTAATGGCAAAATTCATGTAAAAAAATGTGATTCAAATTGAAGCCAAAATTTGTGTGTTTGTAGCTGTTTTGATCATCAAAATGTACGCTTCATGCTTTTCTAGTTTTAAATTAACACATATGATAGTTTTTCTTTGATTTACTTGTGACTAGTATAACAAACTTTTGATCATGCATTTAGGTTTTGTGAAACATACACAAATAGCCAAAATCACATATGAACTTGCTCATCTTTGTTAACCGTTTTCAATCATCTCAACTATATGTCTTTCAATTCAATATTGATTCAACTACTAAAACCATATTGCTCACATTTATAAAGTTTTTTTTTTAATTTCTTAACTTTTAGGCACTATGTAAAATTTCACAAATATCCTTCAAAATCGGAAGTATACTTCCGATTCGTACCCTATCTTATGTAAACTATGTTGAAAGGGTTGAGTGTAAAACCGGAAGTATCATAAATCAATTAAATATTATATTTCATAGTTTTAATTTGTAATTTTTAATCAATAATATATATTTATTTGGGCCAACCAAACTGAACATCGACCGACCACTCAGATGAAATTACTATCTGTTAGGCTTGCTCGCAAGTCGAAACATAGGATAATTACCTTAAGGATGAGTAAATACGATCATATCTAAGATGCATCCAACGACTTTCTGCATCACACGCCTAACAAATAGGGATTGTTATAACTGTCATACTATATAAAGGATACACGCGAAGCATTCTGGTACACAATTTCAAATTCAAATTCAATTTATTCTTCTCATTCATTCATTGACTGAGTGTTGTAGTGCTAACCTTACAGATCAACCACTCCTCCTCCACATCTAAATCTCAGATCCACCGTTGTCCACCGCAACCACTAATTCTCCAACCAATTATTGTTTCATAATTAGAGGTGGCAAAATGGATGGATTGGATTGTTAATGGATGAATCAAAACAATCCATTAATTCATTAAGAATTCACGGAAGTTTCCCTAAAAAAATTTAATCTGATTCATCCATTAAAAATGAAATTCATCTAATTCGTCCATTAATATCTTTTTAATGGATGGATTTCCATCCATCCATAAAAATAATTTAAATAACTCAACTTTTTAATTATATTTTATATTTCAAATATTATAAAAAAAATTAAAATTAATTTCTTTCTCGTAATTTTTCTCTATCTCTCCAAATTCATAACTATAGTCTATTAAATAATATTTTTATTAATTTTTCTAATTAACTAATATATCTCTATCTAAATAATACATCCCTCTCGAACTATTAAATCCCCCCTGTCTCTTCAACTAATTAAAAATAATAAAATATACTGTAATAGTTAACTTTCTTAAAAAAACTGTAGTGTAATTCTAATCTAAAACATAGGATAATATGTAATACTGGAAATTCATTTTTAATATTTATAAGTAAGGAGATAGAGAGATAGTCGAAGGAAAAAACTAATAACAACAATTTAATTAATCTATTATCTATTATAAATATATAAAATGTAAAGTACTTAATAATTATATATTTATAGGCTAAAAATCATATTTTCGAAGCAGTGCAATCGATTTACACCAAACAGCAATCGATTGCTTTCTGTAACAGAACCAAAATATTGCATTTAACAACAACAATGGTTCGCGTTCCAACCAATTTCGACCCCAAACATATGTATCATCAAAACAGTTCACAAAACATGATTATAATGCAATTCTATCATGTTACAACAACATCTAACAACACCATAACATCAATTTGCATCAAAACATCAAATTCATGGATTTGGAATTTCTAACTACTCAATCAATCCTATCATTCTCCAAAATCCATAAGGCATAATAACTAGATAAAATCACTCCTTACCTTAACCAATTTCTTGAATTTCTCAAGCTTTAGGTTTTCCTCTTTCTTCTGCCTCTTCTCTCTTTTCACGTATGATCAGTTTCTCCAAATAACTCTCAATTCTCTTTTTCCTCTTTTTATTCCTTTTATTATTATTCTATAATAATAATAACAATAAAATAAATTATTAGAGGCTTTTACTCCATACACCCCTCCTTCATAAATCCAAATTCTCTCCTTTTATTTATTTTTCAAAAATTCTAATATTCCAATAATTCCCAAAAATCAAATTTTAATTAATTAAATAATTAAAATTCCAATTTAGTAATAATTAAAAATATGGGGTGTTACATTTGATGGCGACTTCATTGATATATCCTATCAGTCGATGTTTAGCCAGATAGTTTTAATGAGCTCTATCAACCTCCAACCCAGGATGGGTAGTAGAGCCATCTTTCTAGAGAGTTCGGAGGAACCAAAAACACTCCCCCAAGTCAACACTATCGACCTTTATAGTCGGCTCGAGTCAGAAGACCTTGACCTTGTGTATAACTTTCGCTAACAGATTCTAATTCTGATATAATGACATGTGATGTCATCAGTTTCTATAATCAACATACTCTGAATCTAGATAGATACAAAGTATGTGTTACACGATATTATCAACTTTTGTAATACTTCTAAACAATGATTCTGAAGAACGTTAGTCTAGAGTTTCTAATCATGACTCTAATGAAAGAGCTTATGAGGACTTCTCAAGCTCTGAGGTTCTAAAGAACACGTTTTGAAGACTATGAAGACAAGGTTCTGATGAATAAGTTCTGAAGACTCTAAAGACAAGGCTCTGAATATTTTGCGCTTTCAAGTTCTGAGATTTTGAAGACCAAGTTCTGAAGATAAGGTTCTGCTGAGCAAGCTCTGAAGCCAGGTTCTAAAGACTCTCATTTTGGTTTCGATCCTTCTAAGAATGCATCATCAACACACATTCTGAAACATCTAAAGATTAGAAGATAAGATTACAAAATGGTTTACATGAGTGAATAGTACATGGTACAAGATCAATTATTCCTTACACTACACTGATTTTGTAGCACAAGGACAATATTATGGTACGATGTTATGCAAGAACACAAATGGGATTTGGAATACTAACTCTACACTTCAACAAATCTTTCTTTGGCTATATAAAAAAGACTTGGAAGAATGGAAAATAACTTTTGCACCATTGAAAAGAAACTTTGCGCAAAATTATTTGGTTCATAATTATTTTGTAAAAAAGTTGTAAATCAAGAAACTTTTGTTCATTAATTTTCTAGAAACACTTTTGTGTTTATCATTTTATTTCAACTTATGTAAATCTGCTTTCTTAGAAGCATCTTGTAAACACATGTTTTGTATCTCAATTTTTTAGTTGTTTGTTTTTTGAGAGACTAGGATATAGTCAGAACTTCTCAAAAAGACATTGCTGGATAGTCTTTGTAGGTTGTAATCGGTTTGGTTATAGTGGATTAAGTTCTTCTTGAGAAATGCAAAATCATCCTGGTGGGCGAACTAGATTAATTTCATTAATAGTGAAGCAGGATAAAAATAATTGTGTTCATTTATTTTTGTCTCTGTTTCATCTTTGTTTGTGTTGGATAGAAAAAGATTTCAAACTAGAAATCCAATTCAAACCTCCATTTTCTTATGTTTTCGGTACCTTTAATCTATATTGGTCGGGATGGTTATAACTGACTCAATAGACTTGAATTTATTTAGAATATAACATACAATAACTCTTGGAAGTGGGTCTAGTACATTCCAGCTTATGAGAAGGTGAAATTCTTTATTTTGGACGACCTTACATAAATTCCTTTCTACGAATCGATATTGTGTCATTGTGGTATGCTTCCGACAAATCTATGTCAACGGAAGAAAGTTAAGAAAGTTAATATAATTAATAACAATTTACAAATAAAATATATATATATTTTTAGAGAACATGTTTAAATATAATTTTAGTTTGTCGTCTAAAATGAGTTTTTAATCTCCGCGTTTTAAATGTAGAGTTTTGGTCCGAGAAATTTATACATTAGAAGCAAAATAAATTAGCATTTATTGGTTAAAAATATTAAGACCAAAGTGGCAACATGTGACACTAAAGACTAAAAATCAAAATTTAAAAATAGAATAAATAAAATATTATTTTTTAAAAAGAAGAGACTAAAAATAAATTTAAATTTAAAAGAAGTTATCGTATCCAAAATATGGTTGTTAATCCCTAGAAAAAGGCTATCAATTTTATTTATAAGATTCTTGGGTCCAATTTTCTATTTTTAACAAGTGCTAAATTATTATAAAAATAAAAAAAATTATTTTACTTTTAAAACAAAATCACATTTGAGTAAATATAATTTTTATATATGCACAAACCACATTTTTACATGGATAACAAATTGCGTGTGAAATACAGAAGTATGCAATTTGATAAATGTCGCGCAAGTATTCAAAGCACGGGCTATATATTATTCTTCTTTGAAAAGTTCATAACTAAAAAAGGTAACATTTATTTTATTTTATTTTATTTTATTTAATTTAAGATGAGAAGTATGTGTATTGGATAAAAATAGGAAGAATTTCGACCGGTGATATGTTTTAGACATATTCTGATTTAGGGAAGCTTTTAAGTATGTTCATTTAATATTTTCTATTGACACCACTTACAAAATTAATAGGTATTTGATCATATTGCTTGAGATTATTGGTGTAATGTCAATAAAGTTGACCTTTATTGTTAGGTTTTCATATTTGAAATTTGAATGCCAAGTCAATTTCTCGTGGGCGTTTAACAAGGTTAGAAAGTTCTTCATATCAAAGAAGTTGATTTCTAATATAATTATGATTGATCAGGACTTTTTTTTTTATGAATGGAATTGGAGTTGTAATTCAACATCAGTTAACATGTTATGTTGATTTCATATTGATAAAAATGTTGGAGTAAAATAAAAATTGTATGTTTAGCGAAAGTGACAAAAATCAATGATGAAATTATGAAGTATGATTGTGAAATCTAACTGTTGTCCTAGTACAAAAAATATCCGAGCAAATATACGCTCGTAATGATCATGGAGTCGTCCTCCAAAGTTTTATTTTTAAAACGGAAATGTTAATAAAGCATTTGAAAAAAAATAAGGTCATCACAATCAAATTTAGGTTCGGGGGACGATTATGCGCGAGAAATATATTAACACCTGTGGCATCTGTTGTAACCAAAGGGAACCACTTAATTAGTTTTGAAATAAATATTAGCTTGAAATGTTTGGGTTCTTCTAATTATAAAAAGTATTTACAAGAATAAATAAGAGAGAGAAAAGTGTTTGTATTATGGTGTTTGACGGGACGTTGAATCTAGCTCCTACGTATCCTCAGGTATGATGGAGAATTCAAAATTATGTAGTTCTTGGTGGCAAAAATTTGTTGGTTGGTTGATTTTAATTGTAAAAAAATGATTTTAGTTGCACTATAGTAGAAAAAGACTTGTTGATTGGAAAAAGACTTGTGCTTGGACGGTAAACATTCGTTTAAGAAATCGTTTGGTCGTGCACGAGAGAGAAAAGGAGTTTGATTGGTTTTGGTTATTTTTACGCGCAAGACAAAGATGTTTGAACTAGGACAAGGCATATGCCTTGCGTTCACTTACTTGATGATAAAAGGGTGTGCACCCGATTATTCCCCTTTTAATCCAATTTTACTTATAAAAAATATTTAAAGATTGTTATTAGTATGCGGAAGACGAATGTTCAATTATTTAGGGAATAAAAAAGTATACACCCGAATTCTAAATATGAAATTTAAAATGTCATTATTATTATAATATTTTTATGGAAGACAAACTCTCGAACTAAAACAAGGCGTACGCCTCACATTCGATTATTCGAGGATAAAAATGTGTGCATCCGATTATCCCTTTTTAATCCACTTTTATTTATGAAAATTCGAGAAAAAAAACAAATATAGATAAATAATAATAAAAATAAAGTAAATAAAAGTGCATGTCTGAATCCAATAGATAGCCCAACAAGGGGTGCGTCTGTTTTTGAAAAATGGACTTTTGAGCCTAATAACTCAAAATTGAAAATTAAAAAAAAAATGAATTTCTTAAACCACCCCATAAGGGTGGGACACACCCCGTGAAAATCTCAAATTGCCCTTTACAAAACCGAAAATTTATTTTCGGTACGCATCATTTTTTGAAATTTTTGAGTGAAACCGAAAATATACTTCCGGTATGCACCATATTTTGAATTTATTCTAAATTTGGTCTCACTTGTTCTCACTTTCTGAAATATTTGAGTGGAACCGAAAATATACTTCTTGTATGCACCATATTTTGAATTTATTTCAAATTTGGCTTCACTTGTTCTCACTTTCTAAAATATTTGAGTGGAATCGGAAATATATTTTCGGTATGCACCATATTTTGAATTTATTCCAAATTTGGTCTCACTTGTTCTCACAGTTTAAAACCGAAAATATACTTCCGGTTTACACCCAACCCTTTTCAACGTGATTTCCATGATATATGGTGCTAATCGGAAATTTGTTTTCAGTATCTGAGGAGCAAAAATAGAATTTCACAGGGGTGGGTAAGAAGGACATGAGATGGGTTAAGAAATGCAAAAAAAAATTGGGGAATGCATGTCTGAATTCAGGGGGGTTCGAGTTGTTATTGTTTAATCTTTAAAAAAAATTAATGGGCCTTATTGACTAGTTTTTATATTAAGTAAAAAGGGGGATGCAGGTTGTGGTTGTATGTTTTTTTTAAATTAATGGGCTTTAGAGCATAGTTTTTTTATAAAGGAAAAATGGGAGAATTTTTTCTGCTACCCTCCACTTGTATTTGGCACCCCCAAACTTTTTTATTCAAACTTTATCTCTGTTGAAATTTTCAGTATCTCACAATTTTTTTGAGAAAAAAAATTTTGGATACCAGAAATTTTGAAATTTCTGATATACCATAAATTTCAAATACACAGAATCAAAAAAAAAAAAATTTGGATACCAGAAATTTCAAATACATTAACGGAAATTTCAAATACACTACCAAAATTTTCTTAAATACAGAATAAAAAAAATTTGGAATACACTATCGGAAATTTCAAGTAGACTACCAGAAATTTCAAATATACAGTATAATAAAAAATTGAAAAAATTCGGTTTTTTTATCGGAAAATTCAGAAATTCTGGTATTTTGATTTAAATTTTTGATATAACCCCCAAATTTCAAGCAAAAAACATGATTTTTTTTATTTAAAAAAATGATTTTTCACAAGGGTATGATGGTAAAATCATACTCTTTAGGGGTGTCAGGTACAAGTGGGGAGTAGCGGGAAAAATTCTCAAAAAATGGGGATGAAGGCCAAACTAAGGGGGGTGTAGGCCGAATAAAGAGGGATATGGTTGCGGTTTCTGTATTTTTTCCCTCTCTTTTTTTATCATCGGTTTATATCACACACGAGTACATACACTTTTTTAATCGTAGAAATAGTAGCATACAAGTGATAAACACATGAAGTCATGAACACTACTTCTATACTAACTCTAAGGGTGTGTCTAAGCGAGTAACAAAAAAATTCATAGTTGTCTGGTCCTTAATTCTTTTAATTGTGTTGTTCTTTATTTATTTTTTAAATTGACAAATAATTTTGTCTTGTCCAATCCTTATTTTTTAACAAATCAAACGCATCCTAAACGACCACTATAACTTACGTGATTATACATAGTTTACATGAATATATACATCAATATTTACAAATTATTTTAAACATAAATATTCCTACAAACTACACCATCATGAAATGCTTTTCTACAAATTACATTTTGAATTATAATCAAAAGAGTACATACAAACTCCTAGCATATAGTTAGTTGGAGAGGATGAAATTGTTGTTAGCCAAGGTGAAAGTAGTGGTGTGAGGTGGTTACTGTTGTGAGGAAGATGATGAATAGTGGAGATGGAAGTGTTTTTGGATACTTATTTTCTGATTTTCTTTTGATGTCTTTTGCTCTCTTTAAGAACTCTTCCATTTTTCAAAATCAATTCTATTTATAGACAAGATTTTGAAGTTTCTTTGATCAAAGGATCAAGTATTTGCATAGTTTGTGTTGTTATTTTTAAGGTTTTCTATGGTTAAGGTCGTATGAAGGTGGTGAATGGGGACACCTTTGTCATAAGCATGGAAGAAAAAGTGGAGAAAATGGAGCTTTTCATGGAGAAAAGTTGGATAAGGAAAGAAAAATGGTGAAAATGTGATAGATGAATAATACCAACCAAAAAATAATATTATTTAAATTTTTTTCCTTCTGATTTTTAATATTTTGTCTGTGCAAATGGGCCAATACTAATGAGCTAGACAAAATATGAATCGATTAAATACACCTACTTTTTTTGTGAAATAATGATACTACTATTAACTTTTTTATATTTATTTTGGGCAATAAAAGAAAATATTAAATTTATATCTATATGTATATTTCTTTTTGAAAAATATTCTGACAAAATTGAAGAATTTCAACTTGTCGCACTCCAAATTTTACCCTGCTATTTTTCTACTTGCATTCTGTTTATATATATAAAAAAAATAGTCATTCATTCATTGCATTTTTATCATTTCGTCGTATTTAAACTGATCAAAAGTCAGTCTAAATCGATATTCGCATCATTTTTAGTTAAAATACTTGTTATCTTACTTCATGCATTTTTACCTCTCTGCCTGTTTATTGCATTGATTTTAAGTTATTTATATGTCGATGATATCGATATTTCGATTTTATAAACAGACTGTTAAAAGCAATTCGATACTGTGCAAAAAATCAGCAGGGAAAATATTTCAAGTTTTCATCTTTCACTCACTGTTTTATAAATTTACGTATCGCGTAAATCATAAAAATGTGTTTTCCCTAATCTTTCGGTACATTTCGAAGTCTTGTTTTTAACTGTAAATGTTTTAAAGTCGGGTTTTCTTTATTATCATTTTATTTCGATTTTAATTGTTTTTGATAATTTTTCTTCAATCTTTGATACTTGTATTTTATTTTAACGTAATCATTTTATTTTTCGGATAATTTATTGTCCGAACTTTTACCATTTTTCATAATTTTAGGTGTCCAATTTTTATCTTCAAAAATCAAAACAAAAATGTTTTTGGATTCAATATTTTTTTTATCTTTTGGGCTTTGTGGCCCATTTTATCAAAAGGGTATTTTTGGTATTTGTAAAAAATGGAAAACCCTAATTATTGTGTATAAATATGCATGTGTTTACTGTTGACAAGAGGAACAAAAGCCAAAAACTGAAACAAGAGGCGGAGGCCCAAAAAAAATTGAAACGTAACAGAGGCGGATAGAATAAAAAAATTATAAACAAAGAAACTCAGAAGAAGAGTTTTTCTTCTTCTTCACCGTTACCCCCTTCATCCCTTGTTCTCACCCTCTGTCTCTTTCACTCTGCCACACCCTAACCTTCCATTTCTCCGGCAAACCTCCATGCCGTCTCACTCTTCACTCTCACCGGAAACACTCTCCTCCGTCTTCTTCCCTCAACCAGTTCCTCATCACTCACATCCAGCCTCCATCTTTCTCTCATTATCACCATCAATCGTAAAACTCCACCCACTGCTCCTGGTAATGCAAAATCATCAAAAACCCAACCGAAATCTTCACTAGCTAGATCTATGCATCACTCTGTTCCAGATTCAGAACCCACTTGCCAAAGCGATGCTCTTACTTACCTCAACGAGATACTCACTTTCGGTATCGAACTTCAATGGGATGAAGCATTAACACAAGACACTTACTTCACAAATTGCACAGTGTCTCAACCAAAAAGGCTTCTGCGGTTACAATTCATCAGACCCAAACAAACACTTCATCTGCTTCCATTCCAAAGAAACCAATCTCACCATCGTAACCCTCAGCTTCATTTCCTTCTCCCACCGTAACCCACTTTCAGCCTGCCGCGACCCTCCGTTCCAAACACATCACAGCCAACACGCCCTGTTCACCCCTGTGTTCGTCATCCGCTTCACGCCGTCCCATCTCTCCATAAACTCCTCTCAACTTTCTACTTCCAACGCCTCCATCATAACAGCTCTCTCTGTACTCTCACTGCCAGCCACGATTTCATTTCCCTCCGTAAATCTGCCGTGACAGCCACCTCCATCCTTCTGTTCGTCGGAACCTCACACCATAACACCCCCACTGTTTCCTTCAAACAACTCAATCGGAACCGTCGATTTCTCACTTCCCCGCCGTCTCTGTCCGTTACTTCCAGAACAGCACATCTATCAACACCACCACCGCGTTGCTTCCTCTTCAACCATCAAACTGTTAACATCAACAGTAAGCAGCAAGCTCACGGTGAACAACAGCAACATCCCACGGCAGCTTCAGTTCCGACGTATCGGTAACTTTCCATTCCTTAGCTTGTTATAATTTTGATGCAATCTCTGTTAAATTGTTATGCTGCTGAATCTGTCTCAAGAAATAAAAAAGGCAGAATGTGATTTGTTTTGAACCAATAATAGTTTTGTTTTGAGAAAAATCCTTGAAATGTGTTATTACAGTTCAATGTGTAAGTTTGGTTTGAATTTGTAATCTGATTTGTATTACCGCATCGAAGCTTTGTAATCGAATTTGAATTTCGAGGTATTGATATCATATGTATTTACACTTTGATTTCAATGAAGTGGTCGTAAATATATCTGTGGTTTGGTTTCGATGATGGTTTAGTATCGATGATGTGTTTATTCGCGTCTAATACAACCGAGAAAACTAAGGATATACATTATGTTTCTTATTGTGTTGGTTTGAAGCAAATCGGAATAATAAAGTTGTATCTTGATGTTATCATCATATTATTTTATCTTGAATATGATTGAAATCTGCATTATGTTAAACGTTTTTCACTATGCTTTCATTTGAAGTTGTGATGACGATTCCATGGTAATTTCGATGAAGGTGATGTTGTTTCCGTGATTATTCACGTAGAAACTAACCGAGAAGTTGTGGGGGCAGCCATGTTATTTTGTTTTCTTTTGAATTGGTGATAAGAATCCTACTTTTGTTTCGATGATGGCTTGATATCGATGTCGCGTTTATCCGCGTACGATTTAGCCGAGAGACCATAAAGACATTGTATTTCTCTCATTTTTTAATTTCGATTAAAGTTTGTGAGTAAAGATGTATTTTTATAGTTTCGATGATGGTTTATTGATTAACCGCGTTTAATCGCGTGTAAATATTGGCCGAGAAACTTTTGGGGGGAAGCATGCCTTTTTCTTTATATCATATTTGAGCAAGAAAAGTCATGTTTAGTTTGTGTATAGTCGATTGGTCCATGGCTGCCCGGAACTCGTTTTGGTTAGAGCTTGCGTAAAAATTCAATTTTCCATGTTTTGATTTTACATTGAACTATAGTTTGAGTTTTTCTTTGATTTTAGTTCGTTCATAAATTGAAATATTTGAATAACTGATTTGTTTAGCTCATTCAATCGATTCATGTACATTAATTTCATTTCTTTTCGATTTTATTACTTTATGCTACTAACTAGTTTGCTACTTGTGAAAGTATTCCAGAATTGTCCAAGTGTACATTTTATACTGTTGCATTTATATACATTTTTTTACATATGCTGTTATTTATATTTACGTTACTATTTATATCTAATATTTAATAATGTACATACAATATACTTAGTATTGTTTTTTTTATATACTGTAAATTTAATTATACATTATACGTTTATTGTTATATTTAGTACTGTAAATATAATTATACATATTATTTTTATTTCTTATATTTAGTATTGTAAATATATACTATATACATGTTACTTTTATTTTTATACTTTATCTATTCATTCGTAAATAAGTTCGAATCATATTACTATGATTTTCTTCGCATAGCATTTTCTTAGAATTAATTTATATAGTTTATTCTAATTAATCTTTTAAAGTACAAATGATACAATAATTGATACTAAGTTTCACTGTATTTAATTTCTGTTTGTATGCTTTTAACATAATCAATTTACGATTTTCTCTTTAATTTCAATTTATCCCCATTCAAAAATGTATCCCATTTCCCTTGATCCGTTGTAATTAATTTACTGCTTTATACTTTACCGTTTAATCCCCATTTATAATTGATGTATCCCTCTCCCAAAAACAAAAACTTGTAATAAATAGTTAACTGTCTTTACTTTAATATTTAACTGTCACTTACACAAAACCAAAATATCATTTTTTAAACTAATGATTGTAAATCATTTTTAAACCCGTAAGTCGACAAAGCTTAGAAGCGTCGCGATGACCACACATGCACACATGTACGCTTGATCCTGGGCCTTCTTACAGTGAGCCTATTTCGATTAATTGTTCCAATTAGTCGTTATAGTAGACTAGTCCACTTTGCTAGTACACATGTAATTTAATTGCTTTTATACTTAGGTTGGCCACCTTGTATGGGCTTTGTCGATTTTATTTGTTATTTACAATTATTCCACTCCTCATTTTCGCCCCTATCTAAAAACACTTTCATAATTAAAGTTCTAAACCTCGATCCAACGTCGAGTTTTCTTTTCAAACTACTTTCACAAATAAATATTCTATTTCTCCCTCCTCCCAAACATATGGTAGTCAGTCCAGTATCGACCCTCGACCGTATGTTTGGTGTCTTAATTGAATTTAATTAACGTGAACCTTGTTTCACCTCACCTTTTCTTAACAAACTTTTGGGTAGAAAAAGATGATTAGGATGTTTCTGTCCACTCATCCGAGTAATTGGGGCGTTAGCCGTTGAACGCTTATGGTCCAATACTCGTCTCCCACATTAAAATAACTCAACTCACTCAAACTCTCTTATCGCTCATATGCGATCATCGAACTCTTTTCTTACAAAGAGTGTGTAATAGTCATTTCAAACATGAACGAGGACTTAAGCTTTTCAAACAAACAAAACAAGTCCAAGTTCAAGCATTTGAAATGTCTAATGCACGATTTTTCTTATAAAATCAAATACAACAAATTCAAACCTTTTTGAGAGAAACTACGGAGTTTTGACTTTCCCATTGTACAAGGGAATACGTAGGCACACGGTTCTGAAACCGTGCCAAACTCAAAATAATAATAAACAAATTCCGTTTCTTTTATCTTTCGATTATAACTTAGAAATTAGCAAATATACACACACACTTAGAATTAAACGGGTCCCATCGAGTACGATGGATGTAAGAGGTGCTAATACCTTCCTCTTACATAACCGACTCCCGATTCCATGTTTTTGGTCGTAGACCGCCTTATCCGTATCTGTGGGGTTTTATCTATATTTTCCCGTTCCTTATGGAACAAATAAAATTAGGTGGTGATTTCACTAGTTTTCGAAATTTAAATGGTTTTTGAAAATCGAGTTGCTTCACAACTGCCTCTACTTAATTATTTTTAACTAAAGAGTATAAATGATGAGAGTCATCATACAATTTTTGTAAAAGATAATTAAATAAAAAGGACTCAAATTTTGTCCTTAACTAAAAATAAAAATAAAATATTTATTAGAGAAGAGATTTAAAGGACCGCCCTCAATAGGTTAGATTGGTTAGAAGGTTATATTCAGCCGCTATGCTGAAGGTTTAGATCGAAAATAGTTATATTTGACAGCTATGTTGAAGGTTTAGTTTTAAAAGGATTATTGTTACGAGATCTTCTCAAAAGTTCAACGGAACTAAAAGACAACCCAAATAGCTTGAAGACCGCATTCAGTATTAAATGGGGTGTTTTAAATAATTGCTTTAATTATATTTTCCTATGTTTTGTTATCTTTTGCATTGCTGGCCCAGACCTATTATCTTAGAGAAAAATCCTACTATTTAAGTTGTAATATTTCTTGTTGAAGGCTTCAATGAAAATGTTCAAGTTGTTTTATGTTTATCTTCTTTAGAAGCTTTAATTTGGTTATTATCCTAGTTAGATCTATCATTTATGCTCTCATTTCTTGAATCCATGGCTCCTCCAAAACCACTCAACTCTTTTACAAGAGAAATTACGTAAAAGTTGTCCAAACTGCTCGCATCCACCTTGATAATGATATGAATGAAACCCAACAACAAATGGATGAGAGGTTTAATAAAACAAATGCAAATCTGCAACAAATACAAACTAGAATGGACTAGGAAAAATAAGTTTTTGATTATAAATATGATAATATTATGGGTCTGCTCACTAAACTTCTTGCGTCCACCCAAGCATCTTCAAGGTCATCAGGTATTACCTTATATATTCTTATGAATGCAACCCATGTTCACTCCACTTTAGCTCAACTCAACTCACCTCATGGATCTCCCATTCTCACCAACACAAACACCACACATGTTCACTCAACAACCTTTCCTCATACCCATTTGCACTGCTACTGCTTCCATGAGAAATTATGCAGCTCAACTACCCCGATTTTCCCAAACCTACCCTGTTTTCGAACTGGCCTACAGTACTGCCCACCATACCGCACAAAATTTTACCATCCCACCTTTTCCACAAATTCATCAAACCCCTATTCTACCCTATTTTAGAAGACCCAAATGAGAACTTGCAATGTTTGATGGTTCAAATCCACTTGAATGGTTATTTCAAGCAGACCAGTTTTTCAATTGTTACTAATTACCCCCATAGAATAGATTGTCTATGATATTATTTTATATGAAAGATGATTATATATGTTGGTTTAAATGGATGCATCAAAATCAATTACTGTTGGATTGGACCTCGTTTACTAAAGCATTGGAATTGTGCTTTGGTCCCTCTACTTATGCTAACCATCAAGCTGAATTGTTTAAGTTGAAACAAGATAGATCTATTGTTGATTATCAAACTAAGTTTAAAAAATTAGGCAATCAGGTTGTGGGATTAAGTCAAGAAGCACTTCTTAAATGTTTTATTTTTGGCTTATTACCGAAAATTCAAAGTAAGTTGGTTGCTCATAAACTAGTTTCAATTTCTCAAGCCATTGGCCTTGCTAAGCTTATTGAATCCAAAATAAAATATGTCAAGCCAAAATTTCATAAACCATACTCCAGCCCATTTACCCGCCTAAATCATCCAACCCAACTTATCATTACCCCAAAAACACCACCTACACCCCAACCTTCTAAATTACTAATTTGTCGCTTATCCAACACCCAAATGCAAGAGCGACGAGCTCAAGGGCTTTGTTTTAACCGTGAATAAAAATTTATATCAGGCTGTCATACCCCAAAATTTACCCTCCTACTTCTCAAGACATTTTATACATCCCTACTCAAGGATTTCACAAGGGTTGACCAGACAAACCCTCTCCTAAACAATCAACCCAAATTAGGGTTTGGCAATTCTCAGATCAAGGTGGTTCCCAACATCTCCAATGGTCTTCATGCCTCATCATATGATTCAAAGAATCTCCATGTCAAGTTTCAAGCCTTACAAGTCAAGTTTCCTCAGACAATTGCTCAGATGGTTGAAAATCAATTGTATTGAACAAAAAGTCAACTGTGGTCAACATACACCAAACTTCATAATTTTGGTCAACATCCATATTTTGAAGTAACATTCATCATTTGATCAAGGGTTGATCATGATTCATCAAGAAAAATCAAGAATTGATCAAAAGTCAAAGTTTCTAAATTGGGCTTTCTCACAAAAGTCAATGTAACTTTGACTGCATAACTTTCTCATACTTTATCAGAAATTTTTCCACCACCTCTCATTTTGAAGAGAATTCAATTCTCTATAACTTCATGTATCATAAGCTTGGTCAGAAAATGCTTCATTTGGAAGATATGGATCAAAACATTACAGGTCCTTTTCAAAGTCAACAAAAAGTCAACTTTTTGTAAAGTGTTATTGAGCATGGAAATTCCAATTGAGATGAGACCAAAGATGTTGTTTAGAGGACATCTAGAGCTTTCTAAAGAGTCCAAGAACACCCAAAAATGTTAAAAATTGAGCAAGATACACCTTGCACAAGTTGAGCATTTTTGAAGAGGTGCACAAAGAGAAATACTTGTCAAAATCCAAAATTTTGCAAATGGGCCTAACTTTTCTTAGTTCAAACTTGTTCCTCAGCTAATTTGGAACCTCCAAGCCCAAGGCCACGAATTTTATCTTTTATTTTCTATTTAATTTGGATTTTAATCATTTAAAAGCCAATTAAATTAAAATAAAAGGTAGAAAATCAAAATTAAATGCAAATTGGATTTTTCTCTCATTCTTGAGGTCCAAGCAATCCATATAAGCTGGAAAATTCGAAATTGGCATTGATTGGAAAGAGAATTGATTGAAATTTGATCAAAAAGGCAATATTTGGTTTTATACCAAATCAAATATTTTCTCATTGATTGGTACATTATTTCCTCATGATTCTTGACCTAAATTCATCCACTATAAGTACACAATGCATACACATGAACAAAGGACGAAAATTCTGCCTCTAAGAACCCTAATCAAACTCAAAAAAACCGTGCCATTCAAGGAACTTGAAGCCCTAGTTTCAGTTGGTTTCAATCGATTCTAAGCATTCCAATACATTCCTGGAGGTCCCCTGAATCAATCCAGATACTCACAAGCCATCCAGAATCACGAATTCCAGATTTCGGTTTGTACATTCTAACTCAATTTCGATTTTTGATTTCCATGCATATTTAACACGTTTTGATGTTTTATTTGTGTTTAGAATGGAGTTTCGAAGCTTTCTGCATTGGTTAATTGTGTTTTAAGTACAGGAATCACAAGATGCCATGGCTAGGATTCTTAGATTCGTTTTAGGGCTTTCTGAAATAAGTAAAATTGGCCAAAACTAAGACCACCATCGTGCTCAGGAGACCAAAACGAATCGATCCATGTATTCATAACAAATTTATATTGCTTGTATGAGATTTTGGAATTTGGCAGGGGCTGTAGCGTCGAACCAGGCCGACGCTATAAATTCAAAAATTCAAACGAAGAAGATGAAGATCTTCGCGCGTGATTTGGGTTCCCAGGATCCAATTTCGTTTAAATTGTTTTTGTTTCATTTACCTAACACCATATGCAGGTTGGTCCAGTGGTCAAGGCATCGCGCGTATAACCCATGTATCCTGGGTTCGATCCTTGGCTTAGCAATATATTTTTTACAACTTTGAAAACTAACTCTTTTTCTTATTTCCTTTTTTAATATTTTCTATTTTAATTTAATTTATCTTCAAATAATTTTCTCATGCATTTAAAAATCACCAAAAATATTTTCTTTTTGCATTTTAATCAGAAAAATGTTTATTTAATTTTTGACATTAAAATTAATATTTTTGCATGCATATTTTAATTAATTGTTAATTAACCATTAAATTAACTTTTAATTGCTTTTCCTTATCAAAAACGATCTAAAAAATTTCCAAAAAAATTAGTCTATCATCTAATTATCATTACTAACCCAAAAACATTTTTCTTCATTCAAAATTTTCTTTTACTAACGTATTTTTCTCTTATGCGAATTTCTTATCTTTCCCGATTATTATGTATCCGCTACAGTGTTGTAATAGTTAGGATTTATTTTCTCGCATTCTTTTCCAATATTATGTATCTTATGGGATGTAATAGTTTAATTAGGTTTTTACTTTTCGACTCCTATTATGTAACTGCCCCAAAGCCATGTAATAGCGTAGGATTTACTTTCCGCACTTTACTTTCCACAATTTACTTTCTGCACCCTATAAACTTCTTGTAACTAGGCGTGTATGGCAAGATAAAAACGAACGTAGATCACTTCTAATTCCAAGATAAAATATCTGAATTCAACACACTCTCTTCACACATGCACCTTTTAGGGTAATTCTCTCTCGTTGCCTTTCGATTAAATGGTCAAGTCCCTCGAACGTAGAGGTATCCTAGCACCATTGCCTACGAACATATTATCATAGTCCTTTCGATACAAAGATCATAGACCCACGATGTCGCTTACGAATACATGATCTCGTCCCTCGATTATTGCCTACGAAAAGTGATGATCGTCCCTTCGAATGTGCTAGGATACTTCCTACAAGTTGCCTTCTATGACCATCTGATGTCCCTTCGAATGTCCCTTCTACATCCAACGAATAGGGTTACCTACCAACTAATGATACGGATAGCTGTAATACGGTGAACTGACTTTTTGTGTTTTTGTATCGCAAATGTGCGGATAGCAAGAGTCGCCACCGACTTTTATTTTTATCCATTTAAGGGAAGGTAAAAGTACAGAAAAAGACCTTCGTTAGATTCTGAGTAAGGGAGAAGGTTATGAAAAGGGAAGGTATTAGCACCCCTATCCATCCGTAGTTATCTACGGGCTCTTAGTTGCTCTTAGATCACTTTATAAATGGTGCTTTCTGTGTGTTTAAAAAAAAGTTTTGAAAAGGCATTTCGCTTTGACTTTGTAATGATTCATGTAGGAATGTATACAAAGTGTTCGGAAATGTTTCGTTTTTGAAAAGAGTTTGAACTTTAAAAAAGTGTGAGGTGTGGAAAATATTTTGATAGAGCAAGCAACTAAAAGTCTTATTACCTACTCAGAATTGGTCGTTTTCGTATTGTTTTACTTTCCTTTAGAATAGCGCTATCCATACCATTAGTTGGTAGGTAACTCCATTCGTTGGATGTAAGCGGGACATTCGAAGGGACATCGGATGGTCATAGAAGGCAACTTGTAGGAAGTATCCTAGCACATTCGAAGGGACTATCATCATTTTTCGTAGGCGACAATCGAGGGTCAAGATCACGTATTCGGAGGCGACATCGTGGGTCTATGATCTTTGTATCGAAGGGACTATGATGATTTGTTTTGAAGGCAACGGTGCTAGAATACCTCTACGTTTGAGGGACATGACCATTTGAATTCGTAAGGCAACAAGAGAGAATTACCCTAAGGGGTGCATGTGTGAAGGAGTGTGTTGATTTCAGATATTTATCTTGAAAATTAGAGGTGAGCTATGTTCAATTTTATCTTGCCATACACACCTAATTACTAGCAATTTATAGGGTGCAGAAGTTAAAATGCGGAATGTAAAGATGCGGAAAGGTAAATGTCCTACGCTATTACATGGCTTTGGGGCAGATACATAATTGACAAATGCGAAAAATAAAAGCCTAATTTAAAACTATTACATCCCATGAACAGTTACATTATTGAAAAAAGGAAAACGATAAAGAAAAATCGTCTTAACACGAGATAACCTGCAAAAGGATGAGAAATCGGAAAATACGAGGAAATCGAATAAGAGAAAAAATGTTAGAAAAATGCAAATTTTAAAATGAGAAAAATATGGCATGCTGGAAATAACATAAATATGCTAAAATAATTTTTTGGGATTTTTTTGGATGCAATTTAATAATTAAAAACTAATTAAACGTAATTTAAATGTTATATTATGAATAAAAATAAATATGCATGCAAAATTATATTTTTTTAATTTTATAAATTAAATAAGTATTTTCTGAAAATAAATGCAAAAGGAAAAAATATTTTTGGTATTTTTAATGCATGAAATAAAAATATGAAAAGAATTAAAATGATATGCAAAATATTAAATAAATAAGAAAATAGAAAAAGTGTTAAGTTTGTAAAAGGAAAAAAAGAATTGGTCTTGCCAGGACTTGAACCTGAGACCTTGGAGAGTATCTTCCACATGCCACGCCTTAACCACTACACCATCATGCATTTGGTGTTTGAGAGGCTGGGATTAATTGAATTTGAATGATGACGCGTCCCAGTTATGAGTCAAACCGAGTCAGCCATGAGTGGACCCCAGTCAGCATGGATGAACGAATCAGAGAACGCGGATTTGCCACACACGCCCTCGCCTGAGTCAAACGGTCCACGACGCCGGAGCCCTAGCTACGGTCGTCTTCTCCGGCAAGGAGATTCTTGGATCCTGCAAAATATGAGCAATAAACAAAAAAGAAGGACCTTATCCCCCTAAATCGACCATCCCGAATCCAATGGTGGCATCAGTTTCGATTAAAAACGCCTGTAGATAGCAGTTCGAAGCTCCACAGTTTTCAAACCCTAAACATGGCAGATCGTATTTCTAACGTTCAAACACCACAACGATGACCCAGATCAATCAAGTGAAACCTCATGAACACATTGAAAGCATTAGAAACGATTAACACAAGCAGAATAATCAAATGCAAGAATCAAGAAAAATTGAATATGTATGTATGTATATGCTTCGATTCTGGGTGATTTAATCAATGGCAAAGGTGCATTCTTACTCAAACTTACCCTCTGAGCACGATGGAATGATGTTTGAGGTCTGAAGGTGGCTGGATTTTGAAACACGATTTTTCAAGTTTCTTGAAAATTTTTGCAAGAATAAGGGTTCTTTCTTGGGCTAGGGTTTCGTGCGGCTTGTGGTACAGCTTGCTGGCTATTTATAGAGGGTTTGGGAAGAGAAAAAAGAGTGAAAAAAGATTGATCATTGAATGTGCATTTATATTTTTTCAAATAAAATCAAATATTGAAGAAAATTTGATTTTCCTTCCATGTAAGAGGCTAGCACGAATTTGGCAATTGTCATGGGCTTTCTTGGACTCCAAGCATGATATAAAATCATTCCTTTTGAAAAAATACTTTATTTTCATATTTTATATAATTTAATTTTGAATTAAATGGTTTAAAATTCAAAAATAAATCAATAAAATAGAAAATTGCCAAGGCCAAGCATTTATGGGTCACAAATAATGCCATGAACAAGTTTGGATCAAAAGATTATAGGCCCATTTGGAAAATTTTGCTTTTTGACCAATATGTCCCTTTGTGCAATTGTCCAAAATTTCCCAACTTCTGAATAGTGTATCTTGCTCATTTTTCCACATTTTTGAGAGTTCTTGGACTTTTTGGAAATCTCTAAGAGTCCTCTAAACAATTTCTTTGGTTTCATCTCAATTGGAGTTACCATGCTCAATATATCTTCAAAACAAAAAGTTGACTTTTTGTTGACTTTGAAAAGGACCTGTAATGTTTTGAGCCATACCTCTCAAATGAAGCATTTTTTGGACATTCTTGTGAGACATGAAGTTGTAGAGAATTGAATTTCCTTCAAAACAAGAGGTGGTGGAAAAATTTCTGAGAAAGTATGAAGAAGTTATGATCAGTCAAAGTTCAGTTGACTTTTCACCTAGAAACCCTAATTTGGAAAGTTTGACTTTTGAGCAAATTTTGAGTTTTCTTGATGAATCATGATCAACCCTTGATCAAATGATGAATGTAACTTCAAAATGAGGATGTTGACCAAAAATCAGAAGTTTTGACTGTATGCTGACCACAGTTGACTTTTTGACCAATACAACTGATTTTCAACAATCTGAGCAATTGTCTGAGGAAACTTGACTTGTGAGGCTTGAAACTTGACATGGAGGATCTTTGAAGCATATGAGGAAGCATGATGACCATTGGAGATGTTGGAAATCCATCTTGATCTGAGGAATTCCAAACCCTAGTTCGGGTTGATTGTCTAGGAGAGAGTTTGTCTGATCAACCCTTGAGGAATCCTTGAGTATGGATGTATGAGATGTATTGAGGAATAGGAGGGCAAATTTTGGGGTATGACAATAGCACTATTCTAAAGGAACGTAAAACAACACGAAAACGACCATTCTGAATAGGTAATAAGACTTTTAGTTGCTTGCTCTATCAAAATACTTTTCACACCTCACACTTTTTGTCAAAGTTCAAACTCTTTTAAAAAACAAAACATTTCCAAACACTTTATATACATTTCTACATGAATCATTACAAAGTCAAAGCGAAATGCCTTTTCAAAACATTTTTGTCAAACACACAGAAAGCAATTTTTAAAGATGAGCTAGAAGCAACTAAGAGCCCGTAGATAACTACGGATGGAAAGGGGTGCTAATACCTTCCCTTTTCATAACCTTCTCCCTTACTCAGAATCTAACGAAGGTCTTTTTCTGTTCTTTTCACCTTCCCTTAAATGGATAAAAATAAAAGTCGGTGGCGACTCTTGCTATCCGCACATTTGCGATACAAAAACACAAAAAGTCAGTTCACCGTATTACAGCTATCCGTATCATTAGTTGGTAGGTAACCCTATTCGTTGGATGTAGAAGGGACATTCGAAGGGACATCAGATGGTCATAGAAGGCAACTTGTAGGAAGTATCCTAGCACATTCGAAGGGACGATCATCACTTTTCGTAGGCAATAATCGAGGGACGAGATCATGTATTCGTAAGCGACATCGTGGGTCTATGATCTTTGTATCGAAAGGACTATGATAATATGTTCGTAGGCAATGGTGCTAGGATACCTCTACGTTCGAGGGACTTGACCATTTAATCGAAAGGCAACGAGAGAGAATTACCCTAAAAGGTGCATGTGTGAAGAGAGTGTGTTGAATTCAGATATTTTATCTTGGAATTAGAAGTGATCTACGTTCGTTTTTATCTTGCCATACACGCCTAGTTACAAGAAGTTTATAGGGTGCAGAAAGTAAATTGTGGAAAGTAAAGTGCAGAAAGTAAATCCTACGCTATTACATGGCTTTGGGGCAGTTACATAATAGGAGTGCGAAAAGTAAAAACCTAATTAAACTATTACATCCCATAAGCAGTTACATAATATTGGAAAAGAATGCGAGAAAATAAATCCTAACTATTACAACCTGTAAGCAGATACATAATAATCGGGAAAGATAAGAAATTCGCATAAGAGAAAAATACGTTAGTAAAAGAAAATTTTGAATGAAGAAAAATGTTTTTGGGTTAGTAATGATAATTAGATGATAGACTAATTTTTTTGGAAATTTTTTAGATCGTTTTTGATAAGGAAAAGCAATTAAAAGTTAATTTAATGGTTAATTAACAATTAATTAAAATATGCATGCAAAAATATTAATTTTAATGTCAAAAATTAAATAAACATTTTTCTGATTAAAATGCAAAAAGAAAATATTTTTGGTGATTTTTAAATGCATGAGAAAATTATTTGAAGATAAATTAAATTAAAATAGAAAATATTAAAAAAGGAAATAAGAAAAAGAGTTAGTTTTCAAAGTTGTAAAAAATATATTGCTAAGCCAAGGATCGAACCCAGGATACATGGGTTATACGCGCGATGCCTTGACCACTGGACCAACCTGCATATGGTGTTAGGTAAATGAAACAAAAACAATTTAAACGAAATTGGATCCTGGGAACCCAAATCACGCGCGAAGATCTTCATCTTCTTCGTTTGAATTTTTGAATTTATAGCGTCGGCCTGGTTCGACGCTACAGCCCCTGCCAAATTCCAAAATCTCATACAAGCAATATAAATTTGTTATGAATACATGGATCGATTCGTTTTGGTCTCCTGAGCACGATGGTGGTCTTAGTTTTGGCCAATTTTACTTATTTCAGAAAGCCCTAAAACGAATCTAAGAATCCTAGCCATGGCATCTTGTGATTCCTGTACTTAAAACACAATTAACCAATGCAGAAAGCTTCGAAACTCCATTCTAAACACAAATAAAACATCAAAACGTGTTAAATATGCATGGAAATCAAAAATCGAAATTGAGTTAGAATGTACAAACCGAAATCTGGAATTCGTGATTCTGGATGGCTTGTGAGTATCTGGATTGATTCAGGGGACCTCCAGGAATGTATTGGAATGCTTAGAATCGATTGAAACCAACTGAAACTAGGGCTTCAAGTTCCTTGAATGGCACGGTTTTTTTGAGTTTGATTAGGGTTCTTAGAGGCAGAATTTTCGTCCTTTGTTCATGTGTATGCATTGTGTACTTATAGTGGATGAATTTAGGTCAAGAATCATGAGGAAATAATGTACCAATCAATGAGAAAATATTTGATTTGGTATAAAACCAAATATTGCCTTTTTGATCAAATTTCAATCAATTCTCTTTCCAATCAATGCCAATTTCGAATTTTCCAGCTTATATGGATTGCTTGGACCTCAAGAATGAGAGAAAAATCCAATTTGCATTTAATTTTGATTTTCTACCTTTTATTTTAATTTAATTGGCTTTTAAATGATTAAAATCCAAATTAAATAGAAAATAAAAGATAAAATTCGTGGCCTTGGGCTTGGAGGTTCCAAATTAGCTGAGGAACAAGTTTGAACTAAGAAAAGTTAGGCCCATTTGCAAAATTTTGGATTTTGACAAGTATTTCTCTTTGTGCACCTCTTCAAAAATGCTCAACTTGTGCAAGGTGTATCTTGCTCAATTTTTAACATTTTTGGGTGTTCTTGGACTCTTTAGAAAGCTCTAGATGTCCTCTAAACAACATCTTTGGTCTCATCTCAATTGGAATTTCCATGCTCAATAACACTTTACAAAAAGTTGACTTTTTGTTGACTTTGAAAAGGACCTGTAATGTTTTGAGCCATACCTCTCAAATGAAGCATTTTTTGGACATTCTTGTGAGACATGAAGTTGTAGAGAATTGAATTTCCTTCAAAACAAGAGGTGGTGGAAAAATTTCTGAGAAAGTATGAAGAAGTTATGATCAGTCAAAGTTCAGTTGACTTTTCACCTAGAAACCCTAATTTGGAAAGTTTGACTTTTGAGCAAATTTTGAGTTTTCTTGATGAATCATGATCAACCCTTGATCAAATGATGAATGTAACTTCAAAATGAGGATGTTGACCAAAAATCAGAAGTTTTGACTGTATGCTGACCACAGTTGACTTTTTGACCAATACAACTGATTTTCAACCATCTGAGCAATTGTCTGAGGAAACTTGACTTGTGAGGCTTGAAACTTGACATGGAGGATCTTTGAAGCATATGAGGAAGCATGATGTCCATTGGAGATGTTGGAAGTCCATCTTGATCTGAGGAATTCCAAACCCTAGTTCGGGTTGATTGTCTAGGAGAGAGTTTGTCTGATCAACCCTTGAGGAATCCTTGAGTATGGATGTATGAGATGTATTGAGGAATAGGAGGGCAAATTTTGGGGTATGACAGCCGCCCCTGTTCAATCTTCTTGTACTGGAAGGGTTAGATTGGCATGCTTGCCTTTCGTGACCTGGAGGTAGAAGATGATTGAACACTCGAATACACCTGAAAATTTGCACTTACTGTTGATGATAATGCAGGAATGGGCTTATAGATGCCATTTGGAATAGTTGGAGACTTCGCTGGGGAATGAGTCGTACGCCAGACTCGAGATTGCTGATAGGAGGGCTGACGGGGATGGGCTTAAGATGCCATCAGGAAAGATCGACGTTGGGTAGTGAACCGTACGCTAGGCTCTGTAGATGCTTCTGGAAAGAGCAAGGAGATGGGCTTAAGATGCCATCCGGAGGGAGTCGTACGTTAGACTTCGTGTTCAACCTTGGATGAAGTTATTGGTTTGTACTGGTTTTTAACCAAATATGCAGCATTCTGAAAGTGGAGAAATGTTGACAAGTAGTCGGAAATGGGCTTAAGATGCCATCCAAGGCAACTGAGTCGTACGCCAGACTCTGTAGTTGCTGTTGATAATAAGAAGGAGTCAGAATAGTTCTTCGTGCGGACTACTCTGAGGGGATAATAGTTGGCGAAATGCAGATATCTTCCCTGTTGAGCTTCGGGCATTGATCCACTGCCTGTTATCGGGGGATAACTTGTGATCGTTCGGATAGGGTTTCCCGTCTGGCTTCGGGTATTAATCCTGGATCTGTTGTCGGAGGACAACGAGGTCGGTCGTTCAGATAGTTTTCCCGTCTGGATTCAGGTCTTAATCCTGGACCAGTTGTCGGAGGACAACTAGGGCGGTCTTTCAGATAGTTTTCCCGTCTGGCTTCGGGTATTAATCCTGGACCTGTTTGCGTCAGAAGTGACTTTCACCTGTTTTGGAGAAAACAAGAGAAACTTTGATAGAATATTGTTATTATGCAAAGTATGATGCATGACAATGTGTATGAATGAAGTATGCACAATTTATGACTTTTATGAGTAATGTATGCATGATAGATGTTGTGGTATTTCAAAACATATTCATCTTGAAGAAGATGCGGATGTTCTGTTGAAAATGAAGTGGGCGGAGATCCTGCTTGGGGAAGAAAGGACGATAACTTTGATTCCTCCGATGCACTATCTGACCACGTCTTGAGTCTAGGCACTGCTGTAGGTGGTAGAGATCGAGGAACGTGCCGCCAAAGATCTTGTTCATAGATCCTGCTGGGGAGAAATTAGGAGGCACTTTGCTGGGGGATCTTGTGTGTAGATCCTGATGGAGAGTATTTGATAGCTGCTCGGAGACTGGGTTGGAAGAATCTGGAGCCCGTCGGGATCCCTGGTTGGGGAATAAAAGATGTAAGTTTCCTCCGATGCATTATCTGACCAAGTTTCAAGTCTAGACACTGCTGCTGCCGGGGAAAAGGGAATTGTTGAGACGCATCCTGCTGGGGATAAGTGTCTCTGCTGGAGATACAACTGCTAACGACGATGAAGTTTGGGACACCAGGACCAGTAAAAGGGGATCTGTACTCCGCTGGGGAGAGTTTGTAGTGAGTGGTATCTCTGTGGGGATTGTACCCTACGAGGGAACGTATCAGATCAGTGACTTTCGTCGTCATCTCAATTCCTGGAGCCTGTAGTAACTACCTTTGCGCGTCCACTTTTCGCATGTTTGTGAACGAATTTTTTTATTGTCAAATGCATATAATCATTCAAAGCAAACGTTGGACTTTATGCAAACAACAACAAACAAGAATTGTAAAGGAAAAGAGACTTGTATTCATTTGAGAGGTGGCGTATGGCCAAGTAGTTTATACAAGAGGAAGGTAAAAAGCTATGCGGAAACAATCTCGTTAAGTTCCAACTATGCTAGTACTCATATATTTCAACTATCTCATCTCCTTGCTGTCAGTAGAAAGTGATTGGATTGATCTTCGCCATTTGAATCTTGAATGCTGATAGTAGTAGTCTGTAGATAGGTGATCTGGACGAGACATAGTCGTACGCTTAAATCCCTAACTTTTGCCTAGACCGCCCTTTCGGGTTTTCACCTACCAGATACCCTTTTTGCCCAAGCCGCCTTTTCAGGTTTTCGACTTGCCGGGTGTACATATTTTGTATATATCCTTAACTTTTGCCTTAACTCTTTTGGTTCGCCAGGATGCCCTTTTTTTTTGCCTAAGTCAGTCGACTTAGCGGGTCTCTTTCATGCGTAGTATTTTTTGACTATGTCGGCGTTCACAGGGTGTGGGAAGTCTTCACCATCCATGGTGCTAAGTATCATAGTCTACCGAAAACATTGTCTTGACTACAAATGGTCCCTCATAGGTGGGAGTCCATTTTCCGGATCACCTTGTGGAAGAATGATGCGCTGACTACTAGATCACCGACTTGGTAGACTCGGTGTTTGACCTTCTTGTTAAATGCTCGATCATTCGCTCGATAGATCCGTCCATGGCGATGGATGCAAGTCGTTCTCGTCAATCAAGTTAATCCGGTCAAGGCGAGTCCGATCCAATCATCTTCGCTTAACTCTGCGTCCCGAGGACTCGTCGAGGAGGTATCGAACCTCGATGGGTAGGACCGCCCATACCGTACAAGAGAGAAGGGGTCGCCTGCTGATGTTCGTCTGTGGTGCGATAACCATGAAGAGCAAATGGTAACATCTCATGCCAATCTTTGTAAGTCACCGCCATCTTCTCAGATAATCTTCTTAATGTTCTTGTTGGCGGTTTCCATCGCGCCATTCATCTTAGGCCGATAAGGAGAAGAGTTGTGATGCTCGATCTTGAATCGCGTGCGAGTTCGTGATCATTTTGTTGTTGAGATTGGAACCGTTATCCGTGATAATCCTTTCGGAGTGCCATAACGATGATAAGATTATGTTTGATGAATCGAGCCACAACATTCTTGGTAATGATGCGAACGAGGTGCTCTACCCACTTGGTGAAATAATCAATTGCCACAAGGATGAAACGGTGTCCATTGGAAGTCTGGGCTTGATTTCTCCAATCATGTCAACGCCCACATTGCAAAAGGCCAAGGAGTCTGTTAGGACATTCAAAGGTATCGGAGGTACGTGTACTTTGTCCGCATAACCGCACTTGTGACAAGATCGAGCGAAGCGTGACAATCGCTTCCATAGTGGACCAATAGTAACCCGCTCTCGAATCTTCTTAGCCATCGATGCCCACCGGAATGGGTACCAAATGCGCTTCGTAACTCTTCCATGATACGCTCACTGCTTTCCGGTCTACACAGCGGAGTAAGCACAAGTCGTGGTTGCGCTTGTATAAAATGCCATTGCTGAGGAAGAATTTGGATGCAAATCTTCTCAAGAACTTCTTATCGTTGACAAATGCCCCTGCGGGATATTCCTGAGTCTCAAGATATCTCTTCACGTCATAGTACCAAGGTTTCTCTTCTGTATCAAGCTCATAACAGTATGCCGGTTCTTCAAACCTTTCAATGATGATCTGGGGAGCCTCGTTGTCCCACCTAACCTTGAACATAGATGACATAGTAGCCAATGCGTCCGCCAACTGATTCTCTTCTCGTGGAATATGGTCAAAAGTAATCTCTTTGAAGTAGGGGATCAAACTTAGAACATGCTCTCGATACGGAATGAGATTCGGATGCTTCGTATCCCATTCGTCCTTAATCTGACTGATTACTAAAGCTGAATCTCCATACACTTGCAAGAATTTGATTCTTAAGTCAATAGCAGCTTTAATACCCATGATGCACGCTTCGTATTCAGCCATGTTGTTAGTGCAACTGAAACATAATCTGGCGGTGAAAGGAGTATGTCCGCCTGAAGGGGATATGATGATGGCGCCAATGTCATTGCCAAGTGCATTTGAGGCTCCATCAAAGACCATGGTCCATCGGGATCCTTGTTCAGGTCCTTCGTCCGGGCCTGGTTCTTCACAATCAGTAACTAACAAAACATCTTCATCTGGAAACTCGAACTGCATAGACTGATAGTCATCTACGGCTTGATGAGCCAAATGATCGGCTACTACACTTTCTTTGATCGCTTTCTGAGAAGTGTACTGAATGTCATATTCGGTCAAGATCATTTGCCATCTTGCTATTCTCCCGGAGAGAGCTGGTTTCTCAAATATGTATTTTATCGGATCCATCTTGGAAATCAATAAGGTAGTATGAGTCAACATATATCGCCTTAGTCGGCGACAGCCCAAGCCAAAGCGTGCAAGTTTTCTCAAGCGTGAGTATCTTGTTTCACCGGTAAACTTTTGCTAAGGTAGTATATTGCATGCTCTTTTCGACTGACTCGCCATGTTGCCCCAACACACACCCCATTGAGTTCTCTAACACCGCCAAGTACATGATAAGAGGTCTTCCTTTGGTAGGCGGCATCGGATAGGAGGATTCTAGGTACTCCTTGATTTTGTCAAAAGCGATCCGCAATCGCCATTCCATTCTACCACTTGATCTTTCTTAAGTAACTTGAAGATTGGCTCACGTGGCGATTAGATGTGCAATGAATCGCAATGTAGTTCAAACGGCCCAAGAAACCTCTAACTTCCTTCTCGGTGCGGGGAGCCGGCATCTCTCGAATAGCTTTAACCTTGGCGGGGTCAACTTCAATACCTTTTCCACTGACAACAAACCCTAGGAGCTTACCGGATCCGACTCAAAAGTGCATTTGTTAGATTGAGTCTCACCAGTTCTTCAATCACAAACAATTTCTGCAAATGATCGAGATGTTCTTCTTCAGTCTGTGATCGAGCTATCATGTCGTCGACGTAGACCTCCATCTCGTGATGAATCATATCATGAAATAACGTCACCATAATACCGATAAGTGGCGCTGCGTTTCATCCGAACGACATAACCTTGTAACAGAAAGTACCCCACTGTGTAACAAAAGTAGTCTTCTCCATGTCTTCGGGAGCCATTTTGATCTGATTGTAACCGGAGAAACCATCCATGAAGGAGAAAACCTTATGCTGAGCGGTGTTGTCAACCAGAACATCAATATGTGGAAGTGGGAAATCATCTTTCGAACTCGCTTTGTTCAGATCTATGTAATCCACACACATTCGCACCTTGCCATCCTTCTTAGGTACGGGTACCACGTTTGCAACCCACTGCGGATAAGAAGTAACGGCTAGGAAACCTGCGTTGAACTGCTTCATAACTTCGGCTTTGATCTTCTCGGACATCTCAGGACGCATGCAACGAACCTTTCCTTTCACCGAGAAAACCTTCTTTTGTCGTAATGGCACCACAATATCAATGTCTAGACCTTGCATGTCTTCGTATGACCAATCAAATACCTCAATATAGTCTCGTAGCATCTGTACCAATCTTTCTTTAACACTTTCAAGACCCGCTCCTATCTTGATCTCTTTTCTGTCTTCGCGACAAATTCACAACCTCAACTTGTTCTTCGTGTGCAGTATAACTCGCTCTTCTTGCTGTAGCAATCGACAAGTTCTCCGGCATTTCACAATCTTCCTCACTTTCATCTTCTACTTGGTAGATCGGATTATCAAGTCATATTTAGCAATAGCATACATGTATCAACGAGATTCGGAGTGATTCGCAGTGTATTACGTGGGTGTGTAAGAAACACATGGCTTTTGAAGGGGTGATAAAGTAAAGAAAGAAAGACACAATTGAATGCAAAATTCAACGAATTTATTGAATGAAAATATGCAAATGATGATAATAACTCGACAAACGAGCCATGATGCCCGGGTAAGGCACTAGGCTTTAGAGTTCATTGTTCAAAACATAGAAAATACGAAAAGCAAAACAAAACAAGAGCAATTACTCCTGTCTAAAGGAGATTGGTATGACGTCTTCAGCCTTCCAATTGCTGAGTCCGTTGTCGGGAGTTGGGATGATCCACTTGCTGATGTCGAAGTCGTTGTCGTCGTCTTCTATAGCATGGATTCCACTCTAGCTGATGCGGAGAGGAAGTTGGCCGGCACGTTCGCGGCGTATCATCTTCTGACCCTTGATGGTGAAGCCTAAACCAGTCTTGTCAAATTTGAAAGGAATATCAGGGAGCCGACTCCAAATAGCACTACCACCTTCTTCAACTGCAGCTTGAGCATCTTTCAGCGAGGCCATTCTAGGAGGAGCTTGTGCAACTTCAGGAGTAGCAGGAGAATCAACAGGCATGACTCTGGGGACTGTTTCAAAAGCTTGACAGGGAGTCTCAAAGAATTCACCTTCCATCTCAAGATAACGGAAGGACTGTAGATGACTGACCATATACTCTTCTTCACCACATACTGTAACAATCTTTCCTTTCACCGGATACTTCAATTTCTGATGCAAGGTAGAAGTAACAGCACCTGCCCCATGTATCCAAGGGCGTCCAAGTAGGCAAGAGTAAGCTGGACGGATGTCCATCACAAAGAAAGTAGAGTCAAAAGTCTGGGAACCGACTTTAACAGGCAGCGTGAGCTCTCCAAGTACCATTCGCTTAGAACCATCAAAAGCTCTCACAATTATATCACTGGGTCTCAGAACCAACCCTTCGATATCAAGTCGATCAAAAGCAGTCTTGTAGTGTAATGGTATCCACCAACACATGAGACAATGTAGTGCCCTTGCATTCCACAGATGTGCAAGGCTTTGTTATGTTTCCTTCCGGTAGAGTCAAATCAAGATCGTTGTTGGCCAGGCTAGCAATACAAACTTCAAACCGATTGGTAGTGTCTTGCGGCACATGAGCATTCTTAAACTTCACCAAGGCGTTAGCATGAGCCTCGGAGCACAAGAGCAGAGCAAGCATGGAAATCTTGGATGGAGTCGTCCCAACTGTTCCACAACATTGTAGTCACTCTTCTTGATAATTTCTCCATTTCTCGTTGAGGTGTCTTTTCCTTTGGTACTTGGAAGCGATGAGTCATTGGTTCTTTCCCTCTAGCTGGGGATATTGGTTGAGCAGATGGAATGCGAGCTGGAGCCGCAGTGTCTTTTGAAGGGGAAATATCTGGAGAGAATACCCTTCCGGTTCGGGTCACCTTGCTTGATCCGGTGATGTTGTCAATGTCAGGAATAGTAGTTTCAACAATAAGATTTTCAATGGTCAGAGGATCTTGCTTGACGCCATGATAGTAAACCTCAGATCCATAATTCCAAGGAACAACTTTGTCAGAGGAATATGGAACTGGTCTTGGAGAAGTGATAATGAGGGGTGCCACTCTAGGCACAGGATCAGCAGAGGAAATTCTTATGGTGTTAACATCAGCATAGTCTTCTGGGAAGTCGTCACCCCATCCGGTTACTTTAACATCTTCAATAGGAATCTTGTAGCTTTCAAGAACGGAGTACTTCACCATGTAATCATACTTTCCACTTGGCTGCCCCAAGGTATCCCACACAGATGGTTCAGTTTCATTTGCATTGTCGATCTTCAACTTAGACATTTCTTCACACACAGCGGTTTTAAGAATAGTATCTCACGGTTATCCATCATACGTCTTCTCAACAACAAGCCATCAGATGGGCACCAACGGCAATTCTCCGGGCATCCTGGATCGACACCGCTTGTAGCAAATTCTTCTTAATCATCGAGGAATGGTCAAGTCATCTATGTTGAAAACATAAGTATCGTCACCAACAGTTGGAACTCTTGTCGGGTTAGGAGCATTGATCACATTCGAGTCTCAACGGAGGATCAAACTCAATCTACTTAGCTTCAATCATATCTTGAATCTTGTTCTTGAGCCCAACAATCATCGATTATGTCCCGGCTATTGAGTGGTAAGCACACTTAGCATTAGGATTATATCTCGGAGAGGAAGTATTGACATTCCGAGGAGGATCCTCAAGGTAATCACGCTTTCAACATGTGTAGCAAGGCTTGCGACAATGGCATGTTGATCTTCAAACGCTTCGTGGCGCTGCCGCACGCTGTCTCACCGAGGTTGTGATGTAGGATCGAGATCACAACCGCCCCACAGATTGAGCGGGTCGGTCTTGGCTCGGCTTTTCGACCATACACAGATTAGCTTCTTTCTTACCACCAAAAGATCTCTTCGAAAGATTGAAGATGAATCCACCGAATTTTTCCACTCTTGATACCTTCAATACGTTGTCAATATCACGGTGAATCCGGTCAAGAGTTTCCAATCGATGATTGAAGAATGGACGACAATGTTCCATGAACATATCAACCAACTCCTATCGGACAAAGGTGGTTGAACTCTGCTAGATCTCTCATTTCGAGCATACTCCTTGAACTTCTCATCACGACCCATAAACATGTTTTGTAGTTGCATGCAGTGGGTGTCAATTCAAGATTGTACTATATTGTCTAGAAAGCATCACCAAGTCACCCAAGTACGGATACGGTCATTCTCTAGTCGATAATACCACTCTAATCGAGTTCCGGACAAACTCTCTTGAAAATAGTGCATCCACAACTTTCTCATCAAGGGGTTGATCTTCTGAACATAGGACTTCAAATGCAGCTTCGGACAAGAAATGCCATCATACTTGGCAAAGGTAGGAACCTTGAATTTGGGAGGGATCACAACACCAGGAACAAGACTTAGATCATCAAAGTTCAGCACATCTTCGATTTTCCACAAGATTCGATTGTCTTGTTCTTGTATTTGTCATCGTCTAGTTAGTCTCTCCTTTTCTCAGGCTCACGCTGATCTTCTTCATCTTCCTTGACACTCCCTTCATTCTTGACACTGCCTTCATTCTTGATACTGTCTTCAGAGAGCTCAATCCGACTGACCACTTTAGGACCACCTTTGTAACGTCTACCCATGTTGAGTAGACCCACAACCTTCTTCTTTTTGTTGATGAGCTTCTTCAGATCTTCTTGGCCTTGGACCAAGCTAGTGAACATCTGCTGAAACTGAGCATTCTGAACCTGGAGATCTTTGACAGTCTGTTCGAGAGCCATTTCTGCTAAAATAAATAGCGAGAAAATGAGAAAACCAATCTCCAATGTACCTGTGATGCAATGTTATGCTATGCTATGCAATGTTTATGCGAATGCAATGCAATGTTTTCAAGGACCTCTAGGATTTAAATTTGTCAAACAAGCAATGAACAAACATTTATTAGTTCTCTTTTTATTCTTTTTCTTTTTAAGTACAAAAGATAGTTCAAAATAATAAAAGAAAAACATAAATCCTAAAGCTTCAAGTCTCCCATGGGCGCTTCCTCTTGGTGCCGATGTAGGCGTTGATGTTGCGCTCCTCGTGAAGTAACTTGGTCAACTCTAGCACTTTCTTCTCGCTTGCATAACACTGAGCTTCAAAGGTATCCCTCTCTTCTTTAAGTTGAATCCAGGATCTCTTCAAGTCTTCAAAATCAGTAGGCATGTCGGGATGGAGAACAGTATAGGGTTCGTCACCTATAGCAACAGGTTCCATAATTACTGGTAGAACAGGCATGAATGACATCATGAGGTTTTGAGCTCGAGCTCGCACCCATTTGAGGTAAGGTTCCCAAGGAATGGAGTTCTGGTGCCCCAAAGTCTTGGTATCGGTCTTCTTTACCATGCCCCAAGCGTGTATGAACCTTCGTCGGTAATTCTGGAGATCGTGGTTGTAGTCGAACACAATATCTTGGAGAAGCATATCATGTGGACCATCTCTTCGGGCAAAACCAAACTGACGTAGGGCTAGAGAAGGGTTGTAAGTAATACCTCCCCTTATACCAAGAAGTGGTACATTAGGGAATTCTCCATAACTCTCAATGAAGGTGAAGTCCTTTTGAGAGAAAAGACTCCAACGGATATCTGAATGAGAGAGTGACATTAGCCTTTGAGACCATTTCAACCTTTGCTCGTTCTTCAAAATTGATGGAGGAAGGTGCGAAATAAACCACCTGGAAAGTAACGGTATACAACACATGAGAGTCCCTTGTCTTTTGATAGTGCGAGTGTGAAGAGAATGTAGAATATCTCCAAGTAAAGTAGGCACAGGATTGCGGGTAAGGAACAACTTGATGGTGTTGACATCTATGAATTGATCCGAGTTAGGGAATAGAACCAAACCATAAATTAGCAAGGCCACAATGTCTTCAAATGCATGGAAACTCATAACCTTGAGGAATTCTCGGGCTTTCTTAATTAAGAACTTGGCAAGTAAACCCTTAACTCCACTTCTAGTTTCTCAATTGGCTTCAATGTCTGAGCGCTTTAGGTGTAAGGAGGATGCAATGTCTTCGTACTTAGGAACCTTTTCTAAACCGGTGAATGGCATTTGGTCAAGAATAGGTACCCCAAGTAGCTTAGAGAACTCTTCCAAGGTAGGAACTAACTGATAATCTGGGAATGTAAAGCAATGGTGTTTCGGATCAAAGAACTGGAATAGGACATGCATCATATCTTCTTCAAAACCAGAGATAACCAAATCAAGTAGATAACCATGTCTTTTGATGAATTGAGCATGGTCGGGAATTTCTGAAACCAATTCTTTGAGTTGAGAAGGTATACCCACGAAGTTGATTCGGATAGTCTTTCTAGAAGCCATAACACCTACAAAACAGAGCAAAGATAAATCCCTAGGTCCTTGAAATAGTTAGATATGATATACAATGCAAATGATGTCATGATGTCATGTTTGGCACACACAAACAAATCACACAATGAGCCTAGGTTTAAGGCTTGCATGAGGTATAGGTGATTACCCCACCAATAGTTTGAGTTGGTTCATCCTGTCCTATAATAGTAACCGGGTTCTAGGAATCTCACATCATTGATCTTTCTCGTAGGCGTTTATTTCAATACGACTACCAAGTGGTCGATCGAAAATATCCCAAAAGTCTGATCTCAATGAGCGTAGCATCGAGTATCAACCAACCTTAGTCTGCACCAAAGCCGGCCATCTCACTACCTTCTAATGGCTAAGATGGGTCAATTAAGGTTCTAAAAGTTTAGTTAGCGCTTGATGACACCACGCAGAAGCCAAATACTATCCTCAACTTGGAAATGAAGAGTATCAGGACATCCAAAGTGTCACGCTAACGTAGCCATCATGTTGACCGTTTTGATATACGTCTAACGGTCGCGACGATTTATTGCTACTTACCTAAAAGGAAACCCGGATCCGGGTGTAGGATCCCCCAACAGTATAATACCCAAGCAACCCTTAAAAGTAAAGCAAGCAAGTCAAACAGAAAGCGGTAAAAGTGATCTAGAAATCCTTAAGGCATTCTCTCTTTAGGGTGTCTCCCCGGCAGAGTCGCCAGAATACTTGAACCGACTTTTGTGTTTTTGTATCGCAAATGTGCGGATAGCAAGAGTCGCCACCGACTTTTATTTTTATCCATTTAAGGGAAGGTAAAAGTACAGAAAAAGACCTTCGTTAGATTCTCGAGTAGAAGGTTATGAAAAGGAAGGTATTAGCACCCTTTCCATCCGTAGTTATCTACGCTCTTAGTTGCTCTTAGATCACTTTATAAATGGTGCTTTCTGTGTGTTTAAAAAAAAGTTTTGAAAAGGCATTTCGCTTTGACTTTGTAATGATTCATGTAGGAATGTATACAAAGTGTTCGGAAATGTTTCGTTTTTGAAAAGAGTTTGAACTTTAAAAAAGTGTGAGGTGTGGAAAATATTTTGATAGAGCAAGCAACTAAAAGTCTTATTACCTACTCAGAATTGGTCGTTTTCGTATTGTTTTACTTTCCTTTAGAATAACGCTATCCATACCATTAGTTGGTAGGTAAATCCATTCGTTGGATGTAAGCGGGACATTCGAAGGGACATCGGATGGTCATAGAAGGCAACTTGTAGGAAGTATCCTAGCACATTCGAAGGGACTATCATCATTTTTCGTAGGCGACAATCGAGGGTCAAGATCACGTATTCGGAGGCGACATCGTGGGTCTATGATCTTTGTATCGAAGGGACTATGATGATTTGTTTTGAAGGCAACGGTGCTAGAATACCTCTACGTTTGAGGGACATGACCATTTGAATTCGTAAGGCAACAAGAGAGAATTACCCTAAGGGGTGCATGTGTGAAGGAGTGTGTTGATTTCAGATATTTATCTTGAAAATTAGAGGTGAGCTATGTTCAATTTTATCTTGCCATACACACCTAATTACTAGCAATTTATAGGGTGCAGAAGTTAAAATGCGGAATGTAAAGATGCGGAAAGGTAAATGTCCTACGCTATTACATGGCTTTGGGGCAGATACATAATTGACAAATGCGAAAAATAAAAGCCTAATTTAAAACTATTACATCCCATGAACAGTTACATTATTGAAAAAAGGAAAACGATAAAGAAAAACCGTCTTAACACGAGATAACCTGCAAAAGGATGAGAAATCGGAAAATACGAGGAAATCGAATAAGAGAAAAAATGTTAGAAAAATGCAAATTTTAAAATGAGAAAAATATGGCATGCTGGAAATAACATAAATATGCTAAAATAATTTTTTGGGATTTTTTTGGATGCAATTTAATAATTAAAAACTAATTAAACGTAATTTAAATGTTAAATTATGAATAAAAATAAATATGCATGCAAAATTATATTTTTTAATTTTATAAATTAAATAAGTATTTTTTGAAAATAAATGCAAAAGAAAAAAAATACTTTTGGTATTTTTAATGCATGAAATAAAAATATGAAAAGAATTAAAATGATATGCAAAATATTAAATAAATAAGAAAATAGAAAAAGTGTTAAGTTTGTAAAAGGAAAAAAAGAATTGGTCTTGCCAGGACTTGAACCTGAGACCTTGGAGAGTATCTTCCACATGCCACGCCTTAACCACTACACCATCATGCATTTGGTGTTTGAGAGGCTGGGATTAATTGAATTTGAATGATGACGCGTCCCAGTTATGAGTCAAACCGAGTCAGCCATGAGTGGACCCCAGTCAGCATGGATGAACGAATCAGAGAACGCGGATTTGCCACACACGCCCTCGCCTGAGTCAAACGGTCCACGACGCCGGAGCCCTAGCTCCGGTCGTCTTCTCCGGCAAGGAGATTCTTGGATCCTGCAAAATATGAGCAATAAACAAAAAAGAAGGACCTTATCCCCCTAAATCGACCATCCCGAATCCAATGGTGGCATCAGTTTCGATTAAAAACGCCTGTAGCTAGCAGTTCGAAGCTCCACAGTTTTCAAACCCTAAACATGGCAGATCGTATTTCTAACGTTCAAACACCACAACGATGACCCAGATCAATCAAGTGAAACCTCATGAACACATTGAAAGCATTAGAAACGATTAACACAAGCAGAATAATCAAATGCAAGAATCAAGAAAAATTGAATATGTATGTATGTATATGCTTCGATTCTGGGTGATTTAATCAATGGCAAAGGTGCATTCTTACTCAAACTTACCCTCTGAGCACGATGGAATGATGTTTGAGGTCTGAAGGTGGCTGGATTTTGAAACACGATTTTTCAAGTTTCTTGAAAATTTTTGCAAGAATAAGGGTTCTTTCTTGGGCTAGGGTTTCGTGCGGCTTGTGGTACAGCTTGCTGGCTATTTATAGAGGGTTTGGGAAGAGAAAAAAGAGTGAAAAAAGATTGATCATTGAATGTGCATTTATATTTTTTCAAATAAAATCAAATATTGAAGAAAATTTGATTTTCCTTCCATGTAAGAGGCTAGCACGAATTTGGCAATTGTCATGGGCTTTCTTGGACTCCAAGCATGATATAAAATCATTCCTTTTGAAAAAATACTTTATTTTCATATTTTATATAATTTAATTTTGAATTAAATGGTTTAAAATTCAAAAATAAATCAATAAAATAGAAAATTGCCAAGGCCAAGCATTTATGGGTCACAAATAATGCCATGAACAAGTTTGGATCAAAAGATTATAGGCCCATTTGGAAAATTTTGCTTTTTGACCAATATGTCCCTTTGTGCAATTGTCCAAAATTTCCCAACTTCTGAATAGTGTATCTTGCTCATTTTTCCACATTTTTGAGAGTTCTTGGACTTTTTGGAAAGCTCTAAGAGTCCTCTAAACAATTTCTTTGGTTTCATCTCAATTGGAGTTACCATGTTCAATATATCTTCAAAACAAAAAGTTGACTTTTTGTTGACTTTGAAAAGGACCTGTAATGTTTTGAGCCATACCTCTCAAATGAAGCATTTTTTGGACATTCTTGTGAGACATGAAGTTGTAGAGAATTGAATTTCCTTCAAAACAAGAGGTGGTGGAAAAATTTCTGAGAAAGTATGAAGAAGTTATGATCAGTCAAAGTTCAGTTGACTTTTCACCTAGAAACCCTAATTTGGAAAGTTTGACTTTTGAGCAAATTTTGAGTTTTCTTGATGAATCATGATCAACCCTTGATCAAATGATGAATGTAACTTCAAAATGAGGATGTTGACCAAAAATCAGAAGTTTTGACTGTATGCTGACCACAGTTGACTTTTTGACCAATACAACTGATTTTCAACCATCTGAGCAATTGTCTGAGGAAACTTGACTTGTGAGGCTTGAAACTTGACATGGAGGATCTTTGAAGCATATGAGGAAGCATGATGTCCATTGGAGATGTTGGAAGTCCATCTTGATCTGAGGAATTCCAAACCCTAGTTCGGGTTGATTGTCTAGGAGAGAGTTTGTCTGATCAACCCTTGAGGAATCCTTGAGTATGGATGTATGAGATGTATTGAGGAATAGGAGGGCAAATTTTGGGGTATGACAATAGCACTATTCTAAAGGAACGTAAAACAACACGAAAACGACCATTCTGAATAGGTAATAAGACTTTTAGTTGCTTGCTCTATCAAAATACTTTTCACACCTCACACTTTTTGTCAAAGTTCAAACTCTTTTAAAAAACAAAACATTTCCAAACACTTTATATACATTTCTACATGAATCATTACAAAGTCAAAGCGAAATGCCTTTTCAAAACATTTTTGTCAAACACACAGAAAGCAATTTTTAAAGATGAGCTAGAAGCAACTAAGAGCCCGTAGATAACTACGGATGGAAAGGGGTGCTAATACCTTCCCTTTTCATAACCTTCTCCCTTACTCGTAATCTAACGAAGGTCTTTTTCGTTCTTTTCACCTTCCCTTAATTGGATAAAAGAAAAGTCGGTGGCGACTCTTGATATCCGCAACATTTGCGATAAAAAGCAAAACAAATCTCAAAGTCAGTTCTCCCACCGTATTACACAGGCCACAAGTGTGCTTCAAGTAAATTTCAATTACTTTTTGTGGAAGAGGAAACACATGACATCACAGAAGTTGAAGAACCTCTTAATGGAGAACTTAATCAGGAAGACTAAAATGATACTTATTTCCACTTATCAACTCAAGTGATGACATGCCAATTTTCCCCACAAACTCTCAAATTTCAAGGCCTCATTGGGGGCCTACAAGTAATGGTTTTAGTAGATACAAGCAGCATTCAAAAAATTTTACAACCAATAATTGCCCATCATCTCAACCTATCCACTACAACAATTCCCCAATTGTCGATTATGGTTGGAAATGGATTTCATCTTCGTTGTGAAGGCATTTGTAATAATGTCCAACTTACCCTCCAACATAAATCCTTCACTCTCCCATTCTACCTATTTCCCATTGAAAGTGCTGATGTGGTGATTGGAATGGCCTAGTTGTGCATCTTGGGAAAAATTCAAGTAGATTTTTCAATTCCTTCCATTACATTTAACCACCGGAACACCCAAATTACACTTACTGTTGACCCTAAAACCTTACCTACCTTAACCACATTTCACCAACTTTGCCAACTTATCCATACAGATTTCATGGTATCATTTCACCTCACTTCTTTCCAACCTTCTCAACCACATGATACTTCTTCACAACCAAACTACCCTAACTTGCAACTCCATTCATCAATTGACCCAAATATATCCATCCTAATAAGAAAACACCCTGCTAATTTTGATGGCCACCCTAGCCTTCCACCATCTCACCCTTATGACCAGCGCATTCCCCTAAACCCAAACACCTCACCAGCCAAAGGACTCCTACTTTTCAGAAACAAACTATACATACCTCGAGATAGTCAGTTACGTTCTACATTCGTTGAAGAGTACCATAGCACTCCAAATTCGGGTTATTCTTGTGTGAAAGCAACAATTGCATGACTGGGAGCCTCATTTTCTTGGCCAGGCCTTTCCACTTCAGTCACAGAGTTCATCATGCATTCCAAAGAATGTCAATACAATAAGTACCTAACACAAAAGAAGAAAGGATTATTACAACTCGTACACATTCCAAACCAATTTTGGGAGGAACTTGCAACGGATTTTATCACCCATCTACCTAATTCGTTTGGTCATACGGCCATCTAGGTCATATGAGATTGTCTCACAAAGTATGTCCACTTTATCGCTCTGCCCAAAAAGTTCATTGATCCAAACTTAGGTACATGTTTTTCTGTTGAGATCTGTCTCCTTCATAGAATACCTAAGTCCATCGTTTCTGATAGAGATCCTTTATTTTTTAGTGCCTTTTGGAAATATTTGTTCAAAGTGCAAGGAACGAAACTTCAGTACAGTACAACATACCATCCAGAAACGAATGGTCAATCAGAAATAGTAAATTGGAGTTTAGAGACTTACTTAAGATGTTTCGTAAGCGATCATCCATGGAAGTGGTTCAAGTTTATCCATTTCGTTGAGTATTGGTACAATACTTTGTTTGATTCGGCCATACAAATGACACCTTTATCAACACTTTATGGTCGACCCCCACCGTCTATTCCAGATCACCTTGCGAATTCCACATCTATTGACCCTTTGAATGAATATTTGCTACAAGGAAAAGAAATCTTGCTTCAACTCAAAAATAATTTATAGAAAAGCGTACAAAAGATGCAACTACAAGCAAATAAAAAATGGATTGATTATACCTTTCATGTGGATGACTTGGTCCTCCTCCATTTGCAACCACACTGCCAATAGACAGTCATTTTCCGATCCTCCCAAAAATTGGCCAAACGATATTACGGTTCTTTCAAGGTCATCAAACGCATCAGTGCGGTGGTGTATTAGCTTGACCTCCCGTCTTAATCCAAGATCCACACAGTTGTTCATGTTTCTTTGCTCCTCCCTTTTCATGGTACCAAGGAACAACCACACAACTCTTCTCTTCCACCAACTATTTCAGATGCTTTCATGGAAGATATTTCCCCTGAGGATAGAAACGTTGCTGAAGGAAGGGACGCAGAGAACACTATCGATTTGGGATATGTTCCAGCAACTCAGGAATTGATGTATCGTGCGGAAAAAATAGAGGCAGAAGCTTGTGAGGTGAAGAAAGAAAAAGTCTCTCTAAGTTATAATCTGAAAAGTATGGAAAACTTCAACGTTCACACCACATCTCACAGTACTTACACGCTTCCCAAACTTCCTTTTTGTGTTGTGATTTTGAATGATATACCAATTGCACCACATTATCACTACCTCTTCTATAATCACTCTCAACTCCACAACTACACCCCCATTCCTTCACCATCCTAAAAACCAACACTTGATGTTAGCAACAAATAAGAAGGTATTCCAAGTTCATTTCCAACATCAATCATTGAAACAAGGAAAAAATCTAGGACTAACCCAACAACTTTGTCGAATAGAATGGTTTGTATAGCAGCTTTGACATGAGGTATGAGACTTTCCATGACAGTCAAGATGAAGAACTCTAGGGATTTGAGTACTTCTTGCGGAGGTTGTTCAACTTCAAGAAGATCAACGAGTTGGATTTGTGGTGCTGAAAGATCTTGATGGAATTTTTGTGTTTCGAATTTTAATGTTGTTGTATTTTTTGAATTTTTGCTGCAAGTTTCGATTTGGGTGGAAAAACCTGAACCCAACAAATGTGGGCGTGAATGTTATTTTGCCACCTGAATAACCTTTGAGTTCGGATTCGAGTTCAGATAGTGATTTCGAGTACGGTTTGGATAGTGTAAAATCCGCACCCAACCCGACTCTTTGTCATCCCTAAATCAGATGGCAATACAGTGTGGTTCATTTCCAATTTATAATTGATACTTCAATTTTACATTTTAGTTTAAATATATTTTTTTAACTCATTTAAAAATTTCTTTTAAGTTTCGGTTGATATAAATTTTCTTCGTTCCACTTTAATAATTTAATTTTTACTAATTTATACTTTTAAAATCAATATTATGTTCATACATTAAATATTAAATAATTTAATTGAAATAAAATATTAAATAAAAATGAAATATAATTTCATATATATATATATATATATATATATATATATATAGATATATATATATTTCTCAATTTTTAATTATAAAATATTTTTTATGTAATCAATTAAAATTTATAATGGGATTTCAAAACAAATTTTATTTTAATCTTTTATTTATTATAACCCTTATAATTTTATGTTAGCATAAATTTTAGAGACTAGATATTTAAAAATTTGTCATATAATTAACTAATTTATTATTATTTTGTGTTCTGATTTATTAGTTTTTTTACCAAAGAAATAAATTTTTTATTAGTCAGATAAACCCGCGTATTAAGATTAGGACATGATTTAAGTCTACTCCTATATTATGATTTGATTTTTCGCAATTGAAGTAAGAAAAAACACCACTTTTATTTTTCAGTCAAATAAATTTATGTATTAAGGTTTCTTAAAAGAATTTCATTCTTAATTCAGTTAATTAATTATATAACCATTTTTTTTTTGTTAGAAACAATAAAGACTAGTCTCCTGAATTTTTCTTCATTTTAGAGAGGAATAAAAAATTATTTTTTTATTAGAATTTATTTTTTTCTTGAATCTCTAAAAAGTGGGGACAAGCCATAATTTTCAAAAATCTTAAGTTTGAAGAAAGAGGAGAAATCGGGAGAGAAAGTTGAAATTAGAATTTCATTTGGTGATACATCAATTACACGAGCAAGACTTGACATCTTTTAAGTCAAAGGATAGAAATAACAAACATGAAAAAACTTAATAAAGATAATGGATGTGAAGTATAATCTTTTTGTTAGAGAACCAATAAAAACCTCGAATTCAAGTTACATAAATAATAAAAAAGCATTTTAACTAATAGTTTATAATTGAGAAACATAGTTTATTTTCCATATTGAAGTAATTTTGATTGAAAGTATCCAAACAACACAACTTTCCAAATATTAAAGTATGAAGTGTACGATAAGTTATAAATTATTTATTTTTATTTTTATTTTTATTTTTATTCTTGAAATAAATATAGTATTGATACAAAATATCCACCAACTTTATAGATGATTAATTTCCATCAAATACTGTCTATCCACTTTGGTGGCATATTTTCTCCCAACTACATTTATAAATTATAATATCATTAATTTTGTTATATATTGGCTATTTAATGATCTGTAATTAACTATAAAGTTTTTAATTAATTTTTTTAAATTATTTACAATTAAGTCCCACGATGATTAAATCAATTTTTTTTACAATAATAAATTTAATTCATTTCATTATTCAAATAATATTCATATATATATATATATATATATATATATATATATATATATATATATATATATATATATATATATATATATATCCTTATGTTTAGGTTAAGAATTGACGACTCTAGCTAAACTATAAACCATCGAAATCGTTTTGTCGTTTTACAAACTTAAACTTAACCGTTCATGAATTTAGTTAGTTGTTTTATTTCATAAACTTTTTATCTATTTATTTAGAATCAGTTTAATGGTTTTCCAGAATATTAAACCCTCTATATTTCATTATCTAAACTAGACGTAAATTTAACAATTAATAGCTAAGAGTGGTTGCTTGTAGCTACTTGGCCACACCAAAGATCAACTACTTATTGGTTTAGGAATTAATAGAATTAAATGAATATAAAAGGTTTAATTATTCTGAAAAACCTTTAAATTGATTCAAAATAAATAAATAAAATTTTGATTTCTTGTGGTACAAGATATTAATTTGGTTTCTTGTGGTTACAAGATATTAAAACTAGCTAACTAGTTTGTTCATACTAGCTTTAGTTAATCATCAAAATGCATTTACATTTTAGGTTGATGTAATTTCACTCTCATTGAAGTTTTATTTAGTTGTACATTCAAGAAGTTCAAACTTAAATAATTTTTGTTTGTTTTTCTCAAATATATGTTCACACAAATTACTCTAAGTAATTTTTACTTTATTTTATAAACTATGATTTTGTATCTTTTGTGAAGGAGCTGCATTACAAAGAAAATAATTTAATCCCAACGTCTCATTTAAATTGATTTAAGACAATAGAAAATATATTACAAAGTGACAACATGTTTATTAAATTTAATAAATATGTAAAAAGCATAAATTATTTTCCGGTCGTAACTTATTTGAATTTGATATTTATTTAATGTGTTTAAAAGTTAAAATGTATACTATTTTATAAGATGTAGAATTGTGGTTTAGCCATGGAGGTTGGTAAGTGTAATCTAATATCATTTTATATATAGATAAGCATGCTTTGTTTTTCAAAATTAAAATTAAAATATTAATAATGTAGACAAGAAGTAGTACTTCTTCCGGTTATATTTATAAAAAATGTTTGTTTTTTAAATAAATTAATTCATATACATTAGTTTAGAATAATCACTATGTATCGACAGTGTTATAAATTAGTGTTACACTACCATTTAATAAAACGTCTAATAAATTATAAAATTATTAAAATATTTTAAAATTTCAGATGTGATTTATCATTTAATATAGTTGTAATTGATTGACAATATAAATTTATTTTACAACTTTTGTGTATATTCATTTTTCTTTTAATTATTTAATATATTTAAAAAGTAATTTTTTTTATAACTAGGATCTAGTATCATTTATCATTTTACTGGAAATGATAGTGAATATTTTGGTATAAAATTGAGTTGAATAATTTCTTAATTTGGCGTATGATTTGATTTACATATTTAGACATAGAGGTGGAATTGCTTTTTTATTATTCAAAGAGGTGGAGTTGTTTGAAATCAAATCTAAAATAGAGATAAGTATCCCCTTTTCAAATGAAGTATGAATAAGAACGGTGCATTTGTTTTGATGGAGATTGAGTCTTGTAGAATAGGTAGCGTCTCAATGGAAAGTTGATTCAAAGTTATTTGATCTACTAATATTAAACAATTATTATCAATGTGAAAACCGAATTTTATCTTCCATTTTTGTGCTATTTAACTACACTTCGAAGTATTTTTTTCTCTGGACTCTACTAGGGCTTGGTTTTTTCTTCTTCCTTGAGAAGCTTGTATTTTTCTTGGCTTTTTTCTGGTTCTTTTGATCCTGGCGACTGTCTTATTTTTTAGAACAGTATGGCTGCTCCAAATTTGAGTAACTTGTCCATTAACGATGAAGGAGACGATGAAGGATTTTGTTTCGACTTGGAGGAAGAAGGAAGCAGTGTGACAAATCTGCAATTGTGTCTTGTTGGGCGATTTCTATGCGATAAACCAATCCATGTTAAGTCTATGATGAGCCGAGTGGCAGATATTTAGCGATCAGTGAAAGGGGTAGCGATCAAGGAAGCAACAGATGGTTTTTTCCTGTTTCAATTTGAACACAAGTTAGACATGGAGGCGGCATTGAATGGAGGACCTTGGACCTATGATAGTCATCTGATGATTTTGGAGAGAGTGAAGATCGGTGTTCAAATAGAAAATATTCTATTGAATCATGTTGAGTTTTGGGTGCAAATCCATAATCTCCCGGCGGGATTAATGTTGGAGAAGGTTGGAAGGACTATGGCTAACTACATTGGTTCGTTTGTCGAATACGATAAAAATAATAACAGCAGTTTCTGGCGTCAGTACATGCGTATCAGGGTGAAAATCGATGTTAGGAAACTGTTGAAGCAGAATACCAGGGTGAAAAACAAGGGAGGTGAATGGTGTGTGGTCAACTTTAAGTATGAGAAGCTGAGTATATTTTGCTTTGTATGTGGAATTCTAGGCCATACTGAGCAGAGGTGCGAAATCAGATTTGATATGGCAGAAGATAATGGAGTTCGTGGATGGTCTAATGAAATTCGTGCTGAAACCAGAAGATATGGCGGACAGGCGTCTAAATGGCTCAGGCAAGATCATGCAGGTATTAACATGAAACAACATAATGAAGAAAGGATGACGGCGCGTGGAGGTACAACATTTGGACAAGAGAGTGGGCAGAGTAGTGCATGTAAGGAAGGGGAAACGACGCAGGGTAGAATTGATCTGATAGTTAAACACATTTATTATCCAAATGATTTGGTCATAAATAAAAATAAAGAGCAAATCACGGGTATTAATAACACATAGGTGGAAGAGAATATTCTTAGTGGATTTGTCCACACACAAATCCAAAAGTTCCAAGATGCCTCTCCAGCAAAACCTGATACTCCTTTCAATGATGTCTCATCCTTTGTCTCTCACTATTTCCCAAACCAGTCTGTATCCAATAACCTATCCCGGGCCCACATGGAACCTACTACCCCAACAAACCTTTCCAATCACCTATCGCTCTTGTCCCCACCTGAAAATAACCAGAAAAATCCGGCTAGCCAATCAACAACCACACATTCCATGCTATTAATTCCTAGCCATGTCCCACCACAAAATACCGAACCTTCCCTAAACCAAAACCCTCATTTTCTTAACCCCAACCAAATACCTTTTAAATTTAAAACCAAAACCTCTTCTCAAAAAATAACACATCCAATTCAAAAACCTACTAATAGAAATCGTTCCTCCATTGTTGCACTGAGATTAATACAGTACCCAGGCACCTCTGCTAAGCAAACTATAAATGACCATGGAGATAAGAAAAAAAGAAGAGAGGATAACTCCATTACGGATATGAATGACGAGGCTACAAGTCGACATTTTTTATCAGCAGGTCCTGGCAGCCAGGACTGTTGTGAATCATGAAAATATTGAGTTGGAATTGTCGGGGTCTGAGCAGCCCGAGAGCAATTCCAAATCTGCGTAAGCTTGCTCAACAATACCAACCAGACATTATTTTTCTATCGGAGACTCTTGCAAAATCCCGTAAATTGGAGTCCATACGCTTATCTCTAAAATTCTCAGCCTGTTTAGGAATTGATGTCAAAGGTAGAAGTGGTGGTTTGGCGGTGTTCTGGAAAGATAATGATCGTTGTATAGTTCAGAATTTTACGAGAAATTTTATTAACCTGACTGTTAAAGATGAAGCTAAAGGTGATTGGAGGCTAACCTGCTACTATGGCTATCCAGAAAGAGGCAGAAGAAGACAGACATGGGATTTACTCTAGGAGTTACATTCTATGTCCACTATGCCTTGGTGTATTATCGGCGAATTTAATGATTTGTTATCGCAAAGTGACAAGCAGGGGAACCATCCTCATCCGAACCGGTTATGCAGTGGGTTCAAGGAAGTAGTTATCGATTGTGACTTGGTGGACATTCCGCTTGTTGGCCACCAATTCACTTGGATAAATAGTAGAGGCTCCGAGCATGTTGTTGAGGAAAGACTCGAGCGAGCTTTAGCTTCGCTGTTTTGGCTCGAATTGTTTCCAGATGTTAAAATCTCAAATCTTATGGCCTCCCATTCGGATCATAATCCCATCCCTCTCTCTTGCATGGAAAGTACAAGGCAGAGGCGCATACATGAGTTTCGTTTCGAAAATTACTGGTTACAGGAAGAAGATGTTGGAGTTGTCGTTCAGGAAGGTTGGCAGCAAGTTGATAATGGATCTGTCTCATAGCGTATCAGTTCATGTGAACTGGATAACTGGAACAGTAGGAAAATAAGGCAGCAGAAGGAAGATTCGGAGAGAGAAATCAGTCTCTCATGGAGGCGTATAGGGGGATGCCATGACCCTGTATCGACTTCGAGATTCTTCGAGGCTCAAAGTAATTTTAAAAGACAGCTTCTTAAAGAGGACATGTACTGGAAATAACGTGCAAAGATGCACTGGTTACGAGAAGGTGATCGAAACACTTGGTTTTTCCATCAATCGGCTACGACTAGGAGGAAGTTTAAATATATTTAGAATTTGTGAAATGACGATGGAGCTCTTGTTAGTGATTATACAGGTTTGTGTGAGATTGTTGTTGCAGCGGTAGAGCGGCAAGCAAAGAGTTGGTATTATTTTTACCGGGTGATATATACCGGTTAGGTTATATCGTATCGTGTCCACAGAGATTGGTTATTGATTCGTCGTTCGACAATTCTACCGTTAATGAGTTTGGGATTAAAAGAAATGAAAATAAAAGACAAAAGTAAATGAACAAAAAGTATAAAAGATAGACAGCTTGTCCGGAACGAATGTAAACTACCCGTCACAGACTTAAATCTACCACCCATGTCATACTCGGCCTACGTTACTCGTCCGTGTCATCACATACCCCGCACAAACTTGGTTATTTCTAACCCAAATTGAGAATCCTCCTAAATCATCTCAATATCCATTTCTGGCATATCTCAACAACACAGAAGTCAACTGCGTCACCTCCATATCCATCTCTGGCATACTTCACCAACGCAGAGGCATTAAGTTCGGGTACTCTATAGTGAATGTTTGATCTAAACCCATTCCTAGCATTCAGAAACTAACAGATAATCATCCTAGGTAAGAATCTAAGCAATTTATCCCTAGCAAAGCTCAAATCCCTAACATAAAGTAAAACCCAAGATAATCACCACACAAATTAAAACAAGCTTTATACAACGCCAAGGCGATAAATATACATGAGTTATGAGTAGATATACATACAAAACCCAACAAAAGAGATTACAAAGAGAAGAGAAGAAGAGGAACCAAACATTTCTTGGTTTGTCAACACCAATCGACGAGGGATTCGACTCCGGATCATCCAAATGCAAGCTCCAATGTTGTTTTCCAAGCTAATCTATCAAAAAAATGATGTTGATGGTGTTGGGAATCAAAAATACCCAACCCATAACCTAAAAATGTGTTTTGAACCCCTTTTAAAGAATTTTGAAGTCGCAGGGCGCGCTAAGCGCCATCAGAGCGCGCTAAGCGCCATCAGAGCGCGCTAAGCGCGATCTGTTATGTTCAGCATTTTGTTTTTCCCATATCTTGAGAACCGTAACTCAGAATTGAGCCCGGTTTGAAGCGTTGGAAAGCTTATTCAACGCTCTATCTAACCATGAATGAATATCAAGCTTTATTGATGATTTTTATTCTTTGATTTTGAGCTTTATTCGTTTGATGCAGCCGTTATTCAAATGATTGCCCAAATGACAATATTTATATCAATATACTATTATTAATTACACATTATTCACAACAAAGTCAAACCACAAAATGTATATACAAAGTAACTACATTTATCAAAACTTGACACATTGTTTGTCCTCAAACAAAGTCAAATAAACCTAAAGAAACAAAAGATGAATTCAACAAGTTTTTAAACGGAAAACAAATGTATGGTTCAAACGAATGTACACACATATTTCACCATCCTACAACGACAACATATAAACGAAATAAATCCTAAGTACAAAAATCATGCAAAACATTCTAAAACAAAACAAGCTCATTCATGAATCACACCTAGCAAAAATTCATCGGTAGATGAAGAACACACAAAGGCGAGGGATAAAAAACACTCCTCCACAATCTTGCAAACAATAAACCAAATTATGCATTCATCCAAAAACGTATTGAAAATACAAATGCAAGAATCACAAGGGCTTTTCAAGGTTGTAATGTGGCTTGGTTAACAAACAAGTGATAAGTCCTAAAGCTAATCGAAACAAAAACTTGCCTAAACCTAAGGGAGTGATCAACTCACAAAGTTCCAAACAATATAATTTCAATCAAACTTATTCTTCATCACAAATTTCACATCAAACACACCTCACTTATTAACATAACATTATTCCTACTCTTTTTGTTTTTGTTTTTCAAAGCTTTTCTCTTTTTTCTTTCTTTTTCTAATCTTTCTTTTTCACTTCTTTTTTTCTCTTAACCTCATACCAACCACAATTTAAGTACATAAACATTCCTCTCCCCAACTTGAATTCAACCAACATTAATGTGTGAATACTCCCTACTTTCTAAGGCAAGGTAAAAATCCATACAACAACATATAGTTGAGGGTTCAAGAAACAAAGAAATCAACATCCATAAAAAAAGTGAATTGACACTCATAGACAAGCATCAAGTTCAAATAAACATGGATATTGATAAAAGTTCAAAGGGGTTAACAAAGGTTCACACACTCACAAGGTGAATTGAATATTTGGCCAAGGTAGTTATGCTCAAAATCAACAAAATGCCTTGATCATTTTCTTGCAATCATACAATCAACACAAAATAAAAGATTAAGCATAATAAAATCCAGTTAAAACAAGAATGTGGACTCTCATATGTAAACAATGGAAAGCTTCCTCGCATTTATGGGTAAAAATGGGACTAAAGTGATTCAATTCATGAGCAAGTAATGCAAAAAGAATGAATAGCATGGTAATTATACAAATGATAAATTTCCTAAACATGTTATGCTATAGAAAGCAATAAACGAGTACCTGACGTGTACCAACTTTGAAAACTATCATTACCATACATCCGCGAAAGTTGAAATGATCAAACTCGGAAAATCACCTTCAAAAATGCCCCAAGTTACAAACCAAAATTTGAATCCAAACAATATACAATACACACAAGCTAAAACACTACAAACTTGTGGAAAATAACAATTTGACATAACAAAACAAAAGCAAATAACAATACATAAACTTGGTGAAAACAAATTAACAAGTTGAAAAGTGAAAGTTTGAAATTAAGAGCAAGTCCTATTTCAACTTGTTAAAACATAAGCCACCAAACAATATAAACATAAACAAACAAAAACATGCTTGTTTTACGTCGTAAGCTCGACGCCTTTATTGTGCGAGCACTAGTAACCTCCTCTCGTCATGCCATGGTATTGCCACACCGCGCAAACCTAAAGAAAGTGTCCTAACAACCACACAACAAACGTTACGAGTACGAGACAATTCACAATATCACATGAAAACAAAGAAAATCACAAATATGTACAAGTATGGAAAGTAAGCACACAACATGTACAAGTAATAATATACAAGTTCATATACAAAGTCTATACAACATATACATTAATTACAAAACTAAAAAAAAACGGAATTATTGCAATACAAAACCAATAAAACCGATCCCCGGCAACGGCGCCATTTTGTTGCAGCGGTAGAGCGGCAAGCAAAGAGTTGGTATTATTTTTACCGGGTGATATATACCGGTTAGGTTATATCGTATCGTGTCCACAGAGATTGGTTATTGATTCGTCGTTCGACAATTCTACCGTTAATGAGTTTGGGATTAAAAGAAATGAAAATAAAAGACAAAAGTAAATGAACAAAAAGTATAAAAGATAGACAGCTTGTCCGGAACGAATGTAAACTACCCGTCACAGACTTAAATCTACCACCCATGTCATACTCGGCCTACGTTACTCGTCCGTGTCATCACATACCCCTCACAAACTTGGTTATTTCTAACCCAAATTGAGAATCCTCCTAAATCATCTCAATATCCATTTCTGGCATATCTCAACAACACAGAAGTCAACTGCGTCACCTCCATATCCATCTCTGGCATACTTCACCAACGCAGAGGCATTAAGTTCGGGTACTCTATAGTGAATGTTTGATCTAAACCCATTCCTAGCATTTAGAAACTAACAGATAATCATCCTAGGTAAGAATCTAAGCAATCTATCCCTAGCAAAGCTCAAATCCCTAACATAAAGTAAAAACCCAAGATAATCACCGACACAAATTCGTAAAACAAGCTTTATACAACGCCAAGGGCGACAAATATACATGAGTTATGAGTAGATATACATACAAAACCCAACAAAAGAGATTACAAAGAGAAGAGAAGAAGAGGAACCAAACATTTCTTGGTTTGTCAACACCAATCGACGAGGGATTCGACTCCGGATCATCCAAATGCAAGCTCCAATGTTGTTTTCCAAGCTAATCTATCAAAAAAATGATGTTGATGGTGTTGGGACTCAAAAATACCCAACCCATAACCTAAAAATGTGTTTTGAACCCCTTTTAAAGAATTTTGAAGTCGCAGGGCGCGCTAAGCGCCATCAGAGCGCGCTAAGCGCGATCTGTTATGTTCAGCATTTTGTTTTTGCCATATCTTGAGAACCGTAACTCGGAATTGAGCCCGGTTTGAAGCGTTGGAAAGATTATTCAACGCTCTATCTAACCATGAATGAATATCAAGCTTTATTGATGATTTTTATTCTTTGATTTTGAGCTTTATTCGTTGATGCGATGCCCAAATCGCGCATTTGAAGCCGTGTCTTCGACACTTTATTACTCAATGCTCCAATTATGAATGAATACCTATAAAAGAGATGAAAAACTATAAGATGATACAATATTTACACAAAAACTCAATTATTCTATTATGTACACATATATACAAAAAGCGGAGATTATTCAACTAAATATCAACAAAAGAACGGATAAGTGCCACAAAATGTATATACAAAATAACTACATTTTTGCACTTATCAATTGCTAGACATTATTTTGAGACTTTATTTTCCGCAACAGGTGGCAACCAAACTCCAGTTCTTTCTCTCATTCAGCAGGTGGTTTCCATTGAAGATAATAACAAACTGTTGCGGCCCCTGTCTAAAGAAGAGCTATATGACGCCTTATGTGACATGCATCCAAACAAATCGCCCAGTCCTGATGGTTTTAATCCTGTATTTTATCAACATTTTGGGGAATTGTGTGGTGATGATGTGTGGCAGACTGCCACATATTGGTTAGCGCGAGGTTATTTCCCGCCGTCTATTACGAACACTAATATATGTCTGATTCCAAAACCTAACAAGCCTGAGACTATGAAGGATTTCAGACCTATATCATTGTGCAATGTGGTGTACAAAATCGTGTCGAAAGCCCTTGCGAATAGATTAAAGTCGTTGTTGGATATTTGTGTTGCAGAGGAACAATCGGCGTTTGTGGAAGGGAGGTTTGTTCTTGATAATGCCTTGATAGCCTTGGAAGTCATTCATGCGTTAATAAGGAAAATTAGAGGCAGTATGACAAATTTGGCTCTCAAAATTGATATCAGCAAGGCTTATGATAAAGTGGATTGGAGTTTCTTAAGAGGGGTCCTTTATAGATTCGGTTTTGATGAGAGATGGATCCACTGGATCATGATGTGTTACCTTGGTTCACTATATTATTCTCGTCAATTCAGAGCGTGTGGGATCTATTGAACCAGGAAGAGGTCTTAGACAAGGAGACCTACTGTCTCCTTATCTTTTCATCTGTCTCCTTATCTTTTCATCTTAATAACAGAAGGATTATCCAAGCTCATGAAGCAGTCGATTGCTAGAGGAAACATACATGGGGTCCAAATTTGTAGAGGGGCACCTCAAGTGTCTCATCTACTTTTTGCTGACGATTGTTTTTTATTTTGCAGGGAAAATATTACTGAAGTTCATGAGATCATGAGGGTGATCAATACCTATGGAGAGGCAGCATGTCAGGAGATTAATTTGTCTAACTTAGAGGTTTATTTTAGTCCGAATTTGTCAAAACCGGCTCAGGAGGATTTAGCTCGTATTATAGGGGTGAAGCATGTCTTGGGCACTGGCAAGTATATGGGACTTCCTTCTATGATAGGGAGGAGCAAGAAAGAAACTTTCTCTTATATCAAATATCGCATTTGGAATATAATCAATTCTTGGAAAGGTAGATCCATTTCGAAAGCAGGCAAAGAGGTTATGATCAAATCGGTCCTCCAGTCTATCCCTTTGTATGCTATACGTTTATTCATTCTTCCAGATGCTCTTATTAATGATATTGAGAGGATGTTAAATTATTTCTGGTGGGGAGGAGGTAGTAGAAATGGAGGTATTTGTTGGATGGCGTGGGAGAGGTTAACCGAATCGAAGAATGATGGAGGTTTGGGTTTCTGCGATTTTAAAGCCTTTAATATGGCTATGGTTGCTAAAGAGGGTTGGAATATTCTCTCTAGGACACATAGATTTGTGTCCCGTATTCTTAAAGCAAGGTACTTCCCGAATAACTCTTTGTTCAACGCCAAACTTGGTTATAATCCTAGTTTTGCTTGGAGGAGTATTTGGAAGTCCAGAGAGATTCTTCAATTAGGTTGTAGGTGGAGCATAAGTTATGGAAGTATTATTGATGTTATGAATGAGCCTTGGTTACGGGGAGATATGGATGGTTATATGGAGGGTCCACAACCACAGAGTGCTTATGGCTATAAAGTTAAAGATCTTATGTTACATAATGAGAAGAAGTGGGATTATGATAAGGTGAGGAATATTTTTGATGAGGGAAATGCTAAAAGAATTCTACATGTCTCTTTGGTGGAGGATGTGTATGCTGATCATATGATATGGAAGGAAAATCAAGATGGGGTGTATGGCGTGAAATCTGGGTATAATATTTGGCGTAGAGTGTATTGATGGCAAGAGAATGGGGTGGTAGGAGAAGATTGGTGTAGTCTTTGGAACATAATTTCCCCTCATAGAGTTAAACATTTATTATGGCGTATTTGCAAAGGTTGCCTTCCGACTCGTGAGCGTCTTCCACAATATTTTGTAATATGTCCGAGTACTTGGCAGTTTTGCGAAAACCATACTTAGGATGATTGGCATTTGTTTGTGGGGTGCAATGCTACTAATCTGTGTTGGAGAGCCTCAGGTTTGTCTAATCTTATTGCCTCTAGGAAAAATCTTCATCATGATCTTAAATCTCTTATTTTTTATATGTGTTGAAATGAGGATAAAAAGGTAGCAGGGAGATTTGCGGTTATGCTTGAATTATTATGGAATAATAGAAATGATTTAATTTGGAGACAAGAAAGAGAGGAGGCAATTAAGTTGGGTTTATGTGTTTTTCATAGGTGGAACGATTGGTTTCAAGCTCAAAATACTAATAATGATATCGTCTCTTCTCCGCATGTTTTAGATTGGAAGACACCTACTAATGGTTGATTTAAATGTAATGTTGATGCGACTTTCAATACTACGTGTGGTACGTTTAATAGAGGTTGGGTGGTGAGAAATCATTTAGGCAACTTCATTCATGCAAGAACTGCTTGGGATCCAGGGGTACTTTTTGTGATGGAAGCGGAGGCTTTAGCCCTTAAAGAAGCCATTCTTGGAGCCATTGCTTTAAATTTAACTTGTGTTATTTTCGAGAGTGACTGCCAATAGGTAACTCAGGCTATTCACTCTAATAATAAGGGTGCTTCTGAATTTTATTTTATTGTTAACTCTATCACTACTCTTCTTAAGTCTTTTCTAAATTTTGAGGTTAAGTTTGTTAAGCGTCGATCGAATATGACTGCTCATTCTCTTGCGAGGGTAGCCAATTTTTGGCCTCGACGCAACTTGTTGAACTATATTTCTCTTTGTATTGAACAAGTTATTAGTAATGAAATGCAGTAATTTTCTTGTGTTCAAAAAAAAAAAAACTACACTCCGAAGTGTTAAAGTACGGTATGTATTTTATATGATTGAACTACTAAATTTAAAATACATAATATGAAATAGGAAAGATAACTCTCAAAATTTAATAATATATATTATGTAATGTGAGCAAGTTTCAATTTACTTGTACTAGATCGCATTCGCACGGGTATATTTGAAATAAAATTATATATTTTTTTATAATAGTTGATATTTAATTTTTTATTATATATAAAATTAGTTTATAGATCATTTAAATTATATTTGAAATTATATTATTAATTTTTTTAATGTAAAAGATAATAAATAAATAAAAACTACATTTTAGTAATATGCGAAATTAAATTACACATATTTATATTATATTTACTTAAATAGACATATTATCTAGACCTTTATTTATATAAAAATTTAATTTATAATATTTTTTAGGGTATATATATAACTTGTGTGTTGCACAGGTTATATTATAATATAGGGTTAAATAACTTGTGTGTTGCACAAAAAAGATTTAGGATTTGGAGTTTAAGATTTAGGGTTTAAACATATAATAATAAATTATTATTATATATTTAAAATTAATTTCAGTTTATTTTTAAATATATACTATAGTATATTTATTCAAATATATACTATAAGTTTTATTTCAATTAATTTCTATAAATTATTTTAAAAACATTTGTACATCAAAACACATTTTAATATTATATATTAAAATACAAATAAATTAAAATAATTTTAATAGTTATTATTATTAAAATTATTAAAACAAAAAAATAATAATAAGTTAGTATAATGATGTTAGTATATTGATGTTAATATTTACTACATGTATTGATATTGATAGTGGCTAATACAATATTCATGTGGACATTAAACGAATATACTGTCTTGGTTTAACGGTAGGACTGTTGGTGATTGAGTCTTAGTCGGCCTGTGTTTGAACACCATGTGAGGCATAGTTTTTTGAATTTTAATAATTTAATAATAGTAAAATAAATAAAATAAATATTATGTAGAATTAAATATAATTAAAAATAAAAGTATATAATTCCACATCATCATATCGCCATTAAAAAAACAAAAAAAAATGCCCAGTTAGCACGTCAAAATAAGCATGAGGCGTGTGTCATTTCACTATAAGATCTAAAGCGATAGATCTTAAATGATAAGGGCAGTTTTACAAAATTTATTTTAACAGGGGACAAAATCAAAAGTCACCTATATGGCAGGAGGTAAAGTGATATTAACCCTTTAATTTTTCTTCACTTCATTTAATCAAAGTAGCAAAAGTACGAAACACAATCACAAATAAAAAAAATAGAGGTTGAGATTACTACAAAGAAGTCGAACCTGAGAAAAATCATCACCATGAACAAGGATCATGCCGAGAAAAGAATGCAACAATTAAAGACAGTCAAAAGACATCAAAACCAAAGAGGTAGCAAGATAAAAACTAAAAAAAAGTTTGGTTACCTCCAAAGAGTGGGTGGATGAAAGTCAATTCTGATACTTGTCTCAAAGAAGACTAATTTTAGGGAATTGGTCTCATAATCAGGAATGTTGAGGGAGAAACAATTACTCATAAGTCTACGAGAATCTAAGGAAACAAAGAGTCAATTGATGCGGAAGCAGCTATGCTGAAGATGTCAATTGAAAAAACTATCCACCATAACATCAACTACATTGTGTTTAAAGCAGACAATAGTACCCAGGCGAAAATGATGAATGAGGAGAAACTAAACCTTTGCAAAATTGACAATTAAGACAATGAATAAATTGAAAACTAAATTTGCACCGAAAAAATTCACTCAAGCCAACACAATGACTAAGATTGCTATTATAAATAGAAACAACCTTAATCTTAATTAGGGATGGCAATGGGGCGGGTCGGGGGCGGGTTTAAGCACACTCAGACCCGCACCCGCCACCCAGACTCAGACCCGCACCCGCCACCCAAATCCGTCCGGGGCTAAAATTTATTCACCCGCCCCCAACAAGAAACAGGCTTCCCCACACCCGCCCGAATAAAAATTTATTTTTTTAAAATTTATATATTTTCAATTAAGTTAAAAATAAATAATTAAACTAAATAATTAATTATTTTAAAAGTAGTTTTCAAATTTGATAGTTTTATTTAAATTTTATTTTTTAAAAAATAAATAATAATTCTAATAAACATGATATTATAACATTAAAAAATATAAAAATAAATGAATAATAAAGATATTAAAAATAAGTTAAATTTAGTTGGCGGGTACGGGGCGAGTGCGGGTGCGGGACGGGTATTATCATCATCGGCCCTCGCACCCGTAAATAAAAAACGGGTTTTCCCCACATCCACCCCCGCCCCCGGTTAAATCGAATTTTCTCCACTAATTTTGGAGCGGAGGCGAGCGGATTCAATCGGAGACGGATTTATTTGTCATGTCTAATATTAATCCAAACAATTTGGACATAGAATCCATTTCTTAGTTTTGATCAGTTTAATTTATTAAAAAAAAACTCATATTTAATTTGATCAATAAATAATAATTAATCTACTCTATCAATTCATTCTATTTCTTGATTTTAATCCGTTTAATTTGCTTAAAATAAAACTCATATACTTATTCAATTCAATCAATAAATATCAATTAATCTACTCTATTACTAGTATCTATTGATTCCATTTTTTGAATTTTAATGTTTTTAGATTTTGAAAGTAAAAAATTAAAATAATAAATATCAACATTATTATTATTATGTTTCCGTATAACTTTACTGCTGTAATGTTTGACAAAATATCCCTCCCATATTCCCAAAGGCAAGGCAAGAGAATGAAGCCCCCAACCAGACTGGGACCCACCCACCTCTGTTGTTCCTTTCTTTACCCTTTCACCTCCGTCAATCAACAACACATTATTATTAACTCTGTTCTTTAGCTGTCTACGACGTTACAACAATTAAACACCCATTATTATTATTATTTACTTTCTTTTTTAATTAAATAACTCTCTTCTTCTTCAATTTCTTCAATTTCTTCAACAAGAACAACAAACGTTGAATTCAATTTTCTAGGGTTTCTCAACCGTTTATGCATTTCCTTCTGCCAGATCTCCACAATGTCCGGACCTCTAGATCGTTTCGCAAGACCATGTAAGTCTACACTCTACACACACCTTCAATCGATTCTCTTGAATTGTTGTTGATGATTTCAATTTGATAGGTTTTGAGGGGTTTTCTGGGAGTGATGAGAAAAGGGAACGAAGATCTGATTTTGAGAACTCGGAAGATGAGAGGAGGACCAGAATTGGATCTTTGAAGAAGAAAGCGTTGAATGCTTCCACTAAGTTTAAGCATTCTCTTAGGAAGAAGAGTGGGAGGAGAAAGAGTGATGGACGTGTTAGCTCCGTTTCCATTGAGGATATTCGCGATGTCGAGGAGCTTCAAGCTGTTGATGGCTTTCGCCAGTCCTTGATCATGGATGAGTTGCTTCCTGATGCTTTTGATGATTATCATATGATGTTGAGGTAATTTCATTCATTTGGACTTTTCATCTTGTCAATTGAATTGTTTGAATTGTAATTGTGTTTACTCTATGGATTTTTTTGTTGATGCAGGTTTTTGAAAGCCAGGAAATTTGATATTGAAAAAGCTAAGCATATGTGGGCTGATATGTTACAATGGAGGAGGGAGTTTGGTGCTGACACCATTATGCACGATTTTGAGTTCAAAGAGGTAGATGAAGTTGTGAAATATTACCCACATGGGCATCATGGTGTAGATAGAGAGGGAAGGCCTGTGTATATTGAGAGGCTTGGAAAAGTTGATCCGAACAAGCTTATGCAAGTTACAACTATGGATAGATATGTAAAGTACCACGTGCAAGAGTTTGAGAAATCGTTTGCGATAAAGTTTCCTGCTTGCACTATTGCTGCCAAGAGGCACATAGATTCAAGCACCACAATCTTGGATGTTCAAGGAGTGGTATGTTGCTAATAATTATTTCTCTTCGCGTTAGCTGTAAACTGAAGTTTTTTAATCATTAATTCAATTATCAGGGCCTTAAGAATTTTACCAAGTCAGCCCGGGATCTTGTCATGCGATTGCAGAAGGTTGACGGTGACAATTACCCTGAGGTGGGATATCTCATGTCCTATATATTGCTTTTGCTATTATTTTTTTGATGTTTCTCAGTTATTAGAAATCCCCGAGGTGATATACCATGTTCACTGCGATTACCGGTTGTTTTTGTGATGATACAGACACTCTGCCAAATGTTTATTATAAATGCCGGCCCTGGATTTAGATTGTTGTGGAGCACTGTCAAGTCTTTTCTTGATCCCAAAACAACTTCAAAGATCCATGTATGTTGAATATTCTCTTCTAGCTATTTAAAACTCTGTATAGTTATAGTATGAATTGCTGACATTGCTTGATGCTTGGTTGGAAATCACTTAGGTTCTTGGAAACAAGTATCAAAGCAAACTACTCGAAGTAATTGATGCCAGGTACCTAATGGCTTCATGATGTTTTTATTTTCTATTGGCAATTGCATTCTTTAACATGCCTAACACATTGTGCAATTTATAAAGCGAGTTGCCAGAATTTCTAGGAGGTACCTGCTCATGTGCAGATGAGGGAGGCTGCCTTAGATCTGATAAAGGACCATGGAAAAATCCTGAAATATTGAAGGTCATATTCTATTCTTGGTTGCTTTTTTTTTTTGACAGATCTTTATAATGTACTTTGGCAGAAGTTATACTATACCAGTCTGACTTGTAATTGGCTAACAGTTGATTGTGTTTGCAAAATTTTGTAGATGGTTCTTAATGGTGAACCACGGCGGGCAAGGCAAGTAGTAAAGGTTCTCAACAGTGATGGGAAGGTTATTGCATATGCAAAGCCTCGATACCCAATGGTAACTTTTTGCATGGCTGATTGTTATATAACTTGATCAAGGGGAGCCAATTTGGTGCTTCACACTTTTTTCTCAACGGTCTATTTATCATATACCACTCTCACTTGTCCTACTCTCACCTAACAGGTAAAAGGAAGTGATACATCTACTGCTGAATCAGGGTCAGAAGCTGAGGATATAGCTTCTCCAAAAGCAAGGAAGAGCTATTCGCACCTTAGACTGACCCCTGTTCGTGAGGAAGTGAGTCTTGATCTGTTATACACATTTCTATTACTTAAAATAAATAATACATAATAGCTAATCTGACAAGATATTGTGGTGTCGTTTGATCTACATAGCTGACTCCATATTGTGGCAAAAGGCTTTGGCTGTTGTTGTTTGTTGCAGTCCACAATATTTAAAGATATTGTGAGATGACATGTAATCAAAATATAACATTAAGAGACCTGTTCAGAGAATTTTTCCTGTTCTGTTTCGGTTATAATTCTCGTTCATGTTGTGTTTTTATCAGTCTAAGGTGGTAGGAAAGACAAGCTTTGCAAGTAATTTGTCTGGGTATGATGAATACGTTCCAATGGTAGACAAACCTGTTGATGCTGAATGGAAGAGGCAAATATCTCTACAGAGGACTCATACCTTAAAAGGTTGGTGACTTGGCATTTATTGATACATCCTTTTGATGTATCTTATTTATCTTATTCACTAAACCTTCACCCTATTGCACAAGTAGGTTTATGATGATTGTTTCTGGACTTTACTGCTATAACTTAGGTATAGCATTCATGGGGTTGTAAAGATTATTTATATTGTGCTATAGCATTTTCGGGGTTGGTTACCCCACAACGGTAGCCAAGATTGACAACTGCGGATCCTTCATATAGCATCCAGATTTCATTTGCACTTAAATTTCCAAAGGCTTTTGATGAGAGTGTCTGTTTGAGATCTAAACCATTCGTTGACTTGGATAGTTGTAGATTTTAGGAGAGTTAGTTTCTTGATGTGAGTTATTTAATATGATTTTCTGAATACAGGAACACGTCCTCTTCTTGACACACAGAATACTCCAGAAGGAGTTAAAGCTCGGATTTGGGTAGCACTTACTGCCTTTTTCTTGATGGTATTCGCTCTTTTCCGTCAATTTTCTTGCCGCATGACCAACAAACTTCCTAGAATATCATCTAATGAAGATCAGAGAACTTCAGAACCTACTCTCGAGACAAGAAACATGGAAGTTCTTTCTCCATCAACCCAAGAAAATACAGAGGAAATTCTCCTTCCTTCGATGCTAAAAAGGTTAGGCGAGCTTGAAGAGAAGGTTGCCACACTCCAATCTAAGCCATCTGAAATGCCATATGAAAAGGAGGAATTGTTGAATGCTGCTGTATGCCGGGTGGATGCTTTGGAAGCAGAGCTAATTGCTACTAAAAAGGTAGGATGGGTATTTTTGTTTAACACCAAGAAATTGCAGTCATGAGAAACCAATTTTAATTGCCGTTTGGCCCTAATATTTGATATTTCTGGAATATTTGATATTTCTGGATTATGCATAGGCTCTCTATGAAGCGTTAATGAGGCAAGAAGAGCTGCTTGCTTACATTGACCGCCAAGAAGAAGCCAAGTTACGAGTAAGTTGGCATCTGTATCTTAGCAAAGTTAAAATCTTCAAAACAAAAGGGACAATTTTCAGATTTCTAATATGTCTGTTTTCTTATTTTGTTGTGTTTCAATCAGAAAAAGAAGTTTTGCTGGTGAGGTATATGGCTCATAGAAAGATACTCCACAAATATACTCCAATGAGGAAGATGTTTCTCAGATCACGATTGTAGTAATACTTACGGAATGTTGTACCAATGATGTAACTGTATCCACTGTTTTTCAGTGTATACTATGAGTAAACTAAACAGATAATTACTTCACCTGTGTGTATATCCATAATAGCATCTTTGCTAGTTTGTTAAACACAAGCTCTTTCAGTTTTTGTTTGTAGCCATCTTTGTATCTGGTTTGTTTTCTTGCTTATTTATGTCCTCTGGTTTTTGTATTTCTGCTTTCTAGAGAAGTAAAACTTTGCTCTATTGTTTATTCTAATGCGTAGGGTGGTACTATGTTTTTAGTTGTTTCTAATCCAGCAGAGCTTTTGAGGCACCTAATCACAAACACAGGGTTTGGTTGGTAGTATCGCCTGTCAAAAGCTAATATCTTTTATAGGATCTATTTGCAGTGTTTGGTCAAAAGGAATATATTGGACACTAGGCTATCTATGACATAGATGTGTTGGCATCATTAGGAATTGATGTTACCATTATGATGACTGCCAAAGCAGATGTGTCAGGATAAATAATTTAACTATTATTGAGACACTGTAAGATTTATTTTAACTGTATATTAAAATAAAATCAATGGCTTATATTTTAAAAAATATTACACAATTTGTTATGCATAGATTTATTGGGAGAAATCCTCCTTTTACATAAAGTTTGAAGATTGCACATAGGCAAAGGTGTTACAATTACAATGATTAATGAAAACCAAATGTTACTATGAATGTGCTTGAGACTCAAAGATGTGTTATACACAATTGTCAAAATATAGCAAACTTACAAGAATAACAATACTGTATGAAGAAGATAGATGAATTCTGCATGCATTCAAGGGGGCTGATAATGTAGATAGTTTCCAACTTTACAACTCTTTGGTTTTTGAAGCTCGGTCACATAACAAACTTACTAGTGGAAGCAAAACTGTAATCACACACAAACCCGATAAAGTTTGTGAACAAAAGCAAACACTCGAGGAGAGTCTATAGAAGAAGAATCTTATGAAAATGCACAGCAGATATAACGTACCAACTTCTTCTTCTTTTTCTTCTTGTCAATTTGAGCTTGAAGACCATCTTGTTTAGCAAGAGCATCATCTAGTGCCTAAAAAATCAGATACATCGATTATTCAATGAATTTGTAAAGTAATTGTTTACTTATAATAGTGCTCTGAGAGAGTAAAGAAGTGTTATTAGAAGCGTACCTTTTTGGTTGCACCCAAGACTTGTTCAAGACTAGTGACTCTAATTAGAGCATTGTTAAGCATTTCTTCTTTTTCTGGAGGCATGACAGGTCTAGCAGAGAGAACAGCAACTTTCTCTTCGAGTTCAGCCATGCGTTTCATTACGGCCATATAGTCATTGCTTGAAATGGCAGGTGCTTTCAACATATTGCCATCATAATACCCTGAGTTGCCACCATAGAGTGCTGCTTCTGTGATTTTCCTTGGCATGCTACTTGTCATGCGAATCATTGTTACAATTCCCATAATAAGTGCCATTATTCCACCAACAAATTGACTGCTAAGTTTACCAGAATTCGTTCCATTATTGTTAGGGAAACAATCTGCCACCATAACAAACAATAATCTATCAACGTCATGTTTGAATTGATTTATTTGAGTTTATGTACGAGACGTGAAATGATACAATACCTTTAGAAATTGCATATTTATCATTTTCCATTGTTTTGTTCCATGATGAATCAACTCCTTTGTCAAGTACTGGAACAAAGGAATCATACTGATAAACACCGCATTTCTTTGCAACCTGCAATATTAAAAAAACATAGCAATTGAATTAGAAATTTTGAGTTTAATTTCATAAAGTAATGAAACTTGTTCTAATCCTGTTTGAAAAGATAAGCAAACTAGGAAGGTGATTTCCTATAACTTACAGCATAGGATTTGGGTGTATCCGCGGATAAACAATGAACATCATGTGTCTCTGGATATGCTTCTTTGAATCCCTTCTGATATGTAGTTTCTTCTTGTTTGATTGTTTTCTCCTCGATTCCAGATACGACTTTTCTTGTGCATTTACCAACACCATTTTGCGCCAGCTAAATCATCCAAAATAAATAAGTAATCGCTATTGTTTTTCTTTGCTATATGAATGCTATTACTATTAACCATGTCACAAAGAAAACACATCATTTTTGCAGTAAAACTACCTTCAAGATCTCTGGATCATTCCATGGACCCTTGTCTGATAGCATGCATCCACCTTTATCTGCACAAGTACAAGTACCTCCCAAGAACTCTGGAAGTTCACTGGCATCAATGATTTCTAGCAACTTGCTTTGGTACTTGTTGCCTAGCACCTGGTGAATAAATCATTAACAGGTTCAGTTACTTGCATAACAAGTTAACTAAAAATAAACCATTTGTACAGATTTGTAAGTAAGCCTAAAATGCTTACATGGATTTTTGAGGTAGTCTTAGGATCAAGGAATGACTTAACAGTGTTCCACAAGAGCCTAAATCCAGAACCAGCATTGATGATGAACATACGGTTCAACGACTATATGAAAAAAAAAAGTCCGATTAGGGTAAATTTACAGGTCCATTTAAACTATTATCATGCTTATGGTAGATAGGGCTGCCGTTTTTGAGGGTGTGCAAGGTGGGTTATAGCACATGACCTCAAATTTTTCACGGTTAAAATGTGACTAAATATGATCCCTAGATGTTTTTCCACGATTAATCGTGACTAACTTACACAGAGTCTTCAAAAACTTAAGACGACTCTGATGGTAGAATAGATAAAAACCAGTTACCTCAGGATAGTTATCACCATCAATCTTCTGAAGCCTTTGGAGGAGATCTCTTGCAGCTTTGTTCATACTTTTAAGACCCTGAATACCAAACATGCTAGTCAATAATTATGTGAAGCTTATTACAATATGAACAAAACAGTTTTAAGAAGTAGAATTTTATACACACCACTCCTTGCACATCCAAGATAGTTGTGCTTTGATCAATGTGCTTCTTTGCTGCAATTGAACATGCAGGCAACTTAATAGCAAAAGTCCTCTCAAACTCTCTGACATGGTACTTGAGATAGCGTTCAACCGATGTCACTTGCAACAGCTTGCTACAATCAACCTGACCCAATCTTTCAATGTAAACAGGTCTTCCTTCTTTATCAACTCCATGATGCCCTTGTGGATAGTATTTCAGAACTTCATCAAGCTCCTTGAATTCAAAATCCTTATAACAGAATAAACAGTTTATGGTAAGGTACATAAATGGAAAATGCTATGTAAAAGTACATGATTTCTTTTTCACTTGAATATACCTCCATGATTGTGTCAGCACCAAACTCCTTTTTCCATTTAAGCATATCTGACCACATTTGTTTTGTTTTCTCTATGTCATACTTTCTTGCCCTCAAAAATCTAGACAATTATAGGTTCATTTAGAGCATTGAAATCAAATCAAGGCATTGATTAAACCTACTCATGCTATAATCATAAATATATAACTGAAAAATACCACGAGATTCTAGGCTAGGAAGCCGAAACACAGACACCAGACATGACAGAGATTCTAAGAGGCACAAATGTGGAACCGAATAATCATATGCTAATTCACATGTGATAATGATTACCTTAGCATCATATGAGGATCATCATGCTTTGAGGGTAAGAGCTCTTCCAAGATGAGTGTTTGGCGGCGTCAACAATGGTTAACTCTTCTGCATCAAAATTATCTTCAATAGAGATAGACATAACCCTGCTATGCTTCCTCCCCTTCTTGCTGAAGGAACTCTTGAACTTACTTGAGGCACTCAATGCCACCTTCTTAATAGACCCAACCCTTTTCTTCTTCTCATCCTCAGAAGACTCTATTTCATAACCTATCAAGAAAATCCATAAACTCATCATCCATATTCCAATGATAACAAAAAACAAGAAACTGACGAATAATTCAATCGAACAAACTCACCGAGTTTAATAGGCCGGTCAACAGGCGCAGACATGAGGTCACACATGAGTGAATGAATGAATATTGCAAGATAACTCGAATGGTCAAGAATCAAGCACTAGCATACATATTGAGGATTCATGTGCACCTATTAGTTATATACATATACCTTTCAACCATTATCATGAACAACAAAAACAACAACATGAAACATGTCAGAAAAAACTTAGAAAAAACAATGAAAAGAGAATGTTAAGAGAAGAGATATGGATAGGTACCTTTGACAAACAAGAATGTAGCTAAGGTAGGGGTTTGAAAAAGAAGAAGAAAATGCAAATATATCAACAGAAAAAGCGGGGTATTGAAAGAGTCTTGTTAGGTTTGATTTGGTGTTAGCGAAATGCATGCCACTCCGTTCATTCATAATCTTATTTCCCACGTAATCTTACCAACTCATCATATATAAATATTTGTCACAAGTTTATTTTAACAAGTTAAATATTAGAGAAAACAAGTTATACATATAAAAATAGTACAAGTGTTTGTAATAATTAAAGGAAAAGTATAAGTATTGTGTTGTGTGTGATTAATTGATCTCTTCAAATTTACTGCCAACAAAAGTCAGCTGTTATAGGGTGCTCTACCACTATGTTGGATATTAATAGAAATGTACATCTAACGTGGTTTACAGCAGGGATTGAAAGCATTGATTAGAGATAAATGGACTTGTCATCCTCAATAGCTTTGAGAAAAAATCACACATGTCCCATTTTTTATCATTAACAGACTTAGTAAATGTTACTTATAAGGAAATTATCCTACTGCCCTAGTATTAGACCATAGTAGATGTGGACTAGTTTAAATATCCGCAAATTCTTATTTACCCAACTAAAAAAGTCGAGTAAAGTTACTTTAGTGTAAAATATATTGAAAACAACAAACAACTGTACTATTAATAAATAATTAAATATGTTAATATTGAATGATGTCATGTGATTGGTTGAAGATACACTATTTAATTTTTTGTGGTGAGTAGAGAAGTTATCCCCTTAGATATTTTAACCGGGTAGTCCGCAAATATTTTTTCCATTATGGGATATGCGACACTCCAAGTTTGACTTGTTATTTTTTCTTTCCCGGTGTATTATATTGACCTCGTTCACGTGTGTGCGATAAATTGTCACATTTTACTATGAAAGTTTCAAATAATTTTTTTGAAGAATTGTCGGAAAGATTGATTAGTGTTAAAATTATTGAAATATTTGATATAATGTTAGATATAATCTAAGTTGTGTAATCCAAACCCAAATTCAATTAGGGTTTGTTAGTCTACTTAGTGTATAAGTTAATTGTATATAAATAGACTAGTTTGTAAATCAATTTATAAAAATTCAGTTCATAATAAAATATTTATTTCCTTTATTCTCTCTTTCTCCCCTCACTAAAAGTGTCTCACGCACTAACAAATTGACATCTAGAGCTCCGATTAGATTCTTGATCGTGTTTTCAAGAATCACACGTCAGAGATCATATTTTCGGGATTGTGGATTGTTCACTAGCAATCACAACGAAGAATAATGGTGACAATAGCATTCAGAATTCTCTTCCAACTCTTGACGACAAGAATTGAAATCGATGGAGAAAACAAATGCAATCTCTGTTTGGCTTTTATGAAACCCTACACGTGGTTACCAATTGTGTTTCTGCGTTGGCTGTAAATGCAACCGACACACAAAAAATAGGCTACAACGAAGCTAAGAAGAAGGATTGCAAGGTTGCATATTGCATTCAAAAGACAATTGATGCGACAAACTTCAACGGGACCTCTCATGCTGAATCGACAAAGGAGGCCTAAGATATTCTTGTCAAATACTATGAAGGATGTGAGATAGTCAAGGTTGTCAAGTTGCAGACCTTATGTCGACAATATGAATTGTTGTTGATGGGTGAAGATGAAAATATTATAGAGTATGTGTCGAAGGTGCAGAAACTCGTCCATCGCATGAAGGTTTGTGGTGAAACCCTAACTGGTAAGATGATAATTGAGAAGGTAATGTATATGTTGACTTCTCACTTTGATCACATTATCATAGTTGAAATTCTGGTGCAGTAGCAGACTCAAATGTCCTATAAGAATATGGAGACATCTGATCTGACATTAGACAAACAGACAAGGTAGAGTAATACAACAGTGCAGGAAACATAAAGAACACATCATAATTGGTAAACCAGTTCGGTTCAAACTAACCTACATCTAGGGGCTACCAAGCCAGGAAGAAGACTCTAATATCAGTAGTATTATTTTATATAAACAACCTCTGGTTTACAGATAAACAACCTCCAGTTTACCTAATCACTACCCAATGAAACCTTTATATTAGAAGACCATCTAAGACAAGAGAACCTATGCTTACTCCCTAATGATACCTAACTGTTGCAAACTTCTGCAACAAAGACAACCTATTTGAAGAACACCTCTTCAAATAACAAAAGCAGTCAAAGACTCTTGACACACATACTTGGAATTGCTTCAAAGCTTCTTCCAAGAACACAACTCAACTAATTGCTTCACAGTTTCTGAGTGAGTACATCCATCCTCTTGCCCACGGGCTTTGAGGTACAATTCAGTGACTATTCCACAATTCGGGTGGTTCACACACACGGCTAACCCTAACCGATTACATCTTTCTATAATTGGATAGCTTACTAAAACTAGGTTACAAAGTCCTTATTTATTACCTATCACCCAAATGGATTTGGGCCTTCAAACAACAACATATCAATTGTAACAAATTGCAAAAACAAACTCTGCATAAAACAAACAATAGAAAACTTCTGCTAAAATCAAGGTCCTCAATCTGATTTTTCTCCTTAGCTTTTGATTGAATCTTTTAGACCTCCACATATGTCTTCAATGACACGCCACATATGATGCATCATATTCCCAGAATATTCAGCATAACTTAAAACAGAACTGTAACAACTTTAACAGTTCAGTAGCACGATGTCTGATGTCACGACATCTCTTTCGACATGTTGTTCCAAATGTTGATTTAACTCAACACAACATGTTTAGGCATTCCAATATGATTTACAAGTTCTTAAATATCCTATTGTACAATACATTATTGCTACTATTATTTGTTTTTCAAAATTGATGCCAATCCTTAGAAACAAGGATCTTATAATCTCCCCTTTAGCAAATTTTGGCTAAAACAAATAAGTACAAAAAAATATATAATAAAACATTACATTGAATCAGTAGCAATAATTTACAATTAACAATTAAAAATTCCCCAGCAGAAATATCCCTTGTTTTCTACACACATCTTCAGATCTTGAGTTGCGGGCAATGTCTCAACATCCCATTAAACATCTTATTTTCTCCATTGAACCAACCCCGGGTGTGCTAGGTAGGAGAAGGGAGAAGACTTGGTGTTGGATTGCGGGATATACTGCCGCCTAAGTAGCATTAGAGACATTTCAGAAAGGATTCTGAAAAGTCTCCATGTAACTCAGAACACGGGTCACAACTGTGTTCATAAACTCAGATCACAAGTCACAACTGTGTTCATAAACTCAGATCACAAGTCACAAAATTTTTTAGGATGGAACATGATAGACATTTTGGTATATTCCATTTGGACACTGTGACTTAGATATAATTTCAATCTCTCGTTTCAATTTCTGAGTGATATATAACTTTCTCTCCCCCTTTTTAGCAAACATTTGACAATGGGAGCCTTCACAAAACCAGATCCAAGCGCATGAAGCCCAAACTAGAATGAACCTCGTGATGATAAATACATCAAGTTTTCACTTGATAATAGAGGTAGAGAGATTCTCTATAAATAGGCCATGTAATAACAACTTTTGGTCTTTGGTCAAGGAGAATAAAGTTTGACTTGATGGACTGCACTAAAAACAACTTTGTACAATCCAAACTCACTCTGACCATCTTTAATAGAGTTTGGATGTTTCTGTTGAGAGGAGTTAGTTTCAATAAAGGAACAAGTTACCTCATCTTTGTACATCATGCAATTACATATGATTACTGACTCTTCTTTCACTAATCCGAACTGCCTCTTTCTGAGATATCATACCATGTGACTTTGACCATATTCCTTCACATGGAGAGAACTATTCTGGCTTTATAATTTCTATACTTTTGCAATATGACCCCATATATATCCACATAAACTTGCAAGGCCACTTCTTACTTCTGTTTTTCCTTGTTCACATATAGTCATGACTCAGCCACTGATTCTGAGATTCACAAGAATATTGATGTTCCAACATCATATGAGACATCCACAACACTACTACAAAACTTAGCTGCCTTGGTTCTGAGATCACAATTGTTTCTCAGCTGCTCATCAAATATAATTTTATCTTTAGGACACTCCCATTTAAGAACAATACAAATATCCTTTCACACTCACTATAGTATAATTACTCCCCCTCAGTTGTAGCTTGACAGACATATTAGCACAACATAATCAACATTAGATATGTATAAAATAGATGTTTAAACATCAGTTAGAATATTCACAAATGCAACATTTTGCTCCCCCTGCATACAACATCAGTATTCACAGATGCACACACAATGACATTTTGCTCCCCCTGTGTGACACCCCAATTTAATTCGAATATTAAGTAATTAAGAATTTAATTATTTATTTAATTAAGGACTTAAGTATTAATATTTTTGGATTTAATCGGATCATTTAAAGAAAAGAAGAGTTGGGTGGTGTGAAGAGTAATTAGAGGGTGTGAGGAGTAAATTACTCTACTTTTACTAATTACTAATTATTGTATTTTATTTGGAAATAAATAAAGGAATATAACAAGGAATATAAAAAGGAAAGGAAGAAAGAAGGTCTTTTTGGAAAAGTTATTTCACGTGGAATTGGAGAAGAGAAGAGAAAAGAGGAAAAAAGCCAACGCCGAGGAAATCAAAGATCATCGCGAGGTAAGGGGTGATTTCATTCGATTTTAATGCCTTATGGGTTTTGGGAATTAAATGGATGATTGGGTATGTTAGGAAATTTGATTTTGATACATATAGGTTTGTAGGAATAAACCCTATTTTGTGTCAGATTATAGGGTTTAAGACCATTAGAGTGTCGAACAATTAATAGGAATGAAGAAACAATGTTGTATGATGTTGTATTGGTGTATAATGGTTGAAAATTGGTGTTTCTAATGTTACAATTCGTATGGAAATGATTGGAAGTGATAAGGAATGCATAGATGCTGTCAAAATAGCAGATTTTGAGTCTGCAGGTCGTGGGAACCGGTTCCCAGTGGGGAGGAACCGAGTTCCCAGTGTAAAACTTTCAAAACTGGGCATTTTTGTACGTGGGAACCGGTTCCCAGTGGGGGAGGAACCGGGTTCCCATACAAAATTCCAGGGGGCGCTCATTTTCAAAAAGTGGGAACCGGGTTCTCCCAGTGAGGAACCGGGTTCCACTGTGTAATTTTTCAAAACACTTAAAACTTTAAAAAGTCATATTTTCCAAACCGTAACTCCGATTCGAGTGCCGTTTTCAGCAGTATTTCTTAAATTAAAAATACTATCTTTTAAAAAGGGAAAAATATTATTTTGTTGAAATTATTTTAAAAAGAGTCGAGCTTCCGATTTTGAAAAGTGTGGATAGTTAAGGATAATGGGAAAATTATTATAAATGGTCTGAATTATCGAATGAGAATCAATGCTTACAATGTTATATTTTGATGTTCATTATGATTGAATGTAATACATTGGTGATTGGCATTGTGTGGATTATATTGATATCATAATCTGTGAAGTGGTGTTGCATGCTTTTATGATGCATGCATAAGCATTTGTTAATTGGTTCATTCCCATTGTGCGGAACTGAACTGGCAGAGCCAATAAACTTACCAGGATTTTGAGGTAGTGAGGCTAGATTCTTGACCCAGTGGTTATGGGCGAATCATGGATTGTCGCTGTCTTTCCACATGTAAACGGAGCAGTGGGTGAACTCGGTTCACGTTTTGGTACCACATGCATAGAGTCTGCATTGCATATGGGATTGTAACATGCTAGGATGGTTTCCAGTGTTGCAATTTCCATCGTTTGTTATATTTACATGTTCATTGTGTGAGATGCATTTGTGAATTGGCTATGACTATGTGTTTGGATAATGGACTAATGTATTTAATTATTCCGTTGTATTTAAAAACGTATAATGCATTTTATAATGGATAGAAATCTCACCCTTACTTTAATGATTTCAGATTTGAAGTGATTAGCTGCTTAGAATCAGTGAGGATAGCTTCTAGAGTCGAGTTATTAGTTAATCCGCGTGTCAGTGTCGTGCTCTGGTAGATGTAACACTGGGGAAACGTTTGATTTGAGATTCCTTTTTGGATATTAAATATTAGTTTTGGTTAATGTTTCAATTTATTGTCCTGGAATATTTACGAATGACGTATTCAGAATTTGTTATGTTACATTTCCGCTGTTAACATAACTTTTGGTTTGTTTATTTAATGATTTCCTTCAGTGAAAGCATGACATATGTTTGGTTATAATTTTGAATTATATTAAAATTGTGATGCCTCTTGATATGTGTTAAGTACTCTGATTATTAAATTATAAATCGCGGGTAATTAGAAGGGGTGTTACAATAGTGGTATCAGAGCCTGGTTGGTCGTGTCTTAGAGTCGTTATCCCTTTTGTATGCGACTAGTGCAAGATAACACTGTCGATACTTGTGTGCTGATGAGGTTGTTTTGTAATGTTAGAGAACAATGGCTGGAAGATGTAATGGAAGAAACGATGCTGCTATTGCTGAAGCCTTGGGAATGTTAGCTGGAGTGCTCAGAGGGAATCAGCAGGGAGCTGTTATTGGTGCTGACAGACAATTGGGGAATTTTCAGAGGAATAATCCTCCATTGTTCAAAGGTACACATGATCCCGAAGGTGCTCAGAAATGGTTGAAGGAGATCGAGAGGATCTTCAGAGTGATTGATTGCGCTGAGGAGCTGAAGGTGAGGTATGGTACTCACATGTTAGCAGAGGAAGCTGATGACTGGTGGGTTGCTACCAGGACTGAAATGGAACAAGATGGTATTGCACTGAATTGGGCTGTGTTTAGGAGAGCATTTCTGAGGAAGTACTTTCCTGAAGACATTCGGGGTAAGAAGGAGATTGAGTTTCTAGAACTCAAGCAGGGCAACAAGACTGTAAGTGAGTATGCTTCGAAATTTACTGAGTTGGCGAAGTATTATGCACATTACCATAACAATGCAGATGGAGAATTTTCCAAATGTATCAAGTTTGAGAATGGTCTGCGTGATGAGATCAAGCAGGGTATCAGGTATCAACGCATTAGGAGGTTTTCTGATTTAGTAGATTGTAGTAGGATTCTAGAAGAGGATCTTGCTAGTACTAAGTCAAATGCTCAGAGTTATGCTGATCGTAAAGGAAAGAGACATATGGATCGTGGTAAGCCATATGATAGGAATAATCAGAAATCTGGAGGTTGGAAGAAGCCTAGTGGGGGAGACTCTGGTTCTTCTGGTTCTTCCATAAAGTGTTACAGATGTGGTGAATTGGGACACCGAGCTCCTAATGCAAGAATGATGCGAAGAAGTGCAACAACTATGGAAGATTTGGTCATTTAGCTGCTGAGTGCAGATCCAGAAGGATAACTTGTTACAACTGTGGCGAAGAGGGACATACTCGTTCGCAGTGTACTAAGCCAAAGAAAGAGCAATCTGGTGGGAAGGTGTTCGCTTTGTCAGGATCAAACGTTAAGCCAGATGATCGGTTGATTAAAGGTACATGTTTTATTAATGGCATACCTTTAATTGCAATTATTGACACTGGAGCAACACATTCTTTTATTGCTTTGGATTATGCTAAAAGATTGGGTTTGGAAATTTCTAATATGGATGGGAGTATGGTTATTGACACTCCTGCGTCGGGTTCAGTGACTACTTCGTATGTTTGTAGGAATTGTCCTATCGTCATTTTTGGTAGAGGTTTCGGTATGGATTTAGTGTGCCTACCTTTAGAACAACTTGATATTATCCTTGGAATGAACTGGTTGGTATTCAACCAGGTTCATATCAACTGTTTTGAAAAGACGGTCATATTTCCTGAGGTAGCTAAAGTTGAAGATGTGACTATGTCAGTTAAGCAGATGAATTCAGCCGTTAGAGATGGAGCGGTAGTGTTTATGTTGTATTCCTCGACGGAAGTGGAAGGAAAAGCTAAGAGTGGTGAGTTACCTGTTGTGAGCGAATTTCCAGAAGTATTTCCGGAAGATGTTAGTGAGCTACCACCTGAGAGAGAGGTGGAGTTTACTATAGATTTGATTCCTGGAACTAGTCCGGTGTCGATGGCGCCTTATCGCATGTCGGCATCTGAGTTGTCTGAGCTGAAGAAACAGTTGGAAGAGTTACTTGAGAAGAAGTTTATTCGGCCTAGTGTTTCACCGTGGGGTGCGCCGGTATTGTTGGTTAAAAAGAAGGAAGGAACAATGAGACTGTGTGTTGATTACAGGCAGTTGAACAAAGTAACAATCAAGAATCAGTATCCATTACCGAGGATTGACGATTTGATGGATCAGTTGGTTGGAGCTTGTGTATTTAGTAAAATTGATCTGAGGTCTGGATATCATCAGATTCGTGTTAAGGCGGGAGATATTCAGAAGACTGCATTTAGAACGAGGTATGGGCATTATGAATATTCTGTTATGCCGTTTGGAGTTACTAATGCACCTGGTGTTTTTATGGAGTATATGAACAGGATATTTCATCCGTATCTGGACCAATTTGTGGTGGTATTTATTGACGACATTTTAATCTATTCTAAGAGTGATGAAGAGCATGCAGAACATCTCACAATTGTCTTAGAATTGTTGAAGGAAAAGAGGCTGTATGCGAAATTGTCTAAATGTGAGTTTTGGTTAAGTGAAGTAAGTTTTCTTGGTCATGTGATTTCCAAGAATGGCATTGTTGTTGATCCTATAAAAGCAGAAGCGGTATCTCAGTGGGAAGCGCCGAAGAATGTTTTAGAGATTCGTAGTTTTCTTGGTCTCGCAGGTTACTACAGGAAATTCATTGAGGGATTTTCGAAGTTAGCTTTACCGTTGACTAAGCTGACTAGAAAGGGTCAAGCGTTTGTTTGGGATGCAGATTATGAGAAAGGATTCCAAGAGTTGAAGAGGAGGTTGACTAGTGCTTCGATTCTGATTTTGCCGAATCCGGCAGAATCTTTTGTGGTATATTGATATCATAATCTGTGAAGTGGTGTTGCATGCTTTTATGATGCATGCATAAGCATTTGTTAATTGGTTCATTCCCATTGTGCGGAACTGAACTGGCAGAGCCAATAAACTTACCAGGATTTTGAGGTAGTGAGGCTAGATTCTTGACCCAGTGGTTATGGGCGAATCATGGATTGCCGCTGTCTTTCCACATGTAAACGGAGCAGTGGGTGAACTCGGTTCACGTTTTGGTACCACATGCATAGAGTCTGCATTGCATATGGGATTGTAACATGCTAGGATGGTTTCCAGTGTTGCAATTTCCATCGTTTGTTATATTTACATGTTCATTGTGTGAGATGCATTTGTGAATTGGCTATGACTATGTGTTTGGATAATGGACTAATGTATTTAATTATTCCGTTGTATTTAAAAACGTATAATGCATTTTATATTGGATAGAAATCTCACCCTTACTTTAATGATTTCAGATTTGAAGTGATTAGCTGCTTGGAATCAGTGAGGATAGCTTCTAGAGTCGAGTTATTAGTTAATCCGCGTGTCAGTGTCGTGCTCTGGTAGATGTAACACTGGGGAAACGTTTGATTTGAGATTTCTTTTTGGATATTAAATATTAGTTTTGGTTAATGTTTCAATTTATTGTCCTGGAATATTTACGAATGACGTATTCAGGATTTGTTATGTTACATTTCCGCTGTTAACATAACTTTTGGTTTGTTTATTTAATGATTTCCTTCAGTGAAAGCATGACATATGTTTGGTTATAATTTTGAATTATATTAAAATTGTGATGCCTCTTGATATGTGTTAAGTACTCTGATTATTAAATTATAAATCGCGGGTAATTAGAAGGGGTGTTACAATAGTGGTATCAGAGCCTGGTTGGTCGTGTCTTAGAGTCGTTATCCCTTTTGTATGCGACTAGTGCAAGATAACACTGTCGATACTTGTGTGCTGATGAGGTTGTTTTGTAATGTTAGAGAACAATGGCTGGAAGATGTAATGGAAGAAACGATGCTGCTATTGCTGAAGCCTTGGGAATGTTAGCTGGAGTGCTCAGAGGGAATCAGCAGGGAGCTGTTATTGGTGCTGACAGACAATTGGGGAATTTTCAGAGGAATAATCCTCCATTGTTCAAAGGTACACATGATCCCGAAGGTGCTCAGAAATGGTTGAAGGAGATCGAGAGGATCTTCAGAGTGATTGATTGCGCTGAGGAGCTGAAGGTGAGGTATGGTACTCACATGTTAGCAGAGGAAGCTGATGACTGGTGGGTTGCTACCAGGACTGAAATGGAACAAGATGGTATTGCACTGAATTGGGCTGTGTTTAGGAGAGCATTTCTGAGGAAGTACTTTCCTGAAGACATTCGGGGTAAGAAGGAGATTGAGTTTCTAGAACTCAAGCAGGGCAACAAGACTGTAAGTGAGTATGCTTCGAAATTTACTGAGTTGGCGAGAAGTATTATGCACATTACCATAACAATGCAGATGGAGAATTTTCCAAATGTATCAAGTTTGAGAATGGTCTGCGTGATGAGATCAAGCAGGGTATCAGGTATCAACGCATTAGGAGGTTTTCTGATTTAGTAGATTGTAGTAGGATTCTAGAAGAGGATCTTGCTAGTACTAAGTCAAATGCTCAGAGTTATGCTGATCGTAAAGGAAAGAGACATATGGATCGTGGTAAGCCATATGATAGGAATAATCAGAAATCTGGAGGTTGGAAGAAGCCTAGTGGGGGAGACTCTGGTTCTTCTGGTTCTTCCATAAAGTGTTACAGATGTGGTGAATTGGGACACCGAGCTCCTAATGCAAGAATGATGCGAAGAAGTGCAACAACTATGGAAGATTTGGTCATTTAGCTTCTGAGTGCAGATCCAGAAGGATAACTTGTTACAACTGTGGCGAAGAGGGACATACTCGTTCGCAGTGTACTAAGCCAAAGAAAGAGCAATCTGGTGGGAAGGTGTTCGCTTTGTCAGGATCAAACGTTAAGCCAGATGATCGGTTGATTAAAGGTACATGTTTTATTAATGGCATACCTTTAATTGCAATTATTGACACTGGAGCAACACATTCTTTTATTGCTTTGGATTATGCTAAAAGATTGGGTTTGGAAATTTCTAATATGGATGGGAGTATGGTTATTGACACTCCTGCGTCGGGTTCAGTGACTACTTCGTATGTTTGTAGGAATTGTCCTATCGTCATTTTTGGTAGAGGTTTCGGTATGGATTTAGTGTGCCTACCTTTAGAACAACTTGATATTATCCTTGGAATGAACTGGTTGGTATTCAACCAGGTTCATATCAACTGTTTTGAAAAGACGGTCATATTTCCTGAGGTAGCTAAAGTTGAAGATGTGACTATGTCAGTTAAGCAGATGAATTCAGCCGTTAGAGATGGAGCGGTAGTGTTTATGTTGTATTCCTCGACGGAAGTGGAAGGAAAAGCTAAGAGTGGTGAGTTACCTGTTGTGAGCGAATTTCCAGAAGTATTTCCGGAAGATGTTAGTGAGCTACCACCTGAGAGAGAGGTGGAGTTTACTATAGATTTGATTCCTGGAATTAGTCCGGTGTCGATGGCGCCTTATCGCATGTCGGCATCTGAGTTGTCTGAGCTGAAGAAACAGTTGGAAGAGTTACTTGAGAAGAAGTTTATTCGGCCTAGTGTTTCACCGTGGGGTGCGCCGGTATTGTTGGTTAAGAAGAAGGAAGGTACAATGAGACTGTGTGTTGATTACAGGCAATTGAATAAAGTGACAATCAAGAATCGGTATCCATTGCCGAGGATTGATGACTTGATGGATCAGTTGGTTGGAGCTTGTGTATTTAGTAAGATTGATCTGAGGTCTGGATATCATCAGATTCGTGTTAAGGCGGAAGATATTCAGAAGACTGCATTTAGAACGAGGTATGGGCATTACGAATATTCTGTTATGCCGTTTGGAGTTACTAATGCACCTGGTGTTTTTATGGAGTATATGAACAGGATATTTCATCCGTATCTGGACCAATTTGTGGTGGTATTTATTGACGACATTTTAATCTATTCTAAGAGTGATGAAGAGCATGCAGAACATCTCACAATTGTCTTAGAATTGTTGAAGGAAAAGAGGCTGTATGCGAAATTGTCTAAATGTGAGTTTTGGTTAAGTGAAGTAAGTTTTCTTGGTCATGTGATTTCCAAGAATGGCATTGTTGTTGATCCTATAAAAGCAGAAGCGGTATCTCAGTGGGAAGCGCCGAAGAATGTTTTAGAGATTCGTAGTTTTCTTGGTCTCGCAGGTTACTACAGGAAATTCATTGAGGGATTTTCGAAGTTAGCTTTACCGTTGACTAAGCTGACTAGAAAGGGTCAAGCGTTTGTTTGGGATGCAGATTATGAGAAAGGATTCCAAGAGTTGAAGAGGAGGTTGACTAGTGCTTCGATTCTGATTTTGCCGAATCCGGCAGAATCTTTTGTGGTATATTGATATCATAATCTGTGAAGTGGTGTTGCATGCTTTTATGATGCATGCATAAGCATTTGTTAATTGGTTCATTCCCATTGTGCGGAACTGAACTGGCAGAGCCAATAAACTTACCAGGATTTTGAGGTAGTGAGGCTAGATTCTTGACCCAGTGGTTATGGGCGAATCATGGATTGCCGCTGTCTTTCCACATGTAAACGGAGCAGTGGGTGAACTCGGTTCACGTTTTGGTACCACATGCATAGAGTCTGCATTGCATATGGGATTGTAACATGCTAGGATGGTTTCCAGTGTTGCAATTTCCATCGTTTGTTATATTTACATGTTCATTGTGTGAGATGCATTTGTGAATTGGCTATGACTATGTGTTTGGATAATGGACTAATGTATTTAATTATTCCGTTGTATTTAAAAACGTATAATGCATTTTATATTGGATAGAAATCTCACCCTTACTTTAATGATTTCAGATTTGAAGTGATTAGCTGCTTAGAATCAGTGAGGATAGCTTCTAGAGTCGAGTTATTAGTTAATCCGCGTGTCAGTGTCGTGCTCTGGTAGATGTAACACTGGGGAAACGTTTGATTTGAGATTTCTTTTTGGATATTAAATATTAGTTTTGGTTAATGTTTCAATTTATTGTCCTGGAATATTTACGAATGACGTATTCAGGATTTGTTATGTTACATTTCCGCTGTTAACATAACTTTTGGTTTGTTTATTTAATGATTTCCTTCAGTGAAAGCATGACATATGTTTGGTTATAATTTTGAATTATATTAAATTGTGATGCCTCTTGATATATGTTAAATACTCTGATTATTAAATTATAAATCGCGGGTAATTAGAAGGTGTGTTACACCATGCACACAACATCACATTTCTAAACACACATTAACACATAGTTAACTTCTCCTCCTCAACATCAGCACTTTAGAGCTTTCTAAAATACCCTTGCTCCACCAGAGTTACACAAAATAAGGACACATTTGATTTTGGTCCTCATGATACTAGAAGCATTCTTTATTTGGAATTTGACACAGTTTCCAAACTAGGAATCCTTGGCTTGCTTGCTACACAAGGTTCAGATTGCCACACTCTAATACTTGTAATAGAAGAAACCTCATTATTAATCATGCATATGACCAAAGATACGTCTTCAAAAGATAAGTTTGGATCTTATCTACCTTCTGGTGTCTTCAACAGTTGTGATGTTACATCTTTGTAAAGGACATTATTTTCATCACATACTTCATCACTCTTGATCCTGAATTCATATTTCCACACAACTATAACACAAATATCCTGCTCCCATCAAGATATTTGTCAACATTTGTATGTATCTCTTCACAAGGAATCAAATCTTCATATAATCACCAGATAATGTTGCAACACATCCTAAACTTGTGAAGATTAATATGGGCTCAATATTGACATTCAGCTCATAATTTAGCACGAGTACATTAGACAAAGACTCAGCTCCTGACAAAGTATATGTATTTGGCATTCAAGCTACATACTAATAGGTACTTAGTCTCCCGTCAAAGTACTTACCAGTTTGTCAATTAGAATTATCTACTCACACTAAATGATTATGACTGATTACTTCTTCGCACTTTACACTTACTTCCAAGCAACAATACATATTTTGAAGACACTGAGATGATGTTCCAACATCAGATACGACATCATCCATTATAGTATAGTTCTTAGGGTAACATCCATACTCACACTCAGCACTTGTGGGGAGGGAAACATGGGAAGAAAAAATAACATCAACTGATCAATCTCCAAGATTAGACAACCAAACATAACCAGGGGATACCGTGAGCCACATCTCAATAAGCTTTTCTTCAGACCTCTTGTCTGACTTTGAGATGATGGATGCCATTGTATGTACCTACAGAGGATATTCCCTCTACTAGGTTTCTGGAACAAACTTACCTAGGCATGACACAAAACAATATGCAGACTTTTCAAAGAAATCTGTCTCCATTAATTCTTCAAGACAATACCCATCCAAGACAACATGTCTGATATTTAGGGCAGTCACACGCATGAGCATTAAAGATTGTGGTTGGATCATAGTACTCTACTTCAAACAAAATTTGTTCCACGATCACGAACAATATTCCACAATTCTGGTTCCTTCGATCAGAAGGATCTTTCATATACAAGCTCATCTTGTGTTTACAAAAGGACTGTAAGAGATACCTTTATGAGTTCTTTTTAAGGGAATTGAGCTTAATTTCTCTACTCCCATATGCCTTGGTCAGAAATAAACTAACATCTGGAGTAGATAACCTGTTGATCGTGTCCTGATCAACTAATACAAGTCAGATGTCTCCTCTTCCAGATCAGGAGTATGTTTCAAACATAAATGTTCAACACATTCTTGTTTAGGACCTAAAGCATTTGTTCTTCAACTGGTAGTTGCATACCTATTGAAGTAATGTTATAACATACCATAGAACATCAGTTCTATCTTCTAGGAACATACTATCCTTGATAATCTTCAAGGTCTTCAAAATAATATGCAGATGTGCACGAGGATCGTTGATCAATTGATTCTCATTAAGTTCATTAATAAATGTCTTTATGATTGGACTTGAGGAAGACCACAAGTATCTTTGACACTTTTAATATAGTTAAGAAATTATTTGCCATATATTCTGTTGAGAGAATAATAACCCTAGGATTCTTCTTGTACTTTAAGGGTTATATCAAAAGCCATGCAGCAGAATATAACAATACTTCAACAAAATCTATACACAATGCTTTTACCATAATTCAAGCATAAGCAATAAAAATTAGGATTGAAAATAAATCAACCCTATGTACAGTAGCTTATCACTAAGGTATAGACTAGACATCACCAATACCATAACCAGAACTATGCTTAAACACAAATAGGCTTAAGAGTTTCCTTATCAATATCTTCACTCCCGCATGAAGGTTTTGACAACTTTTCTCTTTTGCTTAAATATAACTGAACAATTATCTTTATATTAATCCAAGATCTTCACTCCCGTATAAATCCTTTGACTTTAACCTTTATCTATCCAGCTTCATCATCTTCTTTCACTAAGAGGGTACAATAATTCTAGTCAGGTTTGTCTTCACCAGTCTTCCAAAAAATAGGTCCATCCTCCACTTCAAGGTGTAATACGGTGAACTGACTTTTTGTGTTTTTTGTATCGCAAATGTGCGGATAGCAAGAGTCGCCACCGACTTTTATTTTTATCCAATTAAGGGAAGGTAAAAGTACAGAAAAAGACCTTCGTTAGATTCTGAGTAAGGGAGAAGGTTATGAAAAGGGAAGGTATTAGCACCCCTTTCCATCCGTAGTTATCTACGGGCTCTTAGTTGCTTTATAGATCACCTTTGAAAATGTGCCTTCTGTGTGTTTGAAAAATGTTTTTCTGAAAAGGTATTTCACTTTGACTTTGTAATGATTCATGTAGGAATGTATACAAAGTGTTTGGAAATGTTTCGTTTTGAAAAGAGTTTGAACTTTGAAAAAAAGTGTGAGGTGTGAAAAGTATTTTGATAGAGCAAGCAATTAAAAGTCTTATTACCTACTCAGAATTGGTCGTTTTTTCGTATTATTTTACTTTCCTTTAGAATAGCGCTATCCATACCATTAGTTGGTAGGTAACTCCATTCGTTGGATGTAAGAGGGACATTCGAAGGGACATCGGATGGTCATAGAAGGCAACTTGTAGGAAGTATCCTAGCACATTCGAAGGGACTATCATCATTTTTCGTAGGCGACAATCGAGGGTCAAGATCATGTATTCGTAGGCGACATCGTGGGTCGATGATCTTTGTATCGAAGGGACTATGATGATTTGTTTTGAAGGCAACGGTGCTAGGATACCTCTACGTTCGAGGGACATGACCATTGTTTGAATCGAAAGGCAACGAGAGAGAATTACCTTAAGGGGTGCATGTGTGAAAGAGTGTGTTGATTTCAGATATGTTTATCTTGAAAATTAGTGGGCTAAGTTGATTTTATCTTGCCATACACGCCTAGTTACTAGCAATTGATAGGGTGCATAAATTAAAATGCGGAATGTAAAGATGCGGAAAGATAAAAGGTCCTACGCTATTACATGGCTTTGGGGCAGATACATAATCAGAAAATGCGGAAAATAAAAGCCTAAATTAAAGCTATTACATCCCATGAGCAATTACAATATTGAAAAAATAAAATGATAAAAGGAAAACGTCCGAATCGGAATAACCTGTGAAAGAATAAGAAAATCGAGAAATATGATGAAATCGAAATAAGAGAAAATGTTAGAAAAAATGCAATTTTTAATATGAGAAAATTATGACATGCTGGAAATAACATAAATATGCTAAAATAATTTTTTGGGATTTTTTGGAAAAGATTTAATAATTAAAATGCAATTAAATGTGATTAAAATGCAAAATTATGAATAAAAATAAATATGCATGCAAAAATACATTTTTTAATTTTATAAATTAAATAAACATTTTATGAAAATACTGTGAAAAGAAAAATATTTTTTGATGATTTTTAAATGCAGAAATAAAATATAGAAAAGAAATTAAAATGAATGAAAAATATTAAAATATGAAAATATGAAAATATATGAGTTTTGAAAAAGAAAAACCAAGGTTGGTCCTGGACGGATTCGAACTGGGGACATGAAGCTGAAACCTTGAGATCCAACGCGCTGACCACTACGCCATGTGTACATCCGTGTTTGAAAAGAGATTGAGTGGATTTTCACACGCGTCGCCTCCTGACTTGCTTCTTTACCGCGGGAGACTTCGTCTTCTTCGTTTTGAATATTTGAAGTTAGCGTCGGCCATTGTGCGTCGCTATGTCCCTGGCTAATTCAAAAAATCAAGCAAACATAATATAAATAAGTTCCAAGGCCATGGTTCGATTCAGAACATTATTCCGAATTCACTGGTGCTAGTCTCATGGTCTAATTTTACGTGTTTTAGGAAGCCCCAATTCGAAACCGGAAAACCTAACAATGGCAATATGAGTTCTAGGCCATGGAAACTCAATCAAATAACCCAGATCGCTTGCAATCTTCCTACTAATCACAAAAACAACAACCAAATATGTTAAAAATGCATGAAAAACAGAAATCGAATTTGGAAAAAGTGTGAGCAAACCGATTTCGAATTTCTTGTTTCTGGATGGTTTGGAATGAAATAAGTATCTGGAATCACTCCTGAGGTATCTAGGAATGCAATGGAAGCCTCAAAAATGCTTGAGAATGACTGGAAATAGGATTGCCAATTGCTTCAAGAACACGATTTTGTCACTTTGAGAATAGGGTTTCTGAGCCAATTTTTCCGTCTCCTTATGATTGTTATGCATTAGGTATATATGCTGGATGGATTTGGGATTGAATTTGGTAAGAATTGATCAATATTCAATGGAAATCAATTTTGATATTTTCATGAAATCAAATTTTCAAACTTTGGTCCAATTTCAATCCAATCTTGCCAAATTTGATCTAATTTCGAAATTGCTGGCATTTATGGGTTGATTGGATCACAAGAAAGCAATAAAAATCAATCTTCCAATCAATTTTGATTTTATAATTTATTTTAAGATTTAATTTGCATTTAAATGAATAAATTACAAATTAAATAGAAAAATAAATCAAAAATTCGTGGCATTGGGCTTAGACATTCCTAATTGCATGAGGAACAAGTTAGGATGAAGAAAAAGTAGGCCCATTTGCAAAAGATTTGATTTTTTGAAGTATCTCTCTTTGTGCATTCTTTCAAAATTTCCCAACTTGTGAATGGTGTATCTTGCTCAATTTTCCACATTTTTTAGAGTTCTTGGACTTTTTGGAAAGCTCTAAGAGTCCTCTAAACAATGTCTTTAGTCTCATCTCAATTAGAGTTACCATGCTCAATATATCCTTAAAACAAAAAGTTGACTTTTTGTTGACTTTGAAAAGGACCTGTAATGTTTTGAGCCATACCTCTCAAATGAAGCATTTTTTGGACATTCTTGTGAGACATGAAGTTGTAGAGAATTGAATTTCCTTCAAAACAAGAGGTGGTGGAAAAATTTCTGAGAAAGTATGAGAAAGTTATGATCAGTCAAAGTTCAGTTGACTTTTCACCTAGAAACCCTAATTTAGAAAGTTTGACTTTTGAGCAAATCTTGAGTTTTCTTGATGAATCATGATCAACCCTTGATCAAATGATGAATGTAACTTCAAAATGAGGATGTTGACCAAAAATCAGAAGTTTTGACTGTATGTTGACCACAGTTGACTTTTTGACCAATACAACTGATTTTCAACCATCTGAGCAATTGTCTGAGGAAACTTGACTTGTGAGGCTTGAAACTTGACATGGAGAATCTTTGAAGCATATGAGGAGGCATGAAAACCATTGGAGGTGTTAGAAGTCCATCTGGATCTGAGAAATGCCAAACCCTAGTTTGGGTTGATTGTCTAGGAGAGAGTTTGTCTGATCAACTCTTGAGGAATCCTTGAGCATGGATGTATGGAATGTCTTGAGAAGATGGAGGGCAAATTTTGGGGTATGACAGCTGCCCCTGTTCAATCTTCTTGTACTGGAAGGGTTAGATTGGCATGCTTTGCCTTTCGTGACCTGGAGGTAGAAGATGATTGAACACTCGAGTACACCTGAAAATTTGCACTCGCGGTTGGCTGATGATGCGGGAATGAGCTTATAGATGCCATTTGGAGAAGTTAGAGACTTCACGCTGGGGGATGAGTCGTACGCTAGACTCGAGATTGTTGATAGGATAGGAGACTGTCGGAGATGGGCTTAAGATGCCATCTGAAAGATCGATGCTGGGAGTGAACCGTACGTTAGGTTCTGTAGATGCTTCTGGAAAGAGCAAGGAGATGGGCTTATAGATGCCATCCGGAGGGAGTCATACGTTAGACTTCGTACTCATCTTGGAATGAGGTTATTGATTTGTATTGATTTTTAATCAAATATGCAGCATTCTGAAAGTGGAGAAATGTTGACAAGTAGTCGGAGATGGGCTTAAGATGCCATCCAAGGCAACCGAGTCGTACGCCAGACTCTGTAGTTCTGTTGATAGTAAGAGAGAGTCGAATAGATCTTCGTCTGATTACTCGAGGGATAGTAGTTGACGAAATGTGGATACTTCCACGTTGTGCATCGGTGTTGATCCACCTGTTATCGGAGGATAACTTGTGATCGTTCGGATAAGGTTTCCCGTCTGGCTTCGGGTATTAATCCTGGATCTGCTGTCGGAGGACAACGAGGTTGGTCGTTCAGATAGTTTTCCCGTCTGGATTCGGGTATTAATCTGGACCTGTTCGTCGAGCGACTTTCACTGTTTTGGAGAAAACAAGAGAAACTTTGATAGAATATTGTTAGTCTTATGCAAAGTATGATGCATGATAATGCGTATGAATGATATATGCATGAACTATGAATAATGAATAATGTATGCATGATAGATGTTGTGGTATTTCAAAACATATCCATCTTGAAGAAGATGAGGATGTTCGCTTAATAATGAAGTGGCGAAGACCCCTTGGGGAAGAAGAAGGATGATAACTTTGATTCCTCCGTGTACTATCGACCAAGTCTTGAGTCTAGACATTGTAGATGGTAGAGGTCGAGGAATGTGCCGAAAATCTTGTTCGTAGACCGGGAGAATTTAGGAGACACTCCGTGGGAATCTAGTGTGTAGATCCCGCCGTGGAAAAGTGAAGAGGCGCTCGGGATTTTAAGTGTAAACCAGGAGAGCGTTTGATGGCTACTGGTTGTAATCTCTGGCTGAGGTATAAGAGGTGTAGGTTTCCTCCGGTGCACTATCTGACCAAGTTCAAAATCTGGATACTACTGCTGCCGGGGAAAAGGGAATTGCTGAGAGATATTTGTTGGAGATGGATATCTCTGTTGGGGATGAAGTGTTACTGCTTGGAGACTGATGTAACACGATTCTAGTAGAGTGGAAATATTGCTCGTGTACTCGCATATACTCACTGGGGAGGTTTGTGGCGAGTGACACCTCTGGAGATTAGTGTCCTGCGGGAATGCTCTGTGGGGACCTTTGTCGTCATCTCAATTCCCGAAACCTGCAGTAAGTATTTTTGCATGTTCACTTTTCGTACGTTTGCGAACAAGTTTTTATTGTCGGATGCCTATAATCATTCAAAACAGGTGTCGGACTTTACGCAAACAACAACAAATAGAAATTGTGAAGAGAAAGAATTCATATTCATTTGAAAGGTGGCGTATGGCTAAGTAATTTATACAAGAGAAAGGTAAAAGGCTACGCGGAAACAATCTCGTTAAGTTCCAACCATGCTAGTACTCATATATTTCAACTATCTCATCTCCTTGCTGTCAGTAGAAAGTGATTGAATTGATCTTCGCCATTTGAATCTTGAATGCTGATAGTAGTCTGAAAGTAGGTGATCTGGAAGAGACATAGTCGTACGCTTAACATCCCTAACTTTTGCCTAGACCGCCCTTTCGGGTTTTCAGCCTACCGGGATACCCTTTTTTGCCCAAGCCGCCTTTTCAGGTTTTCGACTTGCCGGGTGTACATGTTTTTGTATATATCCTTAACTTTTGCCCGAACCCTTTTGGTTCGCCAGGATGCCCTTATTTTTGCCTAGGTTCAATCGACCTAGCGGGTCTCTTTTATGCGTAGTATTTTTTGACTATGTCTGCGTTCACAGGGTGTGGGAAGTCTTCACCATCCATGGTGCTAAGTATCATAGCTCCGCCGGAAAATACTGTCTTGACTACAAATGGTCCCTCATAGGTGGGAGTCCACTTGCCCCTAGGATCACCTTGTGGAAGGATGATGCGCTTGACTACTAGATCACCGACTTGGTAGACTCGGTGCTTGACCTTCTTGTTAAATGCTCTGATCATTCGCTTCTGATAAATCTGTCCATGGCAGATGGACGCTAGTCGTTTCTCATCGATCAAGTTAATCTGGTCAAGGCGAGTCTGGACCCAATCGTCTTCGCCTAACTCTGCGTCCTGGAGGACTCTGGTTGAGGGTATCTGAACCTCAATTGGTAGGACCGCTTCCATACCGTACACAAGAGAGAAGGGGGTTGCCCCTGTAGATGTTCGTACTGTAGTGCGATAACCATGAAGAGCAAATGGTAACATCTCATGCCAATCTTTGTAAGTCACTGTCATCTTATATAATCTTTTAATGTTCTTGTTGGCGGCTTCCACTGCGCCATTCATCTTAGGCCGATAAGGAGAAGAGTTGTGATGCTTGATCTTGAACTGCGTGCAGAGTTCGGCGATCATTTTGTTGTTGAGATTAGAGCCGTTATCTGTGATAATCCTTTCGGGAGTGCCATACCGACAGATAAGATTATGCTTGATGAATCGAGCCACGACATTCTTGGTAACTGATGCGAACGAGGCTGCTTCTACCCACTTGGTGAAATAGTCAATTGCCACAAGGATGAAACGATGTCCGTTGGAAGCTGTGGGCTTGATTTCTCCAATCATGTCAATGCCCCACATTGCAAAAGGCCAAGGAGCTGTTAGAACATTCAAAGGTACTGGAGGTACGTGTACTTTGTCTGCATAAATCTGGCATTTGTGACAAGATCGAGCGTATCGGTGACAATCAGCTTCCATGGTGGACCAATAGTAACCCGTTCTCAAAATCTTCTTAGCCATTGTATGCCCGCTGGAGTGGGTACCAAATGCGCCTTCGTGTAACTCTTCCATGATGCGTATTTCGTTTTACGGTCTACAGAGTAAGCACAAATCGTGATTGCGCTTGTACAAGATGCCGTTGCTGAGGAAGAATTTGGATGCAAACCTTCTCATGAATTTCTTATCATTGACAGATGCCCCTGTGGGATATGCCTGAGTCTCAAGATACCTCTTCACGTCGTAGTACCAAGGTTTCTCTTACGTATCCACTCATAACAATATCTTTGGTTCGTCAAACCTCTCAATGATGATCGGGGAGCCTCGTTGTCCCACCTAACCTTGAACATAGACGACATAGTAGCCAATGCGTCTGCCAACTGATTCTCTTCTCGTGGAATGTGGTCAAAAGTAATCTCTTCGAAGTAGGAGATCAAACTTAGAACATGCTTTCGATACGGGATGAGATTCGGATGCTTCGTATCCCACTCGCCCTTAATCTGACTGATCACTAAAGCTAAATCTCCATATACTTGCAAGAACTTGATTCTTAAATCAATAGCTGCTTTGATACCCATGATGCACGCTTCGTATTCGGCCATGTTGTTGGCACAACTGAAACATAATCTGGCGGTGAAAGGCGTATGTCCGCCTGCAGGGGATGTAATGATGGCGCCAATGCCATTGCCAAGTGCATTTGAGGCTCCATCAAAGACCATGGTCCATCGGGATCCTTGCTCGGTCCTTCGTGCGGGCTGGTTTTTCTAATCGAACTAGTAAAACATCTTCGTGCGGAAATTGAACGCATAGATGATAGTCATCTACGGCTTGATGAGCCAAATGATCGGCTACTATACTTCCCTTGATCGCTTTAGAAGTGTCTTGGATGTCATATTCGGTCAAGATCATTTGCCATCTTGCTATTCTTCGGAGAGAGTGGTTTCTCAAATATGTATTTTATTGGATCCATCTTGAAATCAACAAGGTAGTGTGGGTCAACATATCTGTCTTAGTCGGCGAGCAGCCCATGCCAAAGCGTTGCAAGTTTTCTCGAGCTGCGAGTATCTTGTTTCACAGTCGGTAAACTTTTTGCTAAGGTAGTATATTGCGTGCTCTTTTCGACCAGACTCGTCATGTTGCCCCAACACACACCCCATCGAGCTCTCTAATACTGTCAAGTACATGATAAGAGGTCTTCCTTCGGTAGGCGGCATCAGGATAGGAGGATTCTGTAGGTACTCCTTGATTTTGTCAAAAGCGATCTGGAAATCGTCGTTCCATTCCACTACTTGATCTTTCTTTAGTAACTTAAAGATTGGCTCACAAGTAGCAGTTAGATGTGCAATGAATCTGGCAATGTAATTCAAACGGCCTAAGAAACCTCTGATTTCCTTCTCGGTGCGAGGAGCTGGCATCTCTTGTATGGCTTTAACCTTGGCGGGATCAACTTCAATACCTTTTCCACTGACAACAAACCCTAGGAGTTTACCGGATCTGACTCCAAAAGTGCACTTGTTGGGGTTAAGCCTCAGTCTGTACTTCTTCAATCTGTCAAATAGTTTCTGCAAATGATCAAGATGTTCTTCCTCTGTCTGTGATCGAGCTATCATGTCGTCAACATAGACCTCTATCTCGTGATGGATCATGTCATGAAATAATGTTACCATAGCACGCTGATAAGTGAGTGGCGCCTGCGTTCTTCAGTCCGAACGGCATAACCTTGTAACAGAAAGTACCCCACTGTGTAACAAAAGTAGTCTTCTCCATGTCTTCGGGAGCCATTTTGATCTGATTGTAACCGGGGAAACCATCCATGAAGGAGAAAACTTTATGCTGAACGGTGTTGTCAACCAGAACATCAATATGAGGAAGTGGAAAATCGTCTTTCGGACTTGCTTTGTTCAGATCTCTGTAATCCACACACATACGTACCTTGCCATCCTTCTTAGGTACGGGTACCACATTCGCAACCCACTGCGGATAAGAAGTAACAGCTAGAAAACCGGCGTTGAACTGCTTCATAACTTCGGCTTTGATTTTCTCAGACATCTCAGGACGCATGCGACGAACCCTCTGTTTCACTGGGAGAAAACCTTCTTTGGTTGGTAACCGGTGCACCACAATATTAATGTCTAAACCTGGCATGTCTTCGTATGACCAAGCAAAAAACCTCAACGTAGTCTCGTAGCATCTGAACCAACCTTTCTTTAACACTGTTTTCAAGACCCGCTCCTATCTTGATCTCTTTTCTGTCTTCGTACCCAAATTCACAACCTCAACTTGCTCTTCGTGTGGCTGTATAACTCGATCTTCTTGCTGTAGCAGTCTGACAAGTTCTCCTGGCACTTCACAATCTTCCTCACTTTCATCTTCGGCTTGGTAGATCGGATTATCGAAGTCATATTTAGCACTAGCACAGCTGTTATTAACGAGATTCGGAGTGATTCTGCAGTGTATCACGTGGGTGTGTGTAAGAAACACATAGCCTTTTGAAGGGGTGATAAAGGTAAAAGAAAGAAAACACAATTGAATGCAAAAGTCCAACGAATTTATTGAATGAAAATACGCAAACGACAAATAATAACCCTCGCAAACGAGCCATGATGCCCCGGGCAAGGCACTAGGCTTTAGAGTTTATTGTTCAAAGCATAACGAAAATACGAAAAGCAAACAAAACAAAAATAATTACTCCTGACTAAAGGAGATTGGTATGATGTCTTCAGTCTTCCAATTGCTGAGCCCATGATCTGGAGTTGGAAAGATCCACTTGCCGTTGTCGAAGTCGCTGTCGTCGTCTTCTATAGCATGGATTCCACTCTGGCTGATGCGGAAAGGAAGTTGGCCGGCACGCTCGCGGCGTATCATCTTCTGACCCTTGATGGTGAAGCCTAAACCAGTCTTGTCAAACTTGAAAGGAAGATCAGGAAGCTGACCCCAAATAGCACTACCATCCTCTTCAACAGCAGATTGAGCATCATTCAGGGAGGCCATCCTAGGCGGTGCTTGTGTAACCTCAGGAGTAGGAGAATCAACAGGCATGACTCTGGGGATAGTTTCAAAAGCTTGACAGGGAGTTTCAAGGAATTCACCTTCCATCTCGAGGTATCGGAATGACTGTAGATGACTGACCATGTACTCCTCCTCACCACACACTGTAACAACCTTCCCTTTCACCGGGTACTTCAATTTCTGATGCAAGGTAGAGGTAACAGCGCCTGCCCCATGTATCCAAGGGCGTCCAAGTAGGCAAGAGTAAGCTGGACGGATGTCCATCACAAAGAAAGTGGAGTCAAAAGTCTGGGAACCGACTTTAACAGGCAGAGTGAGCTCTCCAAGTACTGTTCTCTTAGAACCATCAAAAGCTCTCACAATTATATCACTGGGTCTCAGAACCAACCCTTCGATATCAAGTCGATCAAAAGCAGTCTTCGGTAGGATGTTCAGAGCAGAACCGGTATCCACCAACACATGAGATAATGTAGTGCCCTTGCATTCAACAGAGATGTGCAAGGCTTTGTTATGCTTCTTTCCGGCAGGAGTTAGATCCGCATCAGAAAAGCCTAAGCCGTTGTTGGCAGCCAGGCTAGCAATACAAACTTCGAACTGGTCAGTAGTAGTGTCTTGCGGCACATGAGCATTCTTCAGAAACTTCACCAAGGCGTTAGCATGAGCCTCGGAGCACAAGAGCAGAGCAAGCATGGAGATCTTGGACGGAGTCTGTCCCAACTGTTCCACAACATTGTAGTCACTCTTCTTGATAATCTTCAGAATTTCCTCCATTTCTCGTTTGGAGGTGTCCTCAGTAACTTCCTTTGGTACTTCTGGCTGAGCAGGATGAGTCACTGGTTCTTTCCCTCTAGCTGGGGAAATTGGTTGAGTAGCTGGAATGCGAGCTGGAGTCGCGGTGTCTTTTGGAGGAGAGATTTCTGGGGAGAAAACCCTTCCGGTTCTGGTCACCTTACTGGATCCGGCGATGTTGTCAATGTTAGGAATTGAAGCTTCAATTGTAAGGTCCTCAATGGTCAGAGGGTCTTGCTTGACTCCATGATAGTAAACATCTGCTCCATAATTCCAAGGGATAGCCTTGTCAGAGGAATATGGAACTGGTCCGGGAGAAGTGATGATGAGAGGTGCCACTCTAGGCACAGGATCAGCAGAGGAAATCCTTATGGTGTTAACATCAGCATAGTCTTCTGGGAAGTCGTCACCCCATCCGGTCACTTTAACATCTTCAATAGGTATCTTGTAACTCTCAGGAACAGTATACTTCACCATGTAATCATACTTTCCACTTGGCTGCCCCAAGGTATCCCATACAGATGGTTCAGTTTCATTCACATCTTCGATCTTCAATTTAGACATGTCTTCACACAGCTTCTGCACAGGTGGTTTCAGGAATAGTATCTCACGGTTGTCCATCATGCACTGAACACGTCTTCTCAACCAAGCACAACCATCAGGTGCAGATGGGCACCAACGACAATTCTCTGGACATCCCGGATTGACACCGGCTTGCAGCAATTCCTTCTTAACAGTCATCAGAGGAATGGTCGAGTCATCTATATTGAAGACATAAGTATCGTCACCCACAGCATTGGAACTCTTATCATGGTTAGGCATAGGAGCGTTGATCACATTCGGAGTCTCAACGGGAGGATCAAACTCAATCTGCTTAGCTTCAATCATATCCTGAATCTTGTTCTTCAGAGCCCAACAATCATCAGTACTATGCCCGGGGCTATTGGAATGGTAAGCACACTTAGCATTAGGGTTGTATCTCAGAGAGGAAGTGTTGACATTCTGAGGAGGATCCCTCAAAGTAATCAGCTCGGCTTTCAACATGTGTTGCAAGGCTTGCGACAAAGGCATGTTGATCTTCGTAAACTGTCTTCGTGGCGCGTTCTGGCTACGCGCGTTGTCTCGCTGAGGTTGTGCTGATGTAGGATTGGAGATCACAACTGCCCCCACAGATTGAGCGCGGTCGGTCTTGGCTCGGCTTTTCTGACCATACACAGCATTGGTTTCTTTCTTACCACCAAAAGATTTCTTTGCAGCATTTGATGATGACTCTACCTGAATCTTTCCGCTCTTGATACCAGCTTCAATTCGCTCGCCTGTCAATATCAGCTCGGTGAAACCGGCTGAAGAGTTTCCAATCAGATGATTAAAGAATGGGCCTGTCAGTGTTCCCATAAACATATCAACCAACTCCCTATTGGACAAGGGTGGTTGAACTCTGCCTGCTAGATCTCTCCATTTCTGAGCATACTCCTTGAAATTCTCGTCACGACCCATAGACATGCTTTGTAGTTGCATGCGAGTGGGTGTCAATTCAGCATTGTACTCATACTGTCTGTAGAAAGCATCAGCCAAATCACTCCAAGTACGGATACGGTCATTCTCTAACTGATAATACCACTCCAACTGAGTTCCGGACAAACTCTCTTGAAAATAGTGCATCCACAACTTTCTGTCATCAGTGTGGGGGTTGATCTTCTGAACATAGGACTTCAAATGCAGCTTCGGACAGGAAATGCCATCATACTTGGCAAAAGTAGGAACTTTGAACTTAGGAGGAATCACAACACCAGGAACAAGACTCAGATCATCAAAATTCAGCCCGGACATTTTCAGATTTTCCACAGCATTCAGACGGTCTTCAAGTTGCTTGTACTTGTCATCTTCATCAGAGTATTGGCTATGATCGTATTGATCATCTCCCCCTTTCTCAGGCTCACGCTGGCTGCCTTCGCCATCACCCTTGGTACTCCCCTCGTTCTTGACACTGTCTTCAGAGAGTTCAATCCGACTGACCACTTTAGGACCACCTTTGTAGCGTCTGCCCATGTTGAGTAGACCCACAACCTTCTTCTTCTTGTTGATGAGCTTCTTCAGATCTTCTTGGCCTTGGACCAAGCTAGTGAACATCTGCTGAAACTGAGCATTCTGAACCTGGAGATCTTTGACAGTCTGTTCGAGAGCCATTTCTGCTAAAATAAATAGCGAGAAAATGAGAAAACCAATCTCCAATGTACCTGTGATGCAATGTTATGCCATGCTATGCAATGTTTATGCGAATGCAATGCAATGTTTTCAAGGACCTCTAGGATTTAAATTTGTTAAACAAGCAATGAACAAACAAATATTAGTTCTCTTTTCATTCTTTTTCTTTTTTAAGCACAAAAGATAGTTCAAAACAATAAAAGAAAAACATAAATCATAAGGCTTCTAGGTCTCCCATGGGCGCTTCCTCTTGGTGCCGAGGTAGGCGTTGATGTTGCGCTCTTCATGAAGTAGCTTGGTCAACTCTAGCACTTTCTTCTCACTTGCATAACACTGAGCTTCAAAGGTATCCCTTTCTTCTTTTAGTTGAATCCAAGATCTCTTCAAGTCTTCAAAATCGGTAGGCATGTTAGGATGGAGAACAGTATAGGGTACGTCACCTATAGCAACAGGTTCCATAATCACGGGTAGAACAGGCGCGAATGGCATCATGAGGTTTTGAGCTCGAGCTCGCACCCATTTGAGGTAAGGTTCCCAAGGAGTGGGGTTCTGGTGTCCCAAAGTCTTGGTATCAGTCTTCTTTACCATGCCCCAAGCGTGTATGAACCTTCGTCGGTAGTTCTGGAGATCGTGATTGTAGTCGAACACAATGTCTTGGAGAAGCATATCATGCGGACCATCTCTTCGAGCAAAACCGAACTGACGTAGAGCTAGAGAAGGGTTGTAAGTAATACCTCCCCTTATACCAAGGAGTGGTACATTAGGGAATTCTCCACAACGCTCAATGAAGGTGAAGTCCTTTTGAGAGAAAAGACTCCAATAGATATCTGAATGAGAGAGTGACATTAACCTTTGAGACCATTTCATCCTTTGTTCGTTCTTCAAAACTGATGGAGGAAGGTGCGAAATAAACCACCTTGATAGTAACGGTATGCAACACATGAGAGTGCCTTGTCTCTTAGTAGTACGAGTATGGAGAGAATGTAGGATGTCTCCAAGTAAAGTAGGCACTGGATTGCGAGTAAGAAACAACTTGATGGCGTTGACATCTATGAATTGATCCGAGTTAGGGAATAGAACCAAACCATAAATTAGCAAGGCCACAATGTTTTCAAATGCATGGAAACTCATAACTTTGAGGAATTCTCGAGCTTTCTTAATTAGGAACTTAGAAAGCAAACCCTTAACTCCGCTTCTAGTTTCCCAATTGGCTTCAATGTCGGCGCTTAAGATGTAAAGTGATGCGATGTCTTCGTATTAGGAACCTTTTCCAAACCGGTGAATGGCATTTGGTCAAGAATAGGTATCCCAAGTAGCTTAGAGAACTCTTCCAAGGTAGGAACCAACTGATAATCGGGAAATGTAAAGCAATGGTGCTTCGGATCAAAGAACTGGAATAGGACATGCATCATATCTTCTTCAAAACTGGAGATAACCAAATCAAGTAGATAACCATGTCTTTTGATGAACTGAGCATGGTCGGGAATTTCTGAAACCAATTCTTTGAGCTGAGAAGGTATACCCATGAAGTTGATTCGGATAGTCTTTCTAGAAGCCATAACACCTACAAAACAGAGCAAAGATAAATCCCTAGGTCCTTGAAATGGTTAGATATGATATGCAATGCAGATGATGTCATGATGTCATGTTTAGCACACACAAACAATTCACACAATGAGCCTAGGTTCAAGGCTTGCATGAGGTCTAGGTGATTACCCTACCAAAAGTTTGAGTTGGTTCATCCTGTCCTATAATAGTAACCGGGTTCTAGGAATCTCACATCATTGATCTTTCTCGTAGGCGCTTATTTCAATACGACTACCAAGTGGTCGACCGAAAATGTCCCAAAAGTCTGATCTCAATGAGCGTAGCATCGAGTATCAACCAACCTCGGTCTACACCAAAGTCGGCCATCTCACTACCTTCTAATGGCCAAGATGGGTCAATTAGGGTTCTAAAAGTTTAGTTAGCGCTTGATGACACCACGCAGAAGCCAAATACTATCCTCAACTTGGAAATGAGGAGCATCGGGACAACCAAAGTGTCACGCTAACGTAGCCATCATATTGACCGTTTAGTTATACGTCTAGCGGTCGCAATGATCTAATGCCACTTACCTAAAAGGAAACCCGAATCCGGGTGTAGGATCCCCCACAAATATAATACCCAAGCAACCCTTAAAGATAAAGCAAGCAAGTCAAACAGAAAGCAATAAAGGTGAGCTATAAATCCTTAAGGCATTCTCTCTTTAGGGTGTTTCCCAGAGTCGCCATTACATGTCACGGTGAACTGACTTTTTGTGTTTTTTGTATCGCAAATGTGCGGATAGCAAGAGTCGCCACCGACTTTTATTTTTATCCAATTAAGGGAAGGTAAAAGTACAGAAAAAGACCTTCGTTAGATTCTGAGTAAGGGAGAAGGTTATGAAAAGGGAAGGTATTAGCACCCCTTTCCATCCGTAGTTATCTACGGGCTCTTAGTTGCTTTATAGATCACCTTTGAAAATGTGCTTTCTGTGTGTTTGAAAAATGTTTTTCTGAAAAGGTATTTCACTTTGACTTTGTAATGATTCATGTAGGAATGTATACAAAGTGTTTGGAAATGTTTCGTTTTGAAAAGAGTTTGAACTTTGAAAAAAAGTGTGAGGTGTGAAAAGTATTTTGATAGAGCAAGCAATTAAAAGTCTTATTACCTACTCAGAATTGGTCGTTTTTTCGTATTGTTTTACTTTCCTTTAGAATAGCGCTATCCATACCATTAGTTGGTAGGTAACTCCATTCGTTGGATGTAAGAGGGACATTCGAAGGGACATCGGATGGTCATAGAAGGCAACTTGTAGGAAGTATCCTAGCACATTCGAAGGGACTATCATCATTTTTCGTAGGCGACAATCGAGGGTCAAGATCATGTATTCGTAGGCGACATCGTGGGTCGATGATCTTTGTATCGAAGGGACTATGATGATTTGTTTTGAAGGCAACGGTGCTAGGATACCTCTACGTTCGAGGGACATGACCATTGTTTGAATCGAAAGGCAACGAGAGAGAATTACCTTAAGGGGTGCATGTGTGAAAGAGTGTGTTGATTTCAGATATGTTTATCTTGAAAATTAGTGGGCTAAGTTGATTTTATCTTGCCATACACGCCTAGTTACTAGCAATTGATAGGGTGCATAAATTAAAATGCGGAATGTAAAGATGCGGAAAGATAAAAGGTCCTACGCTATTACATGGCTTTGGGGCAGATACATAATCAGAAAATGCGGAAAATAAAAGCCTAAATTAAAGCTATTACATCCCATGAGCAATTACAATATTGAAAAAATAAAATGATAAAAGGAAAACGTCCGAATCGGAATAACCTGTGAAAGAATAAGAAAATCGAGAAATATGATGAAATCGAAATAAGAGAAAATGTTAGAAAAAATGCAATTTTTAATATGAGAAAATTATGACATGCTGGAAATAACATAAATATGCTAAAATAATTTTTTGGGATTTTTTGGAAAAGATTTAATAATTAAAATGCAATTAAATGTGATTAAAATGCAAAATTATGAATAAAAATAAATATGCATGCAAAAATACATTTTTTAATTTTATAAATTAAATAAACATTTTATGAAAATACTGTGAAAAGAAAAATATTTTTTGATGATTTTTAAATGCAGAAATAAAATATAGAAAAGAAATTAAAATGAATGAAAAATATTAAAATATGAAAATATGAAAATATATGAGTTTTGAAAAAGAAAAACCAAGGTTGGTCCTGGACGGATTCGAACTGGGGACATGAAGCTGAAACCTTGAGATCCAACGCGCTGACCACTACGCCATGTGTACATCCGTGTTTGAAAAGAGATTGAGTGGATTTTCACACGCGTCGCCTCCTGACTTGCTTCTTTACCGCGGGAGACTTCGTCTTCTTCGTTTTGAATATTTGAAGTTAGCGTCGGCCATTGTGCGTCGCTATGTCCCTGGCTAATTCAAAAAATCAAGCAAACATAATATAAATAAGTTCCAAGGCCATGGTTCGATTCAGAACATTATTCCGAATTCACTGGTGCTAGTCTCATGGTCTAATTTTACGTGTTTTAGGAAGCCCCAATTCGAAACCGGAAAACCTAACAATGGCAATATGAGTTCTAGGCCATGGAAACTCAATCAAATAACCCAGATCGCTTGCAATCTTCCTACTAATCACAAAAACAACAACCAAATATGTTAAAAATGCATGAAAAACAGAAATCGAATTTGGAAAAAGTGTGAGCAAACCGATTTCGAATTTCTTGTTTCTGGATGGTTTGGAATGAAATAAGTATCTGGAATCACTCCTGAGGTATCTAGGAATGCAATGGAAGCCTCAAAAATGCTTGAGAATGACTGGAAATAGGATTGCCAATTGCTTCAAGAACACGATTTTGTCACTTTGAGAATAGGGTTTCTGAGCCAATTTTTCCGTCTCCTTATGATTGTTATGCATTAGGTATATATGCTGGATGGATTTGGGATTGAATTTGGTAAGAATTGATCAATATTCAATGGAAATCAATTTTGATATTTTCATGAAATCAAATTTTCAAACTTTGGTCCAATTTCAATCCAATCTTGCCAAATTTGATCTAATTTCGAAATTGCTGGCATTTATGGGTTGATTGGATCACAAGAAAGCAATAAAAATCAATCTTCCAATCAATTTTGATTTTATAATTTATTTTAAGATTTAATTTGCATTTAAATGAATAAATTACAAATTAAATAGAAAAATAAATCAAAAATTCGTGGCATTGGGCTTAGACATTCCTAATTGCATGAGGAACAAGTTAGGATGAAGAAAAAGTAGGCCCATTTGCAAAAGATTTGATTTTTTTGAAGTATCTCTCTTTGTGCATTCTTTCAAAATTTCCCAACTTGTGAATGGTGTATCTTGCTCAATTTTCCACATTTTTTAGAGTTCTTGGACTTTTTGGAAAGCTCTAAGAGTCCTCTAAACAATGTCTTTAGTCTCATCTCAATTAGAGTTACCATGCTCAATATATCCTTAAAACAAAAAGTTGACTTTTTGTTGACTTTGAAAAGGACCTGTAATGTTTTGAGCCATACCTCTCAAATGAAGCATTTTTTGGACATTCTTGTGAGACATGAAGTTGTAGAGAATTGAATTTCCTTCAAAACAAGAGGTGGTGGAAAAATTTCTGAGAAAGTATGAGAAAGTTATGATCAGTCAAAGTTCAGTTGACTTTTCACCTAAAAACCCTAATTTAGAAAGTTTGACTTTTGAGCAAATCTTGAGTTTTCTTGATGAATCATGATCAACCCTTGATCAAATGATGAATGTAACTTCAAAATGAGGATGTTGACCAAAAATCAGAAGTTTTGACTGTATGTTGACCACAGTTGACTTTTTGACCAATACAACTGATTTTCAACCATCTGAGCAACTGTCTGAGGAAACTTGACTTGTGAAGCTTGAAACTTGACATGGAGAATCTTTGAAGCATATGAGGAAGCATGAAAACCATTGGAGGAGTTAGAAGTCCATCTGGATCTGAGAAATGCCAAACCCTAGTTTGGGTTGATTGTCTAGGAGAGAGTTTGTCTGATCAACTCTTGAGGAATCCTTGAGCATGGATGTATGGAATGTCTTGAGAAGATGGAGGGCAAATTTTGGGGTATGACAGCTGCCCCTGTTCAATCTTCTTGTACTGGAAGGGTTAGATTGGCATGCTTTGCCTTTCGTGACCTGGAGGTAGAAGATGATTGAACACTCGAGTACACCTGAAAATTTGCACTCGCGGTTGGCTGATGATGCGGGAATGAGCTTATAGATGCCATTTGGAGAAGTTAGAGACTTCGCTGGGGGATGAGTCGTACGCTAGACTCGAGATTGTTGATAGGATAGGAGACTGTCGGAGATGGGCTTAAGATGCCATCTGAAAGATCGATGCTGGGAGTGAACCGTACGTTAGGTTCTGTAGATGCTTCTGGAAAGAGCAAGGAGATGGGCTTATAGATGCCATCCGGAGGGAGTCATATGTTAGACTTCGTACTCATCTTGGAATGAGGTTATTGATTTGTATTGATTTTTAATCAAATATGCAGCATTCTGAAAGTGGAGAAATGTTGACAAGTAGTCGGAGATGGGCTTAAGATGCCATCCAAGGCAACCGAGTCGTACGCCAGACTCTGTAGTTGCTGTTGATAGTAAGAGAGAGAGTCAGAATAGATCTTCGTGCTGATTACTCTGAGGGGATAGTAGTTGACGAAATGTGGATACTTCCCTGTTGTGCATCGGGTGTTGATCCACTGCCTGTTATCGGAGGATAACTTGTGATCGTTCGGATAAGGTTTCCCGTCTGGCTTCGGGTATTAATCCTGGATCTGCTGTCGGAGGACAACGAGGTTGGTCGTTCAGATAGTTTTCCGTCTGGATTCGGTATTAATCACGGACTGTTCGCGTCGAGCGACTTTCACTGTTTGGAGAAAACAAGAGAAACTTTGATAGAATATTGTTAGTCTTATGCAAAGTATGATGCATGATAATGCGTATGAATGATATATGCATGAACTATGAATAATGAATAATGTATGCATGATAGATGTTGTGGTATTTCAAAACATATCCATCTTGAAGAAGATGAGGATGTTCTGCTTAATAATGAAGTGGGCGAAGACCCTGCTTGGGGAAGAAGAAGGATGATAACTTTGATTCCTCCGGTGTACTATCTGACCAAGTCTTGAGTCTAGACATTCTTTGTAGATGGTAGAGGTCGAGGAATGTGCCGCCGAAAATCTTGTTCGTAGACCCTGCTGGGGAGAATTTAGGAGACACTCCGTGGGGAATCTAGTGTGTAGATCCTGCCGTGGAAAAGTGAAGAGGCGCTCTACTGGGGATTTTAAGTGTAAACCCTGTCGGAGAGCGTTTGATGGCTACTGGTTGTAATCTCTGGCTGAGGTATAAGAGGTGTAGGTTTCCTCCGGTGCACTATCTGACCAAGTTCAAAATCTGGATACTACTGCTGCCGGGGAAAAGGGAATTGCTGAGAGATATTTGCTGGAGATGGATATCTCTGCTGGGGATGAAGTGTTACTGCTTGGAGACTGATGTAACACGATTCTAGTAGAGTGGAAATATTGCTCGTGTACTGGCATATACTCCGCTGGGGGGAGGTTTGTGGCGAGTGACACCTCTGGAGATTAGTGTCCTGCGGGAATGCTCTGTGGGGACCTTTGTCGTCATCTCAATTCCCGAAACCTGCAGTAAGTATTTTTGCATGTTCACTTTTCGTACGTTTGCGAACAAGTTTTTATTGTCGGATGCCTATAATCATTCAAAACAGGTGTCGGACTTTACGCAAACAACAACAAATAGAAATTGTGAAGAGAAAGAATTCATATTCATTTGAAAGGTGGCGTATGGCTAAGTAATTTATACAAGAGAAAGGTAAAAGGCTACGCGGAAACAATCTCGTTAAGTTCCAACCATGCTAGTACTCATATATTTCAACTATCTCATCTCCTTGCTGTCAGTAGAAAGTGATTGAATTGATCTTCGCCATTTGAATCTTGAATGCTGATAGTAGTCTGAAAGTAGGTGATCTGGAAGAGACATAGTCGTACGCTTAACATCCCTAACTTTTGCCTAGACCGCCCTTTCGGGTTTTCAGCCTACCGGGATACCCTTTTTTGCCCAAGCCGCCTTTTCAGGTTTTCGACTTGCCGGGTGTACATGTTTTTGTATATATCCTTAACTTTTGCCCGAACCCTTTTGGTTCGCCAGGATGCCCTTATTTTTGCCTAGGTTCGTCGACCTAGCGGGTCTCTTTTATGCGTAGTATTTTTTGACTATGTCTGCGTTCACAGGGTGTGGGAAGTCTTCACCGTCCATGGTGCTAAGTATCATAGCTCCGCCTGAAAATACTGTCTTGACTACAAATGGTCCCTCATAGGTGGGAGTCCACTTGCCCCTGGGATCACCTTGTGGAAGGATGATGCGCTTGACTACTAGATCACCGACTTGGTAGACTCGGTGCTTGACCTTCTTGTTAAATGCTCTGATCATTCGCTTCTGATAAATCTGTCCATGGCAGATGGACGCTAGTCGTTTCTCATCGATCAAGTTAATCTGGTCAAGGCGAGTCTGGACCCAATCGTCTTCGCCTAACTCTGCGTCCTGGAGGACTCTGGTTGAGGGTATCTGAACCTCAATTGGTAGGACCGCTTCCATACCGTACACAAGAGAGAAGGGGGTTGCCCCTGTAGATGTTCGTACTGTAGTGCGATAACCATGAAGAGCAAATGGTAACATCTCATGCCAATCTTTGTAAGTCACTGTCATCTTCTGTATAATCTTTTTAATGTTCTTGTTGGCGGCTTCCACTGCGCCATTCATCTTAGGCCGATAAGGAGAAGAGTTGTGATGCTTGATCTTGAACTGCGTGCAGAGTTCGGCGATCATTTTGTTGTTGAGATTAGAGCCGTTATCTGTGATAATCCTTTCGGGAGTGCCATACCGACAGATAAGATTATGCTTGATGAATCGAGCCACGACATTCTTGGTAACAGATGCGAACGAGGCTGCTTCTACCCACTTGGTGAAATAGTCAATTGCCACAAGGATGAAACGATGTCCGTTGGAAGCTGTGGGCTTGATTTCTCCAATCATGTCAATGCCCCACATTGCAAAAGGCCAAGGAGCTGTTAGAACATTCAAAGGTACTGGAGGTACGTGTACTTTGTCTGCATAAATCTGGCATTTGTGACAAGATCGAGCGTATCGGTGACAATCAGCTTCCATGGTGGACCAATAGTAACCCGTTCTCAAAATCTTCTTAGCCATTGTATGCCCGCTGGAGTGGGTACCAAATGCGCCTTCGTGTAACTCTTCCATGATGCGTATTTCCGTTTTCTGGTCTACACAGCGGAGTAAGCACAAATCGTGATTGCGCTTGTACAAGATGCCGTTGCTGAGGAAGAATTTGGATGCAAACCTTCTCATGAATTTCTTATCATTGACAGATGCCCCTGCGGGATATGCCTGAGTCTCAAGATACCTCTTCACGTCGTAGTACCAAGGTTTCTCTTCTGTATCCAGCTCATAACAATATGCTGGTTCGTCAAACCTCTCAATGATGATCTGGGGAGCCTCGTTGTCCCACCTAACCTTGAACATAGACGACATAGTAGCCAATGCGTCTGCCAACTGATTCTCTTCTCGTGGAATGTGGTCAAAAGTAATCTCTTCGAAGTAGGAGATCAAACTTAGAACATGCTTTCGATACGGGATGAGATTCGGATGCTTCGTATCCCACTCGCCCTTAATCTGACTGATCACTAAAGCTAAATCTCCATATACTTGCAAGAACTTGATTCTTAAATCAATAGCTGCTTTGATACCCATGATGCACGCTTCGTATTCGGCCATGTTGTTGGCACAACTGAAACATAATCTGGCGGTGAAAGGCGTATGTCCGCTGCAGGGGATGTAATGATGGCGCCAATGCCATTGCCAAGTGCATTTGAGGCTCCATCAAAGACCATGGTCCATCGGGATCCTTGCTCAGGTCCTTCGTCTGGGCCTGGTTTTTCACAATCAGTAACTAGTAAAACATCTTCGTCTGGAAATTCGAACTGCATAGACTGATAGTCATCTACGGCTTGATGAGCCAAATGATCGGCTACTATACTTCCCTTGATCGCTTTCTGAGAAGTGTACTGGATGTCATATTCGGTCAAGATCATTTGCCATCTTGCTATTCTTCCGGAGAGAGCTGGTTTCTCAAATATGTATTTTATTGGATCCATCTTGGAAATCAACAAGGTAGTGTGGGTCAACATATACTGTCTTAGTCGGCGAGCAGCCCATGCCAAAGCGTTGCAAGTTTTCTCGAGCTGCGAGTATCTTGTTTCACAGTCGGTAAACTTTTTGCTAAGGTAGTATATTGCGTGCTCTTTTCGACCAGACTCGTCATGTTGCCCCAACACACACCCCATCGAGCTCTCTAATACTGTCAAGTACATGATAAGAGGTCTTCCTTCGGTAGGCGGCATCAGGATAGGAGGATTCTGTAGGTACTCCTTGATTTTGTCAAAAGCGATCTGGAAATCGTCGTTCCATTCCACTACTTGATCTTTCTTTAGTAACTTAAAGATTGGCTCACAAGTAGCAGTTAGATGTGCAATGAATCTGGCAATGTAATTCAAACGGCCTAAGAAACCTCTGATTTCCTTCTCGGTGCGAGGAGCTGGCATCTCTTGTATGGCTTTAACCTTGGCGGGATCAACTTCAATACCTTTTCCACTGACAACAAACCCTAGGAGTTTACCGGATCTGACTCCAAAAGTGCACTTGTTGGGGTTAAGCCTCAGTCTGTACTTCTTCAATCTGTCAAATAGTTTCTGCAAATGATCAAGATGTTCTTCCTCTGTCTGTGATCGAGCTATCATGTCGTCAACATAGACCTCTATCTCGTGATGGATCATGTCATGAAATAATGTTACCATAGCACGCTGATAAGTGGCGCCTGCGTTCTTCAGTCCGAACGGCATAACCTTGTAACAGAAAGTACCCCACTGTGTAACAAAAGTAGTCTTCTCCATGTCTTCGGGAGCCATTTTGATCTGATTGTAACCGGGGAAACCATCCATGAAGGAGAAAACTTTATGCTGAACGGTGTTGTCAACCAGAACATCAATATGAGGAAGTGGAAAATCGTCTTTCGGACTTGCTTTGTTCAGATCTCTGTAATCCACACACATACGTACCTTGCCATCCTTCTTAGGTACGGGTACCACATTCGCAACCCACTGCGGATAAGACTAGAAAACCGGCGTTGAACTGCTTCATAACTCCGGCTTTGATTTTCTCAGACATCTCAGGACGCATGCGACGAACCCTCTGTTTCACTGGGAGAAAACCTTCTTTGGTTGGTAACCGGTGCACCACAATATTAATGTCTAAACCTGGCATGTCTTCGTATGACCAAGCAAAAAACCTCAACGTAGTCTCGTAGCATCTGAACCAACCTTTCTTTAACACTGTTTTCAAGACCCGCTCCTATCTTGATCTCTTTTACTCTTCGTCGGTACCCAAATTCACAACCTCAACTTGCTCTTCGTGTGGTGTATAACTCGATCTTCTTGCAGTGATCGACAAGTTCTCCGGCACTTCACAATCTTCCTCACTTTCATCTTGACGGTAGATCGGATTATCGAGTCATATTTAGCACTAGCATACATTATTAACGAGATTCGGAGTGATTCTGCATGTATCACGTGGGTGTGTGTAAGAAACACATAGCCTTTTGAAGGGGTGAAGGTAAAAGAAAGAAAACACAATTGAATGCAAAAGTCCAACGAATTTATTGAATGAAAATACGCAACGACAAATAATAACCTCATAAGCGAGCCATGATGCCCGGGCAAGGCACTAGGCTTTAGAGTTTATTGTTCAAAGCATAAAATCGAAAAGCAAACAAAACAAAAATAATTACTCCTGACTAAAGGAGATTGGTATGATGTCTTCGGTCTTCCAATTGCTGAGCCCATGATCTGGAGTTGGAAAGATCCACTTGCCGTTGTCGAAGTCGCTGTCGTCGTCTTCTATAGCATGGATTCCACTCTGGCTGATGCGGAAAGGAAGTTGGCCGGCACGCTCGCGGCGTATCATCTTCTGACCCTTGATGGTGAAGCCTAAACCAGTCTTGTCAAACTTGAAAGGAAGATCAGGAAGCTGACCCCAAATAGCACTACCATCCTCTTCAACAGCAGATTGAGCATCATTCAGGGAGGCCATCCTAGGCGGTGCTTGTGTAACCTCAGGAGTAGGAGAATCAACAGGCATGACTCTGGGGATAGTTTCAAAAGCTTGACAGGGAGTTTCAAGGAATTCACCTTCCATCTCGAGGTATCGGAATGACTGTAGATGACTGACCATGTACTCCTCCTCACCACACACTGTAACAACCTTCCCTTTCACCGGGTACTTCAATTTCTGATGCAAGGTAGAGGTAACAGCGCCTGCCCCATGTATCCAAGGGCGTCCAAGTAGGCAAGAGTAAGCTGGACGGATGTCCATCACAAAGAAAGTGGAGTCAAAAGTCTGGGAACCGACTTTAACAGGCAGAGTGAGCTCTCCAAGTACTGTTCTCTTAGAACCATCAAAAGCTCTCACAATTATATCACTGGGTCTCAGAACCAACCCTTCGATATCAAGTCGATCAAAAGCAGTCTTCGGTAGGATGTTCAGAGCAGAACCGGTATCCACCAACACATGAGATAATGTAGTGCCCTTGCATTCAACAGAGATGTGCAAGGCTTTGTTATGCTTCTTTCCGGCAGGAGTTAGATCCGCATCAGAAAAGCCTAAGCCGTTGTTGGCAGCCAGGCTAGCAATACAAACTTCGAACTGGTCAGTAGTAGTGTCTTGCGGCACATGAGCATTCTTCAGAAACTTCACCAAGGCGTTAGCATGAGCCTCGGAGCACAAGAGCAGAGCAAGCATGGAGATCTTGGACGGAGTCTGTCCCAACTGTTCCACAACATTGTAGTCACTCTTCTTGATAATCTTCAGAATTTCCTCCATTTCTCGTTTGGAGGTGTCCTCAGTAACTTCCTTTGGTACTTCTGGCTGAGCAGGATGAGTCACTGGTTCTTTCCCTCTAGCTGGGGAAATTGGTTGAGTAGCTGGAATGCGAGCTGGAGTCGCGGTGTCTTTTGGAGGAGAGATTTCTGGGGAGAAAACCCTTCCGGTTCTGGTCACCTTACTGGATCCGGCGATGTTGTCAATGTTAGGAATTGAAGCTTCAATTGTAAGGTCCTCAATGGTCAGAGGGTCTTGCTTGACTCCATGATAGTAAACATCTGCTCCATAATTCCAAGGGATAGCCTTGTCAGAGGAATATGGAACTGGTCTGGGAGAAGTGATGATGAGAGGTGCCACTCTAGGCACAGGATCAGCAGAGGAAATCCTTATGGTGTTAACATCAGCATAGTCTTCTGGGAAGTCGTCACCCCATCCGGTCACTTTAACATCTTCAATAGGTATCTTGTAACTCTCAGGAACAGTATACTTCACCATGTAATCATACTTTCCACTTGGCTGCCCCAAGGTATCCCATACAGATGGTTCAGTTTCATTCACATCTTCGATCTTCAATTTAGACATGTCTTCACACAGCTTCTGCACAGGTGGTTTCAGGAATAGTATCTCACGGTTGTCCATCATGCACTGAACACGTCTTCTCAACCAAGCACAACCATCAGGTGCAGATGGGCACCAACGACAATTCTCTGGACATCCCGGATTGACACCGGCTTGCAGCAATTCCTTCTTAACAGTCATCAGAGGAATGGTCGAGTCATCTATATTGAAGACATAAGTATCGTCACCCACAGCATTGGAACTCTTATCATGGTTAGGCATAGGAGCGTTGATCACATTCGGAGTCTCAACGGGAGGATCAAACTCAATCTGCTTAGCTTCAATCATATCCTGAATCTTGTTCTTCAGAGCCCAACAATCATCAGTACTATGCCCGGGGCTATTGGAATGGTAAGCACACTTAGCATTAGGGTTGTATCTCAGAGAGGAAGTGTTGACATTCTGAGGAGGATCCCTCAAAGTAATCAGCTCGGCTTTCAACATGTGTTGCAAGGCTTGCGACAAAGGCATGTTGATCTTCGTAAACTGTCTTCGTGGCGCGTTCTGGCTACGCGCGTTGTCTCGCTGAGGTTGTGCTGATGTAGGATTGGAGATCACAACTGCCCCCACAGATTGAGCGCGGTCGGTCTTGGCTCGGCTTTTCTGACCATACACAGCATTGGTTTCTTTCTTACCACCAAAAGATTTCTTTGCAGCATTTGATGATGACTCTACCTGAATCTTTCCGCTCTTGATACCAGCTTCAATTCGCTCGCCTGTCAATATCAGCTCGGTGAAACCGGCTGAAGAGTTTCCAATCAGATGATTAAAGAATGGGCCTGTCAGTGTTCCCATAAACATATCAACCAACTCCCTATTGGACAAGGGTGGTTGAACTCTGCCTGCTAGATCTCTCCATTTCTGAGCATACTCCTTGAAATTCTCGTCACGACCCATAGACATGCTTTGTAGTTGCATGCGAGTGGGTGTCAATTCAGCATTGTACTCATACTGTCTGTAGAAAGCATCAGCCAAATCACTCCAAGTACGGATACGGTCATTCTCTAGCTGATAATACCACTCCAACTGAGTTCCGGACAAACTCTCTTGAAAATAGTGCATCCACAACTTTCTGTCATCAGTGTGGGGGTTGATCTTCTGAACATAGGACTTCAAATGCAGCTTCGGACAGGAAATGCCATCATACTTGGCAAAAGTAGGAACTTTGAACTTAGGAGGAATCACAACACCAGGAACAAGACTCAGATCATCAAAATTCAGCCCGAACATTTTCAGATTCTCCACAGCATTCAGACGGTCTTCAAGTTGCTTGTACTTGTCATCTTCATCAGAGTATTGGCTATGATCGTATTGATCGTCTCTCCCTTTCTCAGGCTCACGCTGGCTGCCTTCGCCATCACCCTTGGTACTCCCCTCGTTCTTGACACTGTCTTCAGAGAGTTCAATCCGACTGACCACTTTAGGACCACCTTTGTAGCGTCTGCCCATGTTGAGTAGACCCACAACCTTCTTCTTCTTGTTGATGAGCTTCTTCAGATCTTCTTGGCCTTGGACCAAGCTAGTGAACATCTGCTGAAACTGAGCATTCTGAACCTGGAGATCTTTGACAGTCTGTTCGAGAGCCATTTCTGCTAAAATAAATAGCGAGAAAATGAGAAAACCAATCTCCAATGTACCTGTGATGCAATGTTATGCCATGCTATGCAATGTTTATGCGAATGCAATGCAATGTTTTCAAGGACCTCTAGGATTTAAATTTGTTAAACAAGCAATGAACAAACAAATATTAGTTCTCTTTTCATTCTTTTTCTTTTTTAAGCACAAAAGATAGTTCAAAACAATAAAAGAAAAACATAAATCATAAGGCTTCTAGGTCTCCCATGGGCGCTTCCTCTTGGTGCCGAGGTAGGCGTTGATGTTGCGCTCTTCATGAAGTAGCTTGGTCAACTCTAGCACTTTCTTCTCACTTGCATAACACTGAGCTTCAAAGGTATCCCTTTCTTCTTTTAGTTGAATCCAAGATCTCTTCAAGTCTTCAAAATCGGTAGGCATGTTAGGATGGAGAACAGTATAGGGTACGTCACCTATAGCAACAGGTTCCATAATCACGGGTAGAACAGGCGCGAATGGCATCATGAGGTTTTGAGCTCGAGCTCGCACCCATTTGAGGTAAGGTTCCCAAGGAGTGGGGTTCTGGTGTCCCAAAGTCTTGGTATCAGTCTTCTTTACCATGCCCCAAGCGTGTATGAACCTTCGTCGGTAGTTCTGGAGATCGTGATTGTAGTCGAACACAATGTCTTGGAGAAGCATATCATGCGGACCATCTCTTCGAGCAAAACCGAACTGACGTAAAGCTAGAGAAGGGTTGTAAGTAATACCTCCCCTTATACCAAGGAGTGGTACATTAGGGAATTCTCCACAACGCTCAATGAAGGTGAAGTCCTTTTGAGAGAAAAGACTCCAATGGATATCTGAATGAGAGAGTGACATTAACCTTTGAGACCATTTCATCCTTTGTTCGTTCTTCAAAACTGATGGAGGAAGGTGCGAAATAAACCACCTTGATAGTAACGGTATGCAACACATGAGAGTGCCTTGTCTCTTAGTAGTACGAGTATGGAGAGAATGTAGGATGTCTCCAAGTAAAGTAGGCACTGGATTGCGAGTAAGAAACAACTTGATGGCGTTGACATCTATGAATTGATCCGAGTTAGGGAATAGAACCAAACCATAAATTAGCAAGGCCACAATGTTTTCAAATGCATGGAAACTCATAACTTTGAGGAATTCTCGAGCTTTCTTAATTAGGAACTTAGAAAGCAAACCCTTAACTCACTTCTAGTTTCCCAATTGGCTTCAATGTCGAGCTTAAGATGTAAAGGCGATGCGATGTCTTCGTACTTAGGAACCTTTTCTAAACCGGTGAATGGCATTTGGTCAAGAATAGGTATCCCAAGTAGCTTAGAGAACTCTTCCAAGGTAGGAACCAACTGATAATCTGGAAATGTAAAGCAATGGTGCTTCGGATCAAAGAACTGGAATAGGACATGCATCATATCTTCTTCAAAACCGGAGATAACCAAATCAAGTAGATAACCATGTCTTTTGATGAACTGAGCATGGTCGGGAATTTCTGAAACCAATTCTTTGAGCTGAGAAGGTATACCCATGAAGTTGATTCGGATAGTCTTTCTAGAAGCCATAACACCTACAAAACAGAGCAAAGATAAATCCCTAGGTCCTTGAAATGGTTAGATATGATATGCAATGCAGATGATGTCATGATGTCATGTTTAGCACACACAAACAATTCACACAATGAGCCTAGGTTTAAGGCTTGCATGAGGTCTAGGTGATTACCCTACCAAAAGTTTGAGTTGGTTCATCCTGTCCTATAATAGTAACCGGGTTCTAGGAATCTCACATCATTGATCTTTCTCGTGGCGCTTATTTCAATACGACTACCAAGTGGTCGACCGAAAATGTCCCAAAAGTCTCGATGAGCGTAGCATCGAGTATCAACCAACCTCGGTCTACACCAAAGTCGGCCATCTCACTACCTTCTAATGGCCAAGATGGGTCAATTAGGGTTCTAAAAGTTTAGTTAGCGCTTGATGACACCACGCAGAAGCCAAATACTATCCTCAACTTGGAAATGAGGAGCATCGGGACAACCAAAGTGTCACGCTAACGTAGCCATCATATTGACCGTTTAGTTATACGTCTAGCGGTCGCAATGATCTAATGCCACTTACCTAAAAGGAATCCGGGTGTAGGATCCCCCACAAATATAATACCCAAGCAACCCTTAAAGATAAAGCAAGCAAGTCAAACAGAAAGCAATAAAGGTGAGCTATAAATCCTTAAGGCATTCTCTCTTTAGGGTGTTTCCCCAGTAGTCGCCAGTTACATGTCGGTGAACTGACTTTTGTGTTTTGTATCGCAAATGTGCGGATAGCAAGAGTCGCCACCGACTTTTATTTTTATCCAATTAAGGGAAGGTAAAAGTACAGAAAAAGACCTTCGTTAGATTCTGAGTAAGGGAGAAGGTTATGAAAAGGGAAGGTATTAGCACCCCTTTCCATCCGTAGTTATCTACGGGCTCTTAGTTGCTTTATAGATCACCTTTGAAAATGTGCTTTCTGTGTGTTTGAAAAATGTTTTTCTGAAAAGGTATTTCACTTTGACTTTGTAATGATTCATGTAGGAATGTATACAAAGTGTTTGGAAATGTTTCGTTTTGAAAAGAGTTTGAACTTTGAAAAAAAGTGTGAGGTGTGAAAAGTATTTTGATAGAGCAAGCAACTAAAAGTCTTATTACCTACTCAGAATTGGTCGTTTTTTCGTATTGTTTTACTTTCCTTTAGAATAGCGCTATCCATACCATTAGTTGGTAGGTAACTCCATTCGTTGGATGTAAGAGGGACATTCGAAGGGACATCGGATGGTCATAGAAGGCAACTTGTAGGAAGTATCCTAGCACATTCGAAGGGACTATCATCATTTTTCGTAGGCGACAATCGAGGGTCAAGATCATGTATTCGTAGGCGACATCGTGGGTCGATGATCTTTGTATCGAAGGGACTATGATGATTTGTTTTGAAGGCAACGGTGCTAGGATACCTCTACGTTCGAGGGACATGACCATTGTTTGAATCGAAAGGCAACGAGAGAGAATTACCTTAAGGGGTGCATGTGTGAAAGAGTGTGTTGATTTCAGATATGTTTATCTTGAAAATTAGTGGGCTAAGTTGATTTTATCTTGCCATACACGCCTAGTTACTAGCAATTGATAGGGTGCATAAATTAAAATGCGGAATGTAAAGATGCGGAAAGATAAAAGGTCCTACGCTATTACATGGCTTTGGGGCAGATACATAATCAGAAAATGCGGAAAATAAAAGCCTAAATTAAAGCTATTACATCCCATGAGCAATTACAATATTGAAAAAATAAAATGATAAAAGGAAAACGTCCGAATCGGAATAACCTGTGAAAGAATAAGAAAATCGAGAAATATGATGAAATCGAAATAAGAGAAAATGTTAGAAAAAATGCAATTTTTAATATGAGAAAATTATGACATGCTGGAAATAACATAAATATGCTAAAATAATTTTTTGGGATTTTTTGGAAAAGATTTAATAATTAAAATGCAATTAAATGTGATTAAAATGCAAAATTATGAATAAAAATAAATATGCATGCAAAAATACATTTTTTAATTTTATAAATTAAATAAACATTTTATGAAAATACTGTGAAAAGAAAAATATTTTTTGATGATTTTTAAATGCAGAAATAAAATATAGAAAAGAAATTAAAATGAATGAAAAATATTAAAATATGAAAATATGAAAATATATGAGTTTTGAAAAAGAAAAACCAAGGTTGGTCCTGGACGGATTCGAACTGGGGACATGAAGCTGAAACCTTGAGATCCAACGCGCTGACCACTACGCCATGTGTACATCCGTGTTTGAAAAGAGATTGAGTGGATTTTCACACGCGTCGCCTCCTGACTTGCTTCTTTACCGCGGGAGACTTCGTCTTCTTCGTTTTGAATATTTGAAGTTAGCGTCGGCCATTGTGCGTCGCTATGTCCCTGGCTAATTCAAAAAATCAAGCAAACATAATATAAATAAGTTCCAAGGCCATGGTTCGATTCAGAACATTATTCCGAATTCACTGGTGCTAGTCTCATGGTCTAATTTTACGTGTTTTAGGAAGCCCCAATTCGAAACCGGAAAACCTAACAATGGCAATATGAGTTCTAGGCCATGGAAACTCAATCAAATAACCCAGATCGCTTGCAATCTTCCTACTAATCACAAAAACAACAACCAAATATGTTAAAAATGCATGAAAAACTGAAATCGAATTTGGAAAAAGTGTGAGCAAACCGATTTCGAATTTCTTGTTTCTGATGGTTTGGAATGAAATAAGTATCGGAATCACTCTGAGGTATCTAGGAATGCAATGGAAGCCTCAAAAATGCTTGAGAATGACTGGAAATAGGATTGCCAATTGCTTCAAGAACACGATTTTGTCACTTTGAGAATAGGGTTTCTGAGCCAATTTTTCCGTCTCCTTATGATTGTTATGCATTAGGTATATATGCTGGATGGATTTGGGATTGAATTTGGTAAGAATTGATCAATATTCAATGGAAATCAATTTTGATATTTTCATGAAATCAAATTTTCAAACTTTGGTCAATTTCAATCCAATCTTGCCAAATTTGATCTAATTTCAAAATTGCTGGCATTTATGGGTTGATTGGATCACAAGAAAGCAATAAAAATCAATCTTCCAATCAATTTTGATTTTATAATTTATTTTAAGATTTAATTTGCATTTAAATGAATAAATTACAAATTAAATAGAAAAATAAATCAAAAATTCGTGGCATTGGGCTTAGACATTCCTAATTGCATGAGGAACAAGTTAGGATGAAGAAAAAGTAGGCCCATTTGCAAAAGATTTGATTTTTTGAAGTATCTCTCTTTGTGCATTCTTTCAAAATTTCCCAACTTGTGAATGGTGTATCTTGCTCAATTTTCCACATTTTTTAGAGTTCTTGGACTTTTTGGAAAGCTCTAAGAGTCCTCTAAACAATGTCTTTAGTCTCATCTCAATTAGAGTTACCATGCTCAATATATCCTTAAAACAAAAAGTTGACTTTTTGTTGACTTTGAAAAGGACCTGTAATGTTTTGAGCCATACCTCTCAAATGAAGCATTTTTTGGACATTCTTGTGAGACATGAAGTTGTAGAGAATTGAATTTCCTTCAAAACAAGAGGTGGTGGAAAAATTTCTGAGAAAGTATGAGAAAGTTATGATCAGTCAAAGTTCAGTTGACTTTTCACCTAGAAACCCTAATTTAGAAAGTTTGACTTTTGAGCAAATCTTGAGTTTTCTTGATGAATCATGATCAACCCTTGATCAAATGATGAATGTAACTTCAAAATGAGGATGTTGACCAAAAATCAGAAGTTTTGACTGTATGTTGACCACAGTTGACTTTTTGACCAATACAACTGATTTTCAACCATCTGAGCAACTGTCTGAGGAAACTTGACTTGTGAAGCTTGAAACTTGACATGGAGAATCTTTGAAGCATATGAGGAAGCATGAAAACCATTGGAGGAGTTAGAAGTCCATCTGGATCTGAGAAATGCCAAACCCTAGTTTGGGTTGATTGTCTAGGAGAGAGTTTGTCTGATCAACTCTTGAGGAATCCTTGAGCATGGATGTATGGAATGTCTTGAGAAGATGGAGGGCAAATTTTGGGGTATGACAGCTGCCCCTGTTCAATCTTCTTGTACTGGAAGGGTTAGATTGGCATGCTTTGCCTTTCGTGACCTGGAGGTAGAAGATGATTGAACACTCGAGTACACCTGAAAATTTGCACTCGCGGTTGGCTGATGATGCGGGAATGAGCTTATAGATGCCATTTGGAGAAGTTAGAGACTTCGCTGGGGGATGAGTCGTACGCTAGACTCGAGATTGTTGATAGGATAGGAGACTGTCGGAGATGGGCTTAAGATGCCATCTGAAAGATCGATGCTGGGAGTGAACCGTACGTTAGGTTCTGTAGATGCTTCTGGAAAGAGCAAGGAGATGGGCTTATAGATGCCATCCGGAGGGAGTCATACGTTAGACTTCGTACTCATCTTGGAATGAGGTTATTGATTTGTATTGATTTTTAATCAAATATGCAGCATTCTGAAAGTGGAGAAATGTTGACAAGTAGTCGGAGATGGGCTTAAGATGCCATCCAAGGCAACCGAGTCGTACGCCAGACTCTGTAGTTGCTGTTGATAGTAAGAGAGAGAGTCAGAATAGATCTTCGTGCTGATTACTCTGAGGGGATAGTAGTTGACGAAATGTGGATACTTCCCTGTTGTGCATCGGGTGTTGATCCACTGCCTGTTATCGGAGGATAACTTGTGATCGTTCGGATAAGGTTTCCCGTCTGGCTTCGGGTATTAATCCTGGATCTGCTGTCGGAGGACAACGAGGTTGGTCGTTCAGATAGTTTTCCCGTCTGGATTCGGGTATTAATCCTGGACCTGTTCGCGTCAGAAGCGACTTTCACCTGTTTTGGAGAAAACAAGAGAAACTTTGATAGAATATTGTTAGTCTTATGCAAAGTATGATGCATGATAATGCGTATGAATGATATATGCATGAACTATGAATAATGAATAATGTATGCATGATAGATGTTGTGGTATTTCAAAACATATCCATCTTGAAGAAGATGAGGATGTTCTCTGCTTAATAATGAAGTGGGCGAAGACCCTGCTTGGGGAAGAAGAAGGATGATAACTTTGATTCCTCCGGTGTACTATCTGACCAAGTCTTGAGTCTAGACATTGCTGTAGATGGTAGAGGTCGAGGAATGTGCCGCCGAAAATCTTGTTCGTAGACCCTGCTGGGGAGAATTTAGGAGACACTCCGTGGGGAATCTAGTGTGTAGATCCTGCCGTGGAAAAGTGAAGAGGCGCTCTACTGGGGATTTTAAGTGTAAACCCTGTCGGAGAGCGTTTGATGGCTACTGGTTGTAATCTCTGGCTGAGGTATAAGAGGTGTAGGTTTCCTCCGGTGCACTATCTGACCAAGTTCAAAATCTGGATACTACTGCTGGGGAAAGGGGTGTTGAGAGATATTTGGAGGATGGATATCTCTGCTGGGGATGAAGTGTTACTGCTTGGAGACGATGTAACACGATTCTAGTAGAGTGGAAATATTGCTCGTGTACTGGCATATACTCCGCTGGGGGGAGGTTTGTGGCGAGTGACACCTCTGGAGATTAGTGTCCTGCGGGAATGCTCTGTGGGGACCTTTGTCGTCATCTCAATTCCCGAAACCTGCAGTAAGTATTTTTGCATGTTCACTTTTCAAATGCGTTTGCGAACAAGTTTTTATTGTCGGATGCCTATAATCATTCAAAACAGGTGTCGGACTTTACGCAAACAACAACAAATAGAAATTGTGAAGAGAAAGAATTCATATTCATTTGAAAGGTGGCGTATGGCTAAGTAATTTATACAAGAGAAAGGTAAAAGGCTACGCGGAAACAATCTCGTTAAGTTCCAACCATGCTAGTACTCATATATTTCAACTATCTCATCTCCTTGCTGTCAGTAGAAAGTGATTGAATTGATCTTCGCCATTTGAATCTTGAATGCTGATAGTAGTCTGAAAGTAGGTGATCTGGAAGAGACATAGTCGTACGCTTAAATCCCTAACTTTTGCCTAGACCGCCCTTTCGGGTTTTCGACCTATGGGATACCCTTTTTGCCCAAGCCGCCTTTTCAGGTTTTCGACTTGCCGGGTGTACATGTTTTGTATATATCCTTAACTTTTGCCCGAACCCTTTTGGTTCGCCAGGATGCCCTTATTTTTGCCTAGGTTCGTCGACCTAGCGGGTCTCTTTTATGCGTAGTATTTTTTGACTATGTCTGCGTTCACAGGGTGTGGGAAGTCTTCACCATCCATGGTGCTAAGTATCATAGCTCCGCCGGAAAATACTGTCTTGACTACAAATGGTCCCTCATAGGTGGGAGTCCACTTGCCCCTGGGATCACCTTGTGGAAGGATGATGCGCTTGACTACTAGATCACCGACTTGGTAGACTCGGTGCTTGACCTTCTTGTTAAATGCTCTGATCATTCGCTTCTGATAAATCTGTCCATGGCAGATGGACGCTAGTCGTTTCTCATCGATCAAGTTAATCTGGTCAAGGCGAGTCTGGACCCAATCGTCTTCGCCTAACTCTGCGTCCTGGAGGACTCTGGTTGAGGGTATCTGAACCTCGATTGGTAGGACCGCTTCCATACCGATACACAGAGAGAAGGGGTTGCCCTCAAGATGTTCGTCTGTAATGTGATAACCATGAAGAGCAAATGGTAACATCTCATGCCAATCTTTGTAAGTCACTTCATCTTCGTATAATCTTTTAATGTTCTTGTTGGCGGCTGCATGCGCCATTCATCTTAGGCCGATAAGGAGAAGAGTTGTGATGCTTGATCTTGAGCGCGTGCGAGTTCGGCGATCATTTTGTTGTTGAGATTAGAGCCGTTATCTTGTGATAATCCTTCGAGTGCCATACCGATGAATGATGCTTGATGAATCGAGCCACATTCTTGGTAACGAGATGCGAGCGAGGTGCTTACACCCACTTGGTGAAATAGTCAATTGCCACAAGGATGAAACGATGTCCGTTGGAAGCTGTGGGCTTGATTTCTCCAATCATGTCAATGCCCCACATTGCAAAAGGCCAAGGAGCTGTTAGAACATTCAAAGGTACTGGAGGTACGTGTACTTTGTCTGTGCATAAATCTGGCATTTGTGACAAGATCGAGCGTATCGGTGACAATCAGCTTCCATGGTGGACCAATAGTAACCCGTTCTCAAAATCTTCTTAGCCATTGTATGCCCGCTGGAGTGGGTACCAAATGCGCCTTCGTGTAACTCTTCCATGATGCGTATTTCCGTTTTCTGGTCTACACGGCGGAGTAAGCACAAATCGTGATTGCGCTTGTACAAGATGCCGTTGCTGAGGAAGAATTTGGATGCAAACCTTCTCATGAATTTCTTATCATTGACAGATGCCCCTGCGGGATATGCCTGAGTCTCAAGATACCTCTTCACGTCGTAGTACCAAGGTTTCTCTTCTGTATCCAGCTCATAACAATATGCTGGTTCGTCAAACCTCTCAATGATGATCTGGGGAGCCTCGTTGTCCCACCTAACCTTGAACATAGACGACATAGTAGCCAATGCGTCTGCCAACTGATTCTCTTCTCGTGGAATGTGGTCAAAAGTAATCTCTTCGAAGTAGGAGATCAAACTTAGAACATGCTTTCGATACGGGATGAGATTCGGATGCTTCGTATCCCACTCGCCCTTAATCTGACTGATCACTAAAGCTAAATCTCCATATACTTGCAAGAACTTGATTCTTAAATCAATAGCTGCTTTGATACCCATGATGCACGCTTCGTATTCGGCCATGTTGTTGGCACAACTGAAACATAATCTGGCGGTGAAAGGCGTATGTCCGCTGCGAGGATGTAATGATGGCGCCAATGCCATTGCCAAGTGCATTTGAGGCTCCATCAAAGACCATGGTCCATCGGGATCCTTGCCGGTCCTTCGTCACAGGCTGGTTTTCGAATCGTAACTAGTAAAACATCTTCATGGAAATTGAATGCATAGACGATAGTCATCTCTACGATGAGCCAAATGATCGGCTACTATACTTCCCTTGATCGCTTTCGAGAAGTGTCTTGGATGTCATATTCGGTCAAGATCATTTGCCATCTTGCTATTCTTCGGAGAAGGCGGTTTCTCAAATATGTATTTTATTGGATCCATCTTGAAATCAACAAGGTAGTGTGGTCAACATATCTGTCTTAGTCGTGCGAGCATGCCAGCGTTGCAAGTTTTTTCGAGCTACGCGGTATCTTGTTTCCGCATCGGTAAACTTTTTGCTAAGGTAGTATATTGCGTGCTCTTTTCGACCAGACTCGTCATGTTGCCCCAACACACACCCCATCGAGCTCTCTAATACTGTCAAGTACATGATAAGAGGTCTTCCTTCGGTAGGCGGCATCAGGATAGGAGGATTTTGTAGGTACTCCTTGATTTTGTCAAAAGCGATCTGGAAATCGTCGTTCCATTCCACTACTTGATCTTTCTTTAGTAACTTGAAGATTGGCTCACAAGTAGCGTTAGGTGTGCAATGAATCGGCAATGTAATTCAATCGGCCTAGAAACCTCGACTTCCTTCTCGGTGCGGGGGCGGCATCTCTTGTATAGCTTTAACCTTGGCGGGATCAACTTCATACCTTTACCACGACAACAAACCCTAGGAGTTTTCGGATCGACTCCAAAAGTGCACTTGTTAGGATTAAGTCTCGTCTGTACTTCTTCAATCCTGTCAAATAGTTTACGCAAATGATCAAGATGTTCTTCCTCATGCGTGATCGAGCTATCATGTCGTCAGCGTAGACCTCTATCTCGTGATGAATCATGTCATGAAATAATGTCACCATATACAGTACGATAAGTGGCGCTGCGTTCTTCAGTCGACGGCATAACCTTGTAACGAAAGTACCCACTGTGTAACAAAAGTAGTCTTCTCCATGTCTTGAGAGCCATTTTGATCGATTGTAGCAGGAAACCATCCATGAAGGAAAACTTTATCTTTGAGCGGTGTTGTCAACGAGAACATCAATATGAGGAAGTGGAAAATCTCTTCGGACTTTTGTTCAGATCTCTGTAATCCACACACATCGTACCTTGCCATCCTTCTTAGGTACGGGTACCACATTTGCAACTTTGCGGATAAGAAGTATGACTAAGCCGTTGGTTGCTTCATAACCCGGCTTTGATTTTCTCGGACATCTCAGGACGCATGCGACGAACCTTCTGTTTCACTGGGAGAAAACCTTCTTTCGTTGGCAACCGGTGCACCACAATATCAATGTCTAAACCTGGCATGTCTTCGTATGACCAAGCAAAAACCTCAACGTAGTCTCGTAGCATCTGAACCAACCTTTCTTTAACACTGTTCTCAAGACCCGCTCCTATCTTGATCTCTTTTCTGTCTTCGTCAGTACCCAAATTCACAACCTCAACTTGCTCTTCGTGTGGCTGTATAACTCGATCTTCTTGCTGTAGCAATCTGACAAGTTCTCCTGGCACTTCACAATCTTCCTCACTTTCATCTTCGGCTTGGTAGATCGGATTATCGAAGTCATATTTAGCACTAGCATAGCTGTTATTAACGAGATTCGGAGTGATTCTGCAGTGTATCACGTGGGTGTGTGTAAGAAACACATAGCCTTTTGAAGGGGTGATAAAGTAAAAGAAAGAAAAACACAATTGAATGCAAAAGTCCAACGAATTTATTGAATGAAAATACGCAAACGACAAATAACCCTCGCAAACGAGCCATGATGCCCCGGGCAAGGCACTAGGCTTTAGAGTTTATTGTTCAAAACATAGGAAAATACGAAAAGCAAACAAAACAAAAATAATTACTCCTGACTAAAGGAGATTGGTATGACGTCTTGATCTTCATTCTGAGCCCATGATCTGGAGTTGGAAAGATCCACTTGCTGATGTCGAAGTCGTTGTCGTCGTCTTCTATAGCATGGATTCCACTCTGGCTGATGCGGAAAGGAAGTTGGCCGGCACGTTCGCGGCGTATCATCTTCTGACCCTTGATGGTGAAGCCTAAACCAGTCTTGTCAAACTTGAAAGGGAGATCAAATAGCACTACCATCCTCTTCAACAGCAGATTGAGCATCATTCAGGGAGGCCATCCTAGGAGGAGCTTGTGTAACCTCAGGAGTAGGAGAATCAACAGGCATGACTCTGGGGATAGTTTCAAAAGCTTGACAGGGAGTCTCAAAATTCACCTCCATCTCGAGGTATCGGAATGACTGTAGATGACTGACCATGTACTCCTCCTCACCACACACTGTAACAACCTTCCCTTTCACCGGGTACTTCAATTTCCGATGCAAGGTAGAGGTAACAGCGCCTGCCCCATGTATCCAAGGGCGTCCAAGTAGGCAAGAGTAAGCTGGACGGATGTCCATGACAAAAGTGGAGTCAAAAGTCGGGAACCGACTTTAACAGGCATGAGCTCTCGAAGCTTGTTCTCTTAGAACCATCAAAAGCTCTCACAATTATACCACTGGGTCTCAGAACCAACCCTTCGATATCAAGTCGATCAAAAGCAGTCTTCGGTAGGATGTTCAGAGCAGAACCGGTATCCACCAACACATGAGATAATGTAGTGCCCTTGCATTCAACAGAGATGTGCAAGGCTTTGTTATGCTTCTTTCGTGAGTTAGATCCGCATCAGAAAAGCCTAAGCCGTTGTTGGCAACCAGGCTAGCAATACAAACTTCGAACTGGTCAGTAGTAGTGTCTTGCGGCACATGAGCATTCTTCAGAAACTTCACCAAGGCGTTAGCATGAGCCTCGACACAAAGCCCGAGCAAGCATGGAGATCTTGGGCGAATCTGTCCCAGCCATTCCACAACATTGTAGTCACTCTTCTTGATAATCTTCAGAATTTCCTCCATTTCTCGTTTGGAGGTGTCCTCAGTAACTTCCTTTGGTACTTCTGGCTGGCGGGGATGATCCTTTGGTTCTTTCCCTCTAGTCGGGAAATTGGTTGAGTAGTTGGAATGCAGTGGAGTCATGGTGTCTTTTGGAGGAGATTTACGGGAGAAAACCCTTCCGTTCTGGTCACTTCTTGGATCCGTGATGTTGTCAATGTTAGAATTGAAGCTTCAATTGTAAGGTCCTCAATGGTCGGAGGGTCTTGCTTGACTCCATGATAGTAAACATCTGCTCCATAATTCCAAGGATAGCCTTGTCGAGGAATATGGAACTGGTCGGGAGAAGTGATGATGAGGGTGCCACTCTGAAGCACGAGGATCAGAGGAAATCCTTATGGTGTTAACATCGGCATAGTCTTACAGGAAGTCGTCACCCCATCCGGTCACTTTAACATCTTCATAGGTATCTTGTAACTCTGAGGGGCGATATACTTCACCATGTAATCATACTTTCCACTTGCGCTTTGGTATCCCATACGAGATGGTTGATTTCATTCATCTTGATCAATTTAGACATGTCTTCACCAACTTACGCGGTGGTTTCAGAATAGTATCTCACGGTTGTCCATCATGCCGAACACGTCTTCTCAACCAAGCACACCATCAGTGCGGATGGGCACTAACGACAATTCTCTGGACATCCGGGATTGACAGGCTTGCGGCAATTCCTTCTTAACGGTCATCGGAGGAATGGTCGAGTCATCTATATTGAAGACATAAGTATCGTCACCTGACATTGGAACTCTTATCATGGTTAGGCATAGGAGCGTTGATCACATTCGGGTCTCAGCGGAGGATCAAACTCAATCTTAGCTTCATCATATCACGAATCTTGTTCTTGAGCCCAACAATCATCGATTACTATGCAGGGCTATTGGAATGGTAAGCACACTTAGCATTAGGGTTGTATCTCGGAGAGGAAGTGTTGACATTACGAGGAGGATCCCTCAGTAATCATTCGGCTTTCAACATGTGTTGCAAGGCTTGCGACAAAGGCATGTTGATCTTCGTAAAAGCTGTCTTATGGCGCGTTACGGCTACAGCGCGTTGTCTCGTGAGTTGTCGATGTGGATTGGAGATCACAACGCCCCGCAGTTGGCCTGTCGGTCTTGTCGGCTTTTCGACCATACACGGCATTGGTTTCTTTCTTACCACCAAAGATTTCTGCGACATTTGATGATGACTCTACTGAATCTTTCAGCTCTTGATACCGCTTCAATTACTCTTTGTCAATATCATTTCGGTGAAACCGTGAAGAGTTTCAATCGAGATGATTAAAGAATGGGCTGTCGGTGTTCCCATAAACATATCAACCAACTCCTATTGGACAAGGGTGGTTGAACTACACTGCTAGATCTCTCCATTTCGAGCATACTCCTTGAAATTCGTCACGACCCATAGACATGCTTTGTAGTTGCATGCGGTGGGTGTCAATTCGACATTGTACTCATCTTGTCTATAAAGCATCACCAAATCACTCCAAGTACGGATCGGTCATTCTCTGGCGATAATACCACTCCAAGCGAGTTAGGACAAACTCTCTTGAAAATAGTGCATCCTGACTTTACATCATCGTTGTGGGGTTGATCTTGAACATAGGACTTCAAATGCGACGGACAGGAAATGCCATCATACTTGGCAAAAGTAGGAACTTTGAACTTAGGAGGAATCACAACACGGGAACAAGACTCGAGATCATCAAAATTCGCCCGAACATTTTGATTCTCCAGACATTGAGACGGTCTTCAAGTTGCTTGTACTTGTCATCTTCATTAGAGTATTGGCTATGATCGTGATTGATCGTCTCTCTCCTTTCTCAGCTCACGCTGGCTGCCTTCGCCATCACTTGGTACTCCCTCGTTCTTGACCTTTGTCTTGGAGAGTTCAATCCGATGACCACTTTAGGACCACCTTTGTAGCGTCGCCCATGTTGAGTAGACCACACCTTCTTCTTTTGGTGATGAGCTTCTTGGATCTTCTTGGCCTTGGACCAAGCTAGTGAACATCTCTGGGCAGGCATTCAGAACACAGGATCTTTGTGGGTTCGAGAGCCATTTCGCTAAAATAAATAGCGAGAAAATGAGAAACCAATCTCCATGTACTGTGATGCAATGTTATGCCATGCTGCATGTTTATGCGAATGCAATGCAATGTTTTCAAGGACCTCTAGGATTTAAATTTGTTAAACAAGCAATGAACAAACAAATATTAGTTCTCTTTCATTCTTTTCTTTTTAAGCACAAAGATAGTTCAAAACAATAAAAGAAAAACATAAATCATAAGGCTTCTAGGTCTCCATGGCGCTTCCTCTTGGTGCCGAGGTAGCGTTGATGTTGCGCTCTTCATGAAGTAGCTTGGTCAACTCTAGCACTTTCTTCTCACTTGCATAACACGAGCTTCAAAGGTATCCCTTTCTTCTTTTAGTTGAATCCAAGATCTCTTCAAGTCTTCAAAATCGGTGAGCATGTTGGGATGGAGAAACGTATAGGGTCGTCACCTATAGCAAGGTTCCATAATCACGGGTAGAACGGTGCGAATGGCATCATGAGGTTTTGAGCTCGAGCTCGCACCCATTTGAGGTAAGGTTCCCAAGGAGTGAGGTTACGGTGTCCCAAAGTCTTGGTATCGAGTCTTCTTTACCATGCCCAGCGTGTATGAACCTTCGTCGGTAGTTACGGAGATCGTGATTGTGAGTCGAACACAATGTCTTGAGAAGCATATCATGCGGACCATCTCTTGAGCAAAACCGGTAATGAGCTAGAAGGGTTGTAATAATACCTCCCTTATACCAAGGGTGGTACATTAGGGAATTCTCCTGACGCTCAATGAAGGTGAAGTCCTTTTGAGAAAAGACTCCAATGGATATCCGAATGAGAGTGACATTAACCTTTGAGACCATTTCATCCTTTGTTCGTTCTTCAAAGCTGATGGAGGAAGGTGCGAAATAAACCACCTTGATAGTAACGGTATACAACACATGAGAGTGCCTTGTCTCTTAGTAGTGCGAGTATGGAGAATGTAGGATGTCTCCAGTAAAGTAGGCCTTTGGATTGCAGTGAAACAACTTGATGGCGTTGACATCTATGAATTGATCGAGTTAGAATAGAACCAAACCATAAATTAGCAAGGCCACAATGTTTTCAAATGCATGGAAACTCATAACTTGAGAATTCTCGAGCTTTCTTAATTAGGAACTTAGAAAGCAAACCCTTAACTCCGCTTCTAGTTTCCCAATTGGCTTCATATCGGCGCTTAAGATGTAAAGGCGATGCGATGTCTTCGTACCAGGAACCTTTTCCAAACGGTTGAATGGCATTTGGTCAAGAATAGGTATCCCAAGTAGCTTAGAACTCTTCAAGGTAGGAACCAGCGATAATCGGAAATGTAAATGGTGCTTGGATCAAAGCGGAATAGGACATGCATCATATCTTCTTCAAAATGGAGATAACCAAATCAAGTAGATAACCATGTCTTTTGATGAAGCCGAGCATGGTGGAATTTACGAAACCAATTCTTTGAGTGAGAAGGTATACCCGTGAAGTTGATTCGGATAGTCTTTCAGAAGCCATAACACCCTACAAAAGCAGAGCAAAGATAAATCCCTAGGTCCTTGAAATGGTTAGATATGATATGCAATGCGGATGATGTCATGATGTCATGTTTAGCACACACAAACAATTCACACAATGAGCCTAGGTTCAAGGCTTGCATGAGGTCTAGGTGATTACCCTACCAAAAGTTTGAGTTGGTTCATCTGTCCTATAATAATGTAAGGGTTCTAGGAATCTCACATCATTGATCTTTCTCGTGGCGCTTATTTCAATCGACTACCAAGTGGTCGAGAAAATGTCCCAAAAGTCGATCTCGATGGCGTAGCATCAGTATCAACCAACCTCGGTCTACACAAAAGTCGGCCATCTCACCTTTCTAATGGCCAAGATGGGTCAATTAAGGGTTCTAAAAGTTTAGTTAGCGCTTGATGACACCACGAAGCCAAATACTATCCTCAACTTGGAAATGAGGAGCATCGGGACAACCAAAGTGTCACGCTAACGTAGCCATCATATTGACCGTTTAGTTATCGTCTAGCGGTCATGATGATCTAATGCCACTTACCTAAAAGAAACCCGGATCCGGTGTAGGATCCCCACAAATATAATACCCAAGCAACCCTTAAAGATAAAGCAAGCAAGTCAAGCAGAAAGATAAAGGTGAGCTATAAATCCTTAAGGCATTCTCTCTTTAGGGTGTTTCCCAATGATCGCCGATTCATGTCCGGTGGTGACTTTTTGTGTTTTTGTATCGCAAATGTGCGGATAGCAAGTATACCACCGACTTTTATTTTTATCAATTAAGGGAAGGTAAAAGTGCAGAAAAAGACCTTCGTTAGATTACGAGTAAGGGAGAAGGTTATGAAAAGGGAAGGTATTAGCACCCTTTCCATCCGTAGTTATCTCTGGCTCTTAGTTGCTTTATAGATCACCTTTGAAATGTGCTTTTCTGTGTGTTTGAAAAATGTTTTTCGAAAAATATTTCACTTTGACTTTGTAATGATTCATGTAGAATGTATACAAAGTGTTTGGAAATGTTTCGTTTTGAAAAGAGTTTGAACTTTGAAAAAGTGTGAGGTGTGAAAAGTATTTTGATAGAGCAAGCTAAAAAGTCTTATTACCTACTAGAATTGGTTCGTTTTTAGTATTGTTTTACTTTCCTTTAGAATAGCGCTATCCATACCATTAGTTGGTAGGTAACTCCATTTGTTGGATGTAAGAGGGACATTCGAAGGGACATCGGATGGTCATAGAACTTGTGGAAGTATCCTAGCATTCGAAGGGACTATCATCATTTTAAGTAGGCGACAATCGAGGTCAAGATCATGTATTCGTAGGCGACATCGTGGGTCGATGATCTTTGTATCGAAGGGACTATGATGATTTGTTTTGAAGGCAGCGGTGCTAGGATACCTCTACGTTCGAGGACATGACCATTGTTTGAATCGAAGGCAAGAGAGAGAATACCTTAAGGGGTGCATGTGAAAAGAGTGTGTTGATTTCGGATATGTTTATCTTGAAAATTAGTGGGCTAAGTTGATTTTATCTTGCCATACACGCTAGTTACTAGCAATTGATAGGGTGCATAAATTAAAATGCGGAATGTAAAGATGCGGAAGATAAAAGGTCCTCACGCTATTACATGGCTTTAGAGCGGATACATAATCAGAAAATGTGGAAAATAAAGCCTAAATTAAAGCTATTACATCCCATGAGCAATTACAATATTGAAAAATAAAATGATAAAAGGAAAACGTCCAGAATCGGAATAACACATGAAAGAATAAGAAAATCGAGAAATATGATGAAATCGAAATAAGAGAAAATGTTAGAAAAAATGCAATTTTTAATATGAGAAAATTATGACATCTTTGGAAATAACATAAATATGCTAAAATAATTTTTGGGATTTTGGAAAAGATTTAATAATTAAAATGCAATTAAATGTGATTAAAATGCAAAATTATGAATAAAAATAAATATGCATGCAAAAATACATTTTTAATTTTATAAATTAAATAAACATTTTATGAAAATCTTGTGAAAAGAAAAATATTTTTGATGATTTTTAAATGCGAAAATAAAATATAGAAAAAGAAATTAAAATGAATGAAAAATATGAAAATATGAAAATATGAAAATATGAGTTTTGAAAAAGAAAAACCAAGGTTGGTACAGACGGATTGATGAGGACATGAAGAAACCTTGAGATCAACCTTGACCACTACGCCATGTGTACATCCGTGTTTGAAAAGAGATTGGTGGATTTTCACGCGTCGCCTCTGACTTACTTCTTTCTGCCGCGGGAGACTTACGTCTTCTTCGTTTTGAACATTTGAAGTTAGCGTCGGCCATTGTCGTCGCTATGTCCAACTAATTCAAAAATCAAGCAAATATAAATAAGTTCCAAGGCCATGGTTGATTCGAACATTATTCCGAATTCCTTTGGTGCTAGTCTCATGGTCTAATTTTACGTGTTTAGGAAGCCCAATTGAAGCGGAAAACCTAACAATGGCAATATGAGTTCTAGGCCATGGAAACTCATCAAATAACCCAAATCGCTTGCAATCTTCCTACTAATCACAAAACAACAACCAAATATGTTAAAATGCATGAAAAAGCAATCAATTTGGAAAAGTGTGAGCAAACAGATTTAATTTCTTGTTTCGGATGGTTTGGAATGAAATAAGTATGCGGAATCACTCTGAGGTATCTAGGAATGCAATGGAAGCCTCAAAATGCTTGAGAATATTTGA